>SJOL01003249.1:938096-993328 GCA_004794785.1 Opisthorchis felineus | reverse complement strand
TTCTATTTCCATTATGAAGGCACTTGTAAGCCTTTGAGGGCCATTTCCTGGCGTTGCTAGTTGATCAGTTTGCAGACCAGGCTACTAGCATCTACTTGATTCTGAAGGCCATAACAGATCTCCTAATCGCGCCGACAGTATTCAGCTTCTGATCTGTCGGGCCAGCGTGTGGAATGCGACGTGGAGCAATGCACAGTGTAGCACAGCCAGTTCAGCCATCGCCAAGATGCGTGAAGTTGACATATGTTTCTGCGTTTTTGTGATTTTTTTTGAAGTCACGGTTTATGCTGCAAACGAACCAACGTCCATTTCCCCCCATCAGATTGGCATCGTCCAAAACTGTGCACACAAGCACTCCTGAGTAAGATGCCAATGGACTGCTTAAACGTTCTAACTAATTCCGTTCCCGTGTTCCCATTCTTGTCTACTAGATAATTGTCTTCAGGTTTTATAGCTCATAGGATTCAGATACTTTTTCCTTTATTTTTGTTGGGTAAACGGATGGGTGATACTTTCTTAAAACTAGTAATTTGGCTGATGGCAAACTTGTAGCTGATTCCAGAAAAGATAAAGTCTGGAGGGGGGTTTACCTTCGTTGAGGCTCGTAGCATGCAGGGGAACACTTACGTTACATCTTTACTAGAAACTATAGGCTAACTTCGGAACCATACTTACTCCGACCAGCCCTTTGAAACGGGCTTTTTGGTCAAGACGTGTGTCACGTAGTAACTAGATATTGACTCAGGTGACCTTACTACTCACCGATTGTTTATCCGAACCAGGCATCGGTTCTCATGAAGGACATTATGAAGATAAAATTTTAAGCTTCTAACCTGATAATTAGCACACCTTTATCACATCTGACAGTGGTGACTTGAGGGAACATTTCGCCAATGTCTTTGACAGTCAAAAAGTTCGCTCAATCACTTAGATTGCGTAGGATCAGTCTGGTTGTTTGACGAGAGGAGCCTTGCATTACAGAGGATTTCTTTGTATGGCGTCACTGACTGCGTAATGGAGCCACAGAGGAAACAAAAAACCAATGCGACCAAGGTAATACCTCTGAAATTTGTTACTGAATGTCCTAAGTGAGTAGTCCATGTGTGAACCGATGGGACTCAGTTGTGCTACACGGCTGAGGTACAATGGTGCAGTTAACTTGTTCTCCAAGCTCACCCACCCTGGGCATTATAAATTAGATCGTCGAATTGCCATCGAGAAATACCAAGCGTTTTCGGGACGCAGTTGGCTTTGTCTGAAGTTGGGGAACGCCAGATACTAGTCCACAAGGATTTTAAGGCTAAAGTATCAAGATTCCTGGGAAAATTCACAGATAGACCAATCAAACGGTAGGAATATCACAGGAAGAGCTAGAAAGGGGCCTCCTGATTAGACCAAAAGGAACTTCCATGTGGTAATCCTAGTCAAATGATGAAGTTTAAAATCCAAAACTTTTTTTCGAACAATGTATGCAGCACTTCGCCCTATACATTGCTAACAACCATGTAGGCAGTTCACCGTAACTCGAAAAGATGTGTCTGTTATACGCTTTCTATACAACTCACCTCGCGGACATACAGTAGTTTTAACCCAATCGTTGGGCCTCACGTGAGTATTTAAACAAAGATCAATAATTGACAAACCTATCAATCATACAGATAACAAATGGGAAATACCTTTGGTCTTAGCGAGTGATACAACTGAATCCAAGCTTCTTTTTCAAGTCGATTGAAGCTCGTGGAATACAACTACCTCTTGAACCTCCGGAAGGCTGGAACCGATGGTGGGCTGTTGAGGAGCTTTCAGCAACTTAACAAATACTGGTACGCCAGGTTATGACCCTGTGTCAGCTTACACGGGGGAACGTTGTACTATTCAGTAAACGTTACTTAGGTCATAATGCTTACAACGAAAAGCAATCATAAAAAAGTGACCTGTGTATTTCGTATCAAATATAACAAAGCATAAATTATCCACCTCTGAAGCACGAATGTAAATTTACAGGTGGTTTTCAAGGGTTTACAAAACAAATTGCGAGAAGGTCCTTATTTGAGTTACAATGCTGTAATATTGGTTAAAATTTAGGCAAAAGAAGCAAACTTCATTTGCAGGATGAGATCACAGAGAGGGGAATAATTCACACGAGAAAAAAACCTTTTACCAGGTCTCACTGCAAAGCAGAAAAACGCGTATAAGTATTTGCGGGATTTGAACTGCCGCTTTCCTGTCCCGGAGCAGTTATTATGGTCCATAGCAAGGAGGGCTACCGGATTCGAGTTTTGCCCATCATCAGTGCAAATCCTCGGCTATGTCATGTACCTCATACAGCCTGGTGTCCAGTTAGATATATAGCGGGTTGGTATCCGTTTCTTGATTAGCCCGCTGCACTTTTCATGTTAACTGTCCGTTGACCCCAGGTCAATACAGCCGATATATGCAAACGCCCGATGCGGCTGAGATTTGTGCAGTTCGCAAACCATTATAATCAACAATTGAAGATTGGAGTATGGGGTCTGAAAGCAGTATGAGGTTCTGTTGCCAACAGTTTTTTAGCTGAAAGATACCAGCACGAGCCCAAAAATCTAGTTTTATTAACCAGCAAGTTTTGAATAACAAGATGGTAACGTTGCGATGTCAGCCGTTTACTCCTTCATGAACATGACCCCTGTTGGGAGAAAAGTGAAACAGTTGAACCTGATGTTTTAGTCGTTTGGCAGCTAGAAGTTTCAATTGAGCCTCCCCATCTACAAATTGGTATTTTGCCTACTGATGGAGGATAAGTAGGTTGACTGGAGCCTGTTTGTGCGTACCGCTGAAGAATTTGGGAAAGCAGTGCAAATTTTTCAGTGCAATTTGAATGACGGCAAGAAATGACAAGGAGACTACCAACAGGAACTTCAAGGGTCGATCGAAGTGCATGAAAATATGAGGTGGGAAGCCAGGATCATCATCATCATCAAAGACAGAATCATCAGTGTTGACAAGGATTCTTCACTGCCGTATAACCATAAGGTTCATCTAATTATATTTAAAGCCCTGGAGTGAAAAGAAGAGAAAAAGAGTGGGGTGGGGGAGGGGACCTGGTGCTGGCCTAGGGCAAGCGTTCTGAGGTGCGAGTACCATTTTTTCAAATGGGCACGGTCTTTTTCTCCCAGATAGACCCAAATAGGCTAGACAGGCATTGGCTGAGAAGTCCACCGCCATCCTTGGAAAGAGCAGGTGGAAGGTCGTCAGGACCAGCTGCATGATGATGCTTGGGTAGGAAAATACACTCAGACATTTCCGAGGTTGAAGGCTGCTCCATATTGACGGCCCACCTTTCTGCTTAAGGCCAGGATTCTGGATTGGAGGTAGCAGGTGGCCAACTGAATTGCTGCTCGAAGTACTGTGCCCAGCGATACAAACGTTCAGCTTTGCTGCATATCAGGGAGCCATTTTGGTCCCTGATTATTTCGCTGACAAGAGGTTTCCGAGGACCAGTCGAACGAATCAAATGGAACAGCTTGCGGACGTTTCCAGCATTCTTAGCATCTTTCAGTTCTTCGGCCTTTCGGGTTCACCAAGCTTCTCGGTCTGCACGGATACTCAGTTTCACCTGGCGTTGGATTATGTGTCGGGTGGAGTTGTGATTGCGGCCAGGAGGGATCTGTCGCCGGGTATCCAGCAAATACACGGATCTAGTTACGAAAAAAGTGGCTGGGTAGAGAGCTAGTCGACGGGAATCAGAACAAACTGGTTAACACTTCGCGAAAAGTATGGTTGCCCAATCTGAGTGAGCGCTATCAAAGGAGACTAAAAGAGCGACCGTGTTGAAGCGTTAAAATTCATTCATCCGGCGTGATCCCTGATTGGGTAATCTGTTGGCTCAAGTTATTTGGTTGTGTTTTGCCCTTACTGTCCTTCGTTCACCAGCCGTTCTCCACACCCCCTTCCTATCTGCCTTTTTGATTCACTTAGCCGTCGACCATCTAACTGTTTTTCCCAATGTACACTTCTACCCAGCAACCTTATGAGTAGTAAATTACGAATATACATGTATCGCGATATCTCGAATATCGTAGCAACTGAAACATGAGGCGGCCTGGTGCAGCACATTCAGTTGCCTGGAAACATCACAAACGAGAGATTCAGCTGGGTTACAGGTGAGTCTCTCGAAAAACCAAATTTGTTTGCAAATGAGTGTATTTCGCTAAAATGAATTCTCTTTTAATTTCGGATATCTATTCTGCCTCGCTGCATTCGGCATCCGTACTTCATGTTTCCGAAACCCACATACAAGACCATACTCTTACAACCGCTCAGACTTGTATTCTCCGGCTGTCCGGTGAGCCTAATGCAATGACTGGTGATCTCTACAATGTGGAAATTATGCTAAGTGGGACCGGATTCTAGTAAATAGGTGTCTTTGCACTCTTTTGTTGACTGGCTGAATTAAGATCAGGGCATCTCGAAGCGGTAAACGGTATTTTATTTTTTGTGCCAGCGTACGCTCCAACAGATACTATCTCTGAGACTGAGAAATTTAGCTTCTGTCGATAATCGTCGTGACTGATTTGGTCAGTAAGGAGTGCCGTCACCATTATTCCGGCCGGTGATTTAAATGCCCAAGTCGGGTGACTTAATCCGGAAGAAACCGATCTTGGTGGCGGATTCCAGGGTTCCAGCACGTATATGAACACACACAACATTATTCAACGCACAACTATAGACCCATCCCTACTCTCCACTACGCCTTCCAACAACGCACTCATGACGTCACCTCGATTGTTGATGAAACGTTTGCAATCAAATTGCCCAGCTCAGCGAACAAACCAACGACCATTTATTTTATTCCAGCCTTCGCAACCCATTTGAAAAGAAATGAGCTGCTTACAAGGTGCCTGTTTACCGGCAGTAACCTGGCAGTTTTAATTCTCAGACTTCATAATCTGTAAAAATTCTATGGTGCACAGGACAAGAGTGCGTCATCGGGAATACGCCCATGCACCTCCATAAATCACATTTACAAACGTGGTGTTAGAAAGGCGATCCACATTGCAGACTTTTCTCTCTCCAAATTTCTGAGTTTTCACCCAACTTCAGCTAAATTTTTTATCAAGTGTTGTATTTTTCTTCTTGGTATCCAACCCTACACAGACGTTCCTCCTGTAATATTACGCGGTAACAGTGTGCCTGTATTCTCCTCAAAAACACTACACTACTACGACTACAAACCCTCTACTGAAGGTCTTCGCATCATGGCTAGGTATCTCTAGGGAGTGTCGTTACCCTTGATTTGCGTCTCTACCGACAGTTTCTTCAAACCACACAATAATTCATGTCTAACCTTCCCACAAAAAAGGCCCAACATTCTGGAGTGTATCCGAAGCTACAACAAAATTTTGTTGTCCTTCTCATTACACACTTCCAACAGTCAGAATTCCTACACACCAAACTCTCAAAGGCCTACCATAACGTGATATTTGATAACCCCCCTCCACTACTGCCTTTGGGCAGTGGGTTTAGGTGACAATAGTATCACCCCGAAATCGATTCTTCTATAGTGATCAAGCCTTAGACTGAAAATACACGTCAAATTTTTATAAAGAAGCATGGATTACGGAGTACCTTCATTTGAGTGCCCTCCCAATAAATATCAAGAAGTCTGTATGTTTTTTGTTGTCCATATACACTTTGCTTATAATTTTGTTACAACCTGTAGAATACTCTGTATGTTAAAATACACTAACTTGTAAAAGTCGATTGTATGGAGTCACCGGTACGTCAAACTGTGGTAGCTTTTTCTGTGTCCCTACCTTCGCAGCCCCTTCGATGTCCAGCGTCATTGCACGTGCGCACACAAGCAAGCACACTTTCCTTGGTTCAGGCAGACAAACTCAAATAAAAGCGCGGCCTCATCAGGTAAACAGTTTATTCCAAGCACTGGCTAACCAGATCTCCTTGTGCGTTTGACCAGCCCGGACAACCACACGCACACACGCGTAAGTGCAACTAGCCAGGACAGATGAACTGCTAGAAGACGACAGAAAATAATAAAACGATGGTTCGTATAAACACCTTGGAAGATGATTCATTTTACTGCGAAGTCCTCCATCCTCTACCCCCCACGTCCATCCGTCCACACACTGTGATAACCATAAGGATAACCTTTTGGTTTGCAGAAAGATGACCGAAATACAATGTTAATGTTAACCTCTTGGTAAGCACAGGATGCAGGTTGCGGTGGCGGTTTGATAGACTTACTTGACGCCTGGATGGGACAAAGGGTAAACAAGACGCCTGTCCTCTGTAAAATGTGTGTATTAGCGGGAAATTCCCCACCACCTTATGTTGCAAAATACGGAAGAAAACGACTTTTATGTCTGAAAAACATGCACTGGAATGGTTGATAAAATTAGACATTTACTTGCAGCGTCAAAAATAGTATTTGGCAGTCTTATGGTGAAAGGTTAAAGCAAAGTCAAAACTGAGTACTACACGAAGTGTCTTTCTCAGTACTACGCGTACATAGCGTTTCAAAATCGATGGTTTTATATGTCTAAATATTTTTTGATCCCTGAATTTTATTGAGGTCGGAAAACTGCCAGGTGCTTATCCCAGCTGAGCGACAACTTTATTGTCATCTCTGAATGGGGGTGAACAAATCAGTTTGAACTGTCATTATACTGTTCTGACATGGTTCTTCTGGATGGCCCTCATGAAAAGAAGAATCACTGGACCCTTGGCCTTGATCTGAATCCCCGAGATCTGATATGCGAGGCGAGTGTGTCGCCCCTATTGTATCAGTGCACGCCAAAAGAACCTGAGTCGTCACATATTCGCATTTTGAGCTAGGTGGGTGGATTACTGAAAGGAGTAGTGGAGCTCAGAGTTTCCCTCTTCTGCTACAACTAATCATAACAGGACAGCGAGAGGACTGTCCAACCTATGTTGTGGATAGTTCCCCCAATGAGCGACCACCCAACATGTAAATACTGCCTCAGTGAAATGGTTCTACCGAACCAAAATTTTTTATAAGATACCCTCAGCGGGCATGAACTCTCTCAGCCCTCCACCAAGAAATACGTGCTTGCAATTACCTAAGTAAGTTACACTATATGATTGTTATTCAATAAACGATTATCATCCAGAAGTGTGTTAGCAAATCTGCAGAGAATCAGCGGAGTAAGGCAAAGACAAGCTCTCAACGGGGTTAACTGACCGACCCGTGTACATCGACTTTGAAAGTGGGCTTAGCTAGGCGAAAGGACTGCAGCCATCCTAAAACCTGTTATGGATTTAGGCATTATCAGTCCGGCAGTCGACTGAACGAGTGGGTTGAATGTTCTGCTTATTTACAGTGGCCGGAGAACGTTTTCACCATTTAGCTTCTGGAGTATGTGCAACTCTTACCAGGTGTCTGTCTGCCTACGGATCACCGGTCAGCTGGATGTTTGAGCTCAGTATGACGTTGCACCTTAGATTATGGTAGGGGCAAATGCATTCCTTACCTGGTGCATGAGTATTTAGTTCTCAGGTCAGAACTTGATTGGATTTGTGAAGCGAGCGTGATTGTAGAAATTTCTGCTGTTGGTGAGAAGAGCATTCATCCCACGGGTGACGGCGATCAATTAATAGAGCACTAGCGATTGGAATGTGTATACTGTGTACGGATTCGGGTCATAGGTTTTGTAAGGAGTCCATGGGTTATTCAGTCGGCAAAGGTGTACTTATTCGGTTGCACAATACATCCAAGTTCATCAAAAGTATTACTGCTTTGTCTACCCAATTTTTCATGTTCCCATCCCATCAGATAGGGTTCCCATCAGACAGGGAATTCCTCCAACAGTGTTTTGTCGCGTGACAAGCGCCTTGTATGTATCAGTATTCCGTTGAGCCGTGTACTAAGGTCCTCATAGGACAAGGGCCCCAAAATGCGTCTTTCGGACTTTTGTCTTCCATAAAGAACTACGGGGACCTTTTACTTTATCATGTCAATGCTATCGTCCTAAACTAGTTTTGCGAGTATGCAACTGGTTACTGGTGTTTGACTCTAGTGTTTTGTCCGTCAAATAAGTCTCACGTTACTGTTGACGTTTTCTTTAGCAAAACAACCACTATTGTTTTTATAGCTTAGGTTATGAGTACTTTTGCACCCTCTTCTCAACAACTAACTGAACTTCTGACGATGAGAAAAACACCTTCTGCCGAAATCTGCAGAGACCAAAGCATTAAACGAAATTTACTGACACTGAAATCACTGTGGCCGCTGTGAACACTCAAGTCAGCCACTGAACTTTGTGCATTCACAGCTGATTGGTCGATTGGGAATTATGGTTCGCCCTGCAGACGGAGATCTACTCATCACCTATAAACCCACCATCAACTGTTTCAGGCCAGAGCGGATTTTTAACAAATGAGCTCGCACCGCTTAACGTGGTGGTAAATACGTGCCTATCAACCTCGAACTCTTTTGAACTGTTTGTTTTTTAGTTACTAGTGCACAGTCACATTGCATGCCTGTCATTCTTTCTGTGGAACACAACTTGATTCAGTCCACATCGTTGTGCGGGCCTAGCAACGTAATGTGGGCTATACTCACCACGCTCACAGTTGCTTGTGTGATTTCTCATATGGGATGAAACGACTAATGACGGCAGAGAGTTTGGCTGGTGTGAGAAAGTCTACACCAGCAGGTAATGAGTACGACAGCGCATGCAGTCCCCTCAAACACCAGACGGCGGGTTACGAACTTGTGTAACATGAGGAAGAACTCTGCCACCTTAAATAATATTGCTGCATGTCACGCGGTTTACTGCATCAACCGGGAGAGAACAACTACTGACAAAACTTTTAGTGGAAAGGACTTCGAAGTAAGCCATTTTCGGCAGTGCTGTCTGAAGGAATGGGCCAACACTTCCACAATGTAGAACTTGGAGCAGATGTCCACTATAAGGTTAAAGTAAGCACGGAAAGGTACCTTATCCGGGAGCATTTTTCCCGGCTGAAGTTAACTAGAGCAGGAATACCTGCAAAATTTTTTCACGCTGTTTGAAGCGGGTAAAGAATACCCTCGAAATTAAGGCCTCAACATTTTCCCCCAAATCTTTGCAAAGGGCAGGCAAGCGTCCTGATACAACCTTCGCGGCATCAACCTCACATCTCTTACACCCGAAGTACTCTCTGCTCCTATCCCGTGTAGATTAACTAAAACCAAGTAAAGACACATACGGAAACCAGACTGCTTTTTCCGGACGTAGCGCTGCTCATATAGGGTTGCTAAAAGCCTTTTGGCGGTGCACTACCGGTTTCGTATACTTAGAGCAAATGAGTATATGGTTCCGTTTAAAACAATTCGGTTTTTAAATAGGGGAGGTAAATGTCTGGGGACTGATCCTAACTGCTGAGCCGCAAAGAAAGACGAAGTCGATGTCAAATTCGATCTTATGAGCAGCATTGAAGCGCATTTTGATAACATGAATATTGCTCCAACTGAAGGCTTTGTAAGACACATTCCGCCGAATATCATCATTAAAGAGAGATTCGGTTTTTACTCAGTGGAGTCTCCCACTAACATCGTCTTTTTACATATGATTGTAAACTTGCATTTTCCTGCGAGATGGTGCGTAGTTCACGAAGCTTTACTACTCGGCATATACTCAGATACAGACACTCGTTTAGCATACACCAGAGATTGCTATAAGCAACCTGAAAGCTGCCAGTGACTTTGCCGATTTTCAGGTATTATGCCAGTCTGTCGGGCAAAGGTTCCCGTTAGAAATTCATGGCTCTCCTAAAAGCCTTGTACACCTAACTCTCAGGACGCGTGAAGGTCTATGGTAAAGTATGCCTGAGTTCACCAAATGCAGCTGTGTCAGATATCCTTCCTGTCTGCCAGCTTCTTTTTTCTTTATAATCATTTTGAACTCTAGCCTCTGACATATGTGAGCTCAAGGTGTTTCCATGGGGTTTGCTCACAAAGATTGAGTATCGGATGTGACCCCGTCAACGGATAAACAATATTAAATAATCTGAGTACTTCTGGTTTGCTGTTGAGTGCATGCTTTACACCTACTTTAGGTTGTTTCCAGCATTCAGTTGGGCTAAGTTGAGTTATGCGCAAAACCCCAAAGGCCAGGTCGTTTAAATGGGGGTTTATCTACGGACGCGGACGCGTTACTATAAATGCAATGATAAAATAATGAAACTGTAAAAACCTCAAATCGTAGGACTACGCCAGCTTCTATACACCGTTCTAGGAACTGCTAAGTTCCAGCGGGATCCCAAAGTCCACATCGAATGAAGGCAACTTGGCTACAAGATAGTGAAACCACGTGTTGGTTTAAACAGCACGTGCGATGACAAGGTCAAAGAGCGGTTTGCGTTCATGTCAAACAGGAAAAGCGGTATAGACGCAAAGCCGAAACAACAAAAATGGGGAATCACGTTGTTCACAATGAGAATAGAAGACAAGAATCAACACCTACAAACTGTAAAATACTGCTTGAAGACTAGGTCTCAGATGGTAGAAGGAATACTTAAGTAGTGAGTGAGATGGTGTTATCAATCGGGTAGGGTGAATAACGGATGCTTTTTCGAAGCTGCAGCCATAGTGACGTCTACCAAGTTTTAAATGCTACGCTGCATTCCATACTGCTAAATGGGCCAGAATCCTGAGCACTACCAGCTGAAGACGATAAACCGTCAACAATCCACTGTCACTGTCTTCGAAGCTTTGTCCTAATCTGGCAGAATCGTCGGATCACTACTGCTGAACAAGTTGGATGCTGTTGATGGAAGTAACACGTACGTGATGGATGAACTGTTAACATCCAAAGGCTACGGGACTTCTTTTGTTCGTAGACTGATTTCCTTGAACACTCCTCGCGCGCACAGTGGAAAAGGTAAAAATGCGACCACCTCTTGATATGACAGTGAAGTATGTAAATCATAATCATAGTTGATTTGACCATTGCGTTTGTCTCAAAGTTGGACTGAGAAACAGGACAAGTAGATGGTTAGACAACGCGGACATGTTCCAGTGGCGCACATAATAGCGTGCGTGCACTCAAACCTTCGCGATCGATGCACAGATTCCCTTCGATTTCCCGATGAATAAAAGGCACCAGTCGCCACCTCCCAACGATACCGGCAACCTCCTCCAGTACGTAGGTATCATGTTCCATTTTCCAAAACATCAGAGGACGCAGTATTAACAGGCAAATCCACCCCTATAATTACGCAAAGTTTACAGCTGTTTGGTGTCTATGCCTTACATGACGTACGTTGTTTGTATCCAGAAGAAGCCACTGAATGAACGAACAATACCTTCCGGACAGTCCTCTTCTGTTTATTTGACAATATATCAAACAATGAGAAGTTCATTATCTTGTTTGAGGTGTACACTCCTAATGAGCCAGAGTGCAAATACCAAAGTGTATCGCTGAATACCTGTAAATTTTCCATCAATGTTCACGCCTTGCTAAGGCTGGAGGGAAAATCTGAGTGAATCTTTCTCTGCTTACTGGTTGTTTGGTGACAATGTAGGACGTGAAATTAAGCACCAGTTAACGGATGCATACCTAGGTAGGTCACGTGTAAGCGCGTAAAATCCAAATGATGTATGAACGCATATAGTGACTTGTCTCGAAATTTGGAAAACGCTTTTCGATGTGTTCAGATGTTCGCAGGTGCGCTGATAAGCATGATTACCATCTGATACACGACGCAGTTCACAGTGATGTAGGTGATTCTTATTTTAGATGTAAGAAGGCTGCGTGAAAGTCGATTTTTATTTGAGAATGTACAAAAATGTCAACTCATACAAACACGAAAGAGTATGAAATGACGATACTTAAGCGGTTTTTACAGGTCTACTGGCTTCTACTGACCAGTTCATGCTTTGGAACTAATATTTGCCTTGGTTCCTCTAATGCATAGTAGTTTATCTCTTTCTTTCAGATCCATGGCTAACGAAACGGAGCTACAACCATCGTACAGGATGTACACCTTTGACAGCTAAAAATAGTGATAGGAATCCTGAAAATTCTGAACAATGACGCTGAAATTTCCAATGATCACACATCGTACTAAATTTCGCCTGGATTGTGAAAAGGCCCATAATGGTAGGGGTTTGAAGACATTTCCTCTTTATTTTTGGTTCATCTTGACGCTTACAACATGATTTGATATATGAGTGTATGTCTTAGGACCAGGCGAATTGACTTAATCAAAGAACGTCTCAATTTTCTCAGTCACCAATTACCAGACGATGCGCAAGAGCTCCAGGATCAGTTCCGCTGCTCTTGGAGCAATGGATCCTTCTCTTGAAATTGTTATTCCTGAATTTGGGGTTGTAGTGTGACAGTTGGTGGTTGACTAAAATTACCACAAGGACTTCTATTAGAATCATTAGATTCTATTGAGATAAAAAACAGAAACCAGTCGGGAAAGATGTAGTTTGTAGTTCCTTTACTTATCTATTGTTGGAAAACACATTATAGGTTAGCAGAAAGTATCCATTCTTTAAAGCTTACTTCAACCCGGAACAAACACTGCGTCAGTGTTACAGGTCATAGTGATTTGAATGTTTACGTTTGTTTGCGTTTGGACAAAATGTTGAGTATTGCCACAATTAATGTTTGGATATGCTACGTGTGGTGACAGACTGAAAAACTGGGACAAAGTGAGCGGAAAATGTTGTGTAATTAATCGTTAGTTTAGATTATCCGAACAACAGTTTGATTCCTGTTTGAAACCGTTAAGTCTGACCGGTAGACACTTCTCATTTGAGCGTGCAGCCAACTACACTTTGGACTGTAGGATCCATGGGAAGATTTGCACTCAGATATAGCTGGTATATCCCCATTAGACTTGAGGCCCGTTCATGATCGCTGGCAGTTCGTCTTAGAACACTGCCCCACACTATTTGCCAAAAAATCAAGAAATGTTTAACACACTTGCGAAAATAAACCTTGGCTGTAGGTTTCTACAGATTTGTGGAAGTGGGTCTGCTAAGCCGGAAAACTTGTATCTTGAAATCCCAGATCTCGGAGAGCTTCAGATCGGTTCATTATATGCTTCAATCGAGCATCCAGACTCAGGTAACCGCGCGTTTCTTGGACTCACCAAGGAACGGCGCTTTTGTATTTAAAATCATTTCATAGTAGGACGTATGTCTTGTCAAACGGTGCAGCCTTCTGAGTTAGTGATCTAGAAACCATATTTATTTCTCATCGAGCTGAGTGTGGATATCCGGACTCAGTTTTGCTTCTAAATAGGTCGATGGAGCTTGGTTATTCCAGAATTTAACTCACCGCTTTGCCTTTGGTGGACACTTCACGTTGCCCTTGTAACCCGTGACTATCAGAGGGTTAGCACACTCAATATCTATCGACTCAAGAGTTAGAGCACTTGCAGAGGGAATCAAGCAGCATTGTTTTTAAGCTTAGTGATACATGGAACTCCGTGAATTGGGGGTAGAAGTTGGATGCTGTCATTTGTGAAGCTTGTTTTTCATTGCTTTGAGACCTATGTGAAGAAGAATAAAATTCCAGTTTGACCATTGTGTGCGGTATTATTGGAAAGCCACTCGTCCCGCTCCTACCGTGATCAGTGAATGAACAAAACATTAACCGCTGAAAGATTCAACACACTGAATGCCTAGAAGTAATCGTATCAATGCCTGAGATAGACAGCATTATGACCGAAAGCCAATTTTGGCTTTTCCATAAATCTATACCCAGTGTAGTTTGGATATAAAAGCTTGCAACTGTTTCATGCTGGGCGATCGAGTTTTGGGTTTAAGTGTGATAACTCTGCTATATGGACACGCCTTTTCGGAACTTCTGGTTGAGATTTGATATCAGTGGAAGAGTCATCCATCTAATCAACTCTGAGCATGCTGGAAGTCTATCTTTCTTGACCGTGAATACATTTGGTTACATCGACGGAGCAGCTTTTCTCTGAAGTTCGTAGTGTGGCGGGCCTCTTCCGTCTTCACGACTCTGTTACTAACCCCCATCTAATTCCTGTGCATGGTGGGCTGTACACCACGTCACTTTTGACAAATATCGCTGTACTTAAAGTGGCGATTTCTTTGTGTTATTGTCGAGTAGATCTCTGGTTTTTTATGTAACGTAAACATACTGATGGCGTATTGCTTGGCTGTGGGTTTGATAGGTATAATTCCGTAGGCCGGGTTTGAATTGTTTACGGAAAGGTCCCGGGAACGCCACTCTGCTACAAGCTACAATTCGTGTGCTGAAGGTTACCGTTTATTAGCACACAGCATACCTTTGGTTGCTTTGAAATATTAAGCATGACGAGGTCATAGACTCCAAAATAGTTGTTGGTAAAAAACACAAAACTTTACTGAACGTACCATCAAACTGCATCCGAACAATTGGCGTCAGATTATGCAACATATTTGCCTACTTCCTTGTAAGAAAGAAGTGAATTTTCGGGAACCTTCAAAATGGCAACACTTCCCTTTAGAGGAAAAAAGTTTTTTGAAATTATGTCCAGTTTTAACGTAATTACAACGTTACTATTGTTTGGTTGGCTGGCGGAAAAGAAATTCCTAAGAAAATTTGCGTGAGAGCTATGACAGCCTTTCTGACATAGAACTACAAATCAAACATCTGATAGCTCATCGATGGTCTGGAGGATATTACTATATATAGATTCTACAAGCCCCAAAACCACTTATAGGTAACCGTGTTAATTAACCCCGTTTCGTAAGCACAACACCAGACGATTCGGTCTTTTTCAAAATTTAACTGAAGTTTTCACGGACTGTTGCTCGGGAAATTATGGTGGAACAGTATACCAGATGTGTTTTATCACACGAAATCTAAACCGATGATAACACGATTCCTCACGTTTTCAGGTCCTTGTTTCCTGACCAAAATCGATGCCCTCTCACGTGCGATTAGACTGAGGTTTTTGATATTGACCAGAAAAGCTTACGGTAATGAAGAGTAATGAATGACTAACATGCGGTTAATAAAGCCAACAGCTTGTGTCAGAATGAACCGTTCCTTCTTTATTTTATGAGACGGAAGGAGTTGGCGTCCAATTAGAAGTACGGTTTTTCGTCTAATTATTATCTCTACCACCGAAACCTGTGGATCCTAATGAGATGAGTTGTCAAAGAGGAAATTTCGCCGTGAAAATGTAGACAGTCAGGGCTGAAAAGCCAAGTATTATTTTGTATTTGTTTGGTTATTGGCACCGAGTTTTTCGCCACTCCAGGTGATATCGGAAGACCCACCTTGCTTAGTAATTAGGCGCGATACAAAGTGGCCCAGGTTGGCTGAGTAGTAGTGTGACTAGCTTTCACCATCCAATCACAAGCCAAATGCATGTGGTTTCATTGGTTGCGGGGGATAATCACTTCAAAAAGTGAATACACTGGTTCGAAAATCGGTCACGCGAGCCATATCTATTGTTTGCCATAGCTTCAAATTTGCGTGTTATGTCTACCTAACTAAATACCTGTGTTATCCAGGAAAATAAGTCTAAGCAAGCAGTTTGGCGGGAAAATTCATCGCGAGCCACAATTCCATATGCCCATCAAACCCAAAATAAACCGTGTTAAATCCCGTTTTTGTGAATGCAAGGCAAGTAGTGGAAATCAACTTTTTTAAGCAACACTTAGTATGGTGAGTTTTTCAGACGGTTGGTATCCCCACTGCAGACAAACCTGTACGGCACCAAGTAAACAAAAGAGCGTCTGACATTTATGTACATAACGTCAGCAAAATTTTTATCTCCACTTTGTGTACAGAAAAACCGTCTGACGGCTAACTCTGGCATTGTTTACCTAACTGTTAAGTCTAACACCATTAGTTACTTGGACGACGAAGCTAGGGCAGCATAAATCTTAATCAGAGTGGGCGGGAAAACTCTTTTAAATCCTCAAGCAATAATGGTTAGGGCAGTGTAACTTATACACAGGGGGAGAGGCGTTGCGTATGATGGCTAGACTAAACACCGAAGATTACTTGGCGCCTTTTCATTTGATTTACTGCGGTTGCTAGTGGCGGGTTGGTTTAAAGTATCGGACTGATTATCATTCGGAACAGTTGATTTTAGCGCTTCCATCAATCTGTTTTGTGCAGAACTCAGGTTGCACGCAGTGTCGCATTTACTGCAAGAAAAGGCAATCGTTCGCGCAGGAATCAGCAGAGCAGGTGCTGCTTTTTCCGTTTCTCAGTTAAGTACCAGTACTGAGAAACGTGTAGGGAATGTTCTCGTTGAACTTTGCACACCGAGTATCAAAAATTATAGGCATTCATGCGAAAACTGTTATTCGATCGGTTTATGCCCGACTGAATCTTAAGAACAAAAATCTTGAACGAAAAATAGTATGTTAACAAGGAGCTGTAACTGGTTTTCCAAATTTACCATAGGATTCATCAAGTAGGAGAGTCATGTGTATAGGCAGTTATCACACTTCTCATTCCGCATGTGTTCCATGGGAGCAGGAAGAAAGTTTGTTTCGGCCATTTATGAAGAAAGAAACGGTAAATACAAACTGGTTTGACAGAGAGGTAAAAAAATGGTAGGTTTGGGTGCCCAGGTGCGACGTATGCTAATGCCCGTCAAGCTGGTCAGCCGCTTGTCGGACAATTGACAGTTCACCAACCCAACATCTTTGAATCCCTCTATATTATACAGATTTCTGTTGGGCTCCTGACTGTCTTGGATCTAATAGACATTCAGGAGCGTAGCGGTCCTAAAGTTGTGTAATGTCTCTCCGGAGGACGTTTCGGTAGTTCTCGAGAAATATCTGATTGTAATCTATTTTTGTCGTTTGATGAATTTGGTCTCATGGACTGCCAGAAATCAGCTGTCTTGACATTCTTCTTATTTTAGCCAGCATCATTAAAAAATCGGAAGTAAGGAAATGAATTTAGGTGACATATTGTATAATGTGTGAGTTACAATCATGTAATAAGCCTGATATGGACGATTCGTGGAACATCTTGGTATTAAATCCTTGTCACTAATATTTTGTGCCAGATTGTACCACTAGGACGGTTTTTTGTAGCCATTTAAGAACTTCTGGTTGACGAGAAGAAAAGCGGGGTTTTGGGAAAGAACTATTAGAGATCACTCTTTCGGTGGATCGGATAGCTATTGAGCACTACTTTGGAGAAATAGAGCACCCTTAAATGGTGTACCGAATAGATGGAACGGCAAAGCATCAACTAAGGTCTAGGAGACCATCCACATCATTTATTGTTTATAAGTACTTTATATGGGGACTCAAAAATAGTTGAACTAATTTTGGAGCAGCGTTTGCAAAAAAGTGGCGTTTTGCGTGGGTTTCTACTATTTCGTAGTAAAATGTCCTTTTCAGTTAACGCCGATATCCTTGCTTTAGCTCACCACCATGAGAGATTGTCCATCTCCTTCATAGCTTCAGTTTTACTGCTCTTTCCTGAAGAATGATTGTATTGCTTTTTGACGGAGAGAATTGTCAAGCCTTTAGAAAAGAACATGGGCTTCCTCCAGCAAGGAGAATGAGTGGCAGACGCACGTTCAGAAGCTTTTTGCAAGCCAGCTATTGGCCCAGCTACGATGATATGACGATTAGCACACGCATCCTTTGGTTTTTCGTCACTGAGATATCAACACCATCTGGTAGCTCCTCTAATTTTTAGCGTGATAGTGCACCTCCTTCAGTAGAATTCCACACAAATCTGCCAAATGATTGCCCTTAAGTACACCGTCGAGGCAGTAGCGGATAAAATGGTAGTATTTCACCAACAACTTTGTAGGCGATATTGTCGTCCTTGGGATCACCATACGTCGAGCGATTAAAAACGGAAGAAAATTGCTAAAATCCCCAGCGTTCACGTCTTTCATGCAGGCCAGTGTGAGTCCGCCGATGTCCACATAAATACCCTCTCACACAGTCAGGTGTGGCTTTTTGTTGCAAAAGTACATCTGGTTGTGAGTACAATAGGTTACTGAGCTCCCTCACCCAATAGGCAGCACTGGGATGGGCCGTGTCTCTTCTCGAATCTGCAGAGACATTCGTTCATTAGGCCTCCATATCTACGGCTTCATGTCTTTTCGTGATCTAAAATGAAAGTTACAGTTACACAGACTCTCCTGCGGGTTACCCGGTAACAGAATTTCTGGTGTTCCCCGATTCAAACTTTTTTCTTCAGCTGGCTGTAGATAATTTGTTTTGGGATGCGGCTCGCTTCAAATTAGAGGGTCTGATTTTGCGCCGGACTGCATTCAGTTCCAATAATTCTTGCTAGCCTGAAGACGTCGAGTTGCGAATACCGGACTATCACTTTTGATCTGATGGATGCTGTGCAAAAGCCTCAAGTGAAACCACACAAGCGAGGTACTAAATAGAATCAAATAAGTACTACTTGCCTGAAATACGGATACGGTTTTTCTATTCCTAAGCCCTCATTTACACTGCTACGTGAGTGATTAAGCAAGAAGTCTGGCGAATGCACAACGGTAGTCACATTTCAACGTGCGTTTCATCGTAAGTGTCACTTCGTTTGAAAATACAAGCAAATATTGCAACGCACGCAATACAGCAAGATAAATGACAGTAGCTACTTTTGGAACTAAGCATTAGTATTGCTGTATCGGAGTCGTGCAAATTAT
The DNA here is from genome assembly GCA_004794785.1 of Opisthorchis felineus. Lineage (NCBI taxonomy): Eukaryota > Metazoa > Platyhelminthes > Trematoda > Opisthorchiida > Opisthorchiidae > Opisthorchis > Opisthorchis felineus. The sequence continues at coordinate 974,704 of SJOL01003249.1, read as the reverse complement.
CCACAAGGAAACTGGTGATAATTTCAGCAGTTTGGACCAGCTCTAATGGAATCGTTAGTGTAGCCCCACCCAAAGTTACTTTCTAAATAGGATGATTCGAAACAGGTAAAAAGCTGCTTGAAGTGCAATGTATATTTACGGAAATGCGGAACTGCCAGTTATGTACAATGCTCTCACATTCCACATTTTCAGTACAGATGCGGGCAGGTGCATGGCTCACCTCAGTAAGTTAGCCGCTCATAGCCGGCTTATAGGGATAGCTTCTCGGAGTGCGCGTGTGTTCGTTACATGTGTGGACGCTTGTGGGAAGGAAATGATTTTCATAATCATTTCATCATTTTTAAAATGAGACACACGGGTATTCAACTTGGGCAGTTTGAGAGGCCGTCAGTTAACATCGGATCGCGAGAGGTGAATGGCCTTCCTGAAAAGGGAGTTTCACTGTTTCCTGTCCAAATACAAGGTAGACACAAAAATACTCAGACATCTGAGCGGTTAATCGAATACCACTTAAAAGGTTGTAGGTTCAAATCCCAGTGGGATGCGGAATGCCGATCTCCAGTGAGGTTGAAAATGCTGTACAATGCTTCTCGGCTTGACAGCTGGAATTTCGGTTGAAATTGTTACAATTCTGAATTACTACTTGACAATTTGTAACTAAATCCGGATGAACTTGTGAACCAAAGATAGTGGATTTTACGGGGAGCGGTAAGCACGTACAGTATATTTACCGCCGAGAACCAGATCACACTTCTTTCGTTTCCTGCCCTTGGGCCACCAACCATTACTATTCACAGTGTATTAGACAATTCGTCTTGATCGCCCCTGTTTTTACTAGAACCTTTGTTTTATGCTATAACTGCCCTTTTAGAATGGACGGGTAATTAATTGTTTTGATGACGAAGAAGTACCTGTTCTAATGAGCTTCTTCCAAGAGACGGAACGGCGAAAACACTCATTGTGCAGGAAAAGCTGTAAAAACAGCGACTCGTCTTTTACAACAGCATCCAAGTTAGATTTGGCTACACGGTTAACTGACTCGAGAGGTTCAGACAGTTGTTTACTTGGTCACTCCACTAATGAAATATCTCAACTCTCGTTACGATGTAATGTTCGTCTGACTGAGGACAGCAGTATTTACTATCTGTTTATCAATTCATAACAAAACGCAGCGTTGGTGACACTAAGTTTGTCATCGGTGCTTTTTGTTGGATGGGCCAGGTAATGAATCATCTGCTGTTTTTATTGACGCCCGGCCAATTTACCCTGTCATCTGGTGAATACACGATAGCGGAATTCAGATGAGTCAGCCTTATCAGTCTAAAGGAAGCGGCTGAATATCACGTCGCTAAGGTCAGCAGGTTCTGTATTCTTGCACAGGTAATTCGCTATGGCACAATGCAAACCAGTAAAAGCGCTGCTTTGAGGCAGAATGTCATTCCCCAAGAAAACCGACAGATAAGGGCCTGTAACGGCGTACATGCCAGTCCTAACAGATGCGGATAGTGCAACTACCTTAGTGTCGCTCCTCTTAGCGAATGAATCAATAATATGCGGACAACGGGGTTAGGGTTGGCAAGCGTACCTTAGAAACATCAGGAACAAATTGGGATAAAGCTCGCTTGCTAAATGCCAAAATGTTATTGAATAAGGAGGAAAGTAGTGCTCTAAGGATTCGATTGGACATGATACACTTTTATCTCCAAAAACTAGATACTTTTCTTCCTAATTTATGTTCCGGTTAAAACCAAGCATCTGTTGGTCTAGGGATCCGGTGAGTCAAAATTTCCAACGTTACGTGAGTGCTTAAGCACGTGACTGATATGCTAAATTTATTCGAGAGAAAATTGAGCATCCGTCTCAGAAGGGTTCACATGGAAATTTAGTGCTACATTTGATTACTGGAATACAGGAATGATATTGAAACTTGCTGGCTAGTTGATGTTGGGAATCTTGTATCTTTATGAGTTAATGCGCTTTGCGTTAAGCGATTGGAATTTTGAAACACTGAATCTCCTTTAGCCATTCCATCAAAATCGTGAGAAGAACTAACTGATGAGATGACAACTACATTTCAAAGAAATGACAAGAAGTTCAGAGGAAAAGAAAGAGGATGTAGTCGAAGGTTTGTGCCAAGGTAGATAGATGTCCTGAGCAAATGACATCTGCGCACATGAAACCGGCTGTCTAAGTTTGATCAGCATCACCATGCCAAATGCTAGCACCCGGAGGGTGCCTGATTGCCCATCAGCGTCAACAGAACTTGCGAAACTCAAGGGAGAGATCTTTCCTCAGTCCATATCCTCTAGCAATTCACCTGCAGTTGCAGTGGCACAAACATCGGCGGAACAAACGGCTGTCACTTATTAGAAATCGAAGAACATTCCAAAATATCTGATGCATTCCTTAGGAAAACAGTCGGCTAGCGGTCAGTGTACAAACCGAAACCCTGTATCATCGACTGCAAGACATTTGCTGGTCACACGTCATGCTGTTAACCCCAGACAGTCATTAGCTGTTCTGATGCAAAATCAGGCGTCCTCCGGATGCAAGGGAGATGTTGAGGATTAAAAGGAGACAACCGGTTTCATGTGCGTGGAAATTATTGACTTAGAACACCCATTTGTACTAATCTCCAGCCAACTCCTCCCTTTTCCTCTGAGCGTCTTCACGTGTTTCTTCAAACTGTAGTTGTCATGTAGTAAACCCATAAATTTATGTTTCACATAGACGGCTGGTGGGAGTAAAAGAAATTTTTATCATCTCACCAGTTGATGCTCGAAAGTTTAATTACAGCAGATCTGCATTCCAAAACAACGTCTTTGGAACCTAACTGTTTGTTCCTAGAGGACACCCAAAACCTGTTACGCTGGGACACGTTACCTCTCCCCAGACCAGATAGGTATGTCTGTGGCAGGTCTACTGACGTAAACGGCCTGCTTTACCCTTCCCTAACAAACATTTGCCCCATGTTTGCTTGTCTTTGCATGCTGACCATATCCACGCCATTCCCACGCGATAATAAGAACACAATGGTGATAACAATTATTTCGGTAACAATAATGGCATTGGAATAAAAGCAACACCGTTTATACGTATTTCGCCTTACTCAGGCATTTGGTTGGAGGCAAATCTGAATCTCATCGAATCGACAATTTCTCCTGTGTAAGCTGTGTGACTGTTTCCTGAATTTTCCCTAGTTTGCCTGCTGGGGGTCAATAGTGATATCAGGAATAGACAAACAGCGAGTAGTGATATCAGCTTAAACAATATTCCCAAAAGAACAAGGCACTACGCTGATAATATCTGGGCACACCAACCAAAAGAAAAGCAGCGATTTAAAACTCAAAATTGGTACTGGGGATTGGAGTGAGGAAATAGAGTGAAGCCGAGCAAAGCGGGTGTAGCATCGGCTTTCATGCGCAGACGTGGTTACGAATGCGTGATGATAAAGATTCGAATCCAGGTTGTAAGCTTGTCATGTGCACCATGAAAATCATCTTCTATGGCAACTGCAGTGAAGCAAATGTTAGGTGGCAGCTGAATCTAGGTTACAACCGATGAACCAGGCAGGCTACGGCAAGAGAAGCCCAATAGCGCTGTATCCTTTATGGTCATTTGACGCGTTCTACACTCTGACCAAAGTTTTGATGTGATGCGCACTAGGGAAGAGTGTTACCACCTCCTTCCAAGTTCTTTATCTTATATCATTGTTTATCTTCGTACAAGTTTAAAGTACTTATTGGTGAGAAAAGAGAAAATGTAGTTTGACTCAATTTATCGTATGTTTCAGGGGCATTCTCACTCAGAAACCCTTTTAGGTCCCCTGTTTCTTCCCATCACTTACATCTCTCTTTTTTCCATATTTTTTCTTGGCTTTCTGGGTTTCTTGTGTTTCTCTCCAAGTAATTGTAAAGCATCTGGGAGACACAAGTTACCGGAGGCGTTAGGATATACCAGAAAATGTACTAAGAAATTTGAAGAGAAAAAACCCGTTATTACTTGCGTTTTTTTTCATGTAAAGAAAATGTGTAGTATAAAAAAGGATTGATTTATACACAACAAATTTGTTTGAGATCTCAGTGCACTCGATTCCTTTTTGACTTGAAGTTAATGGTATCCTATCCACGCTCAAACATAGCAATAGATAATGGGGTGTCCCATTCTGGAAGCAGAATTCACTATGCCTCATGAGTTGGCTCAACTATCTCTGAGTAATTGGTTATCGATAGTGAGTAGCACCGTGTCTGAGTTTTCAGGCTACTCAGATAGCAAATACGAGATAGTTTATACAGTGACGTGGGCTGGGGCTGTCCAAATTGACGTTACCTTAGCATCTGTATGCTCGGCTAAGGCTAAAAATTGTTAGCTAGTACCTTTCATGGTAGTGAACTTTGTGACATGTTTAATGAAAAGGGCACCACTGTGCTACCAGTCAACTGTATGAGTAGATCATGGGCGCATTCGAACCCTAAATTTCTTTGGACAGACGCTCGGGGTTAAAGCACACAGTGGATACATCTTGCAGCGTCGATCATCCCTTTTCACATGATCTTGCAGGAATTTTCAGGCTTTTAGCGTATAAAAAACCAACGATGAAGAAGGCCTAATGATGAACACACCAGTCCGATTATAGAGTAAAAACGTACTTTTTAAACTGCTGTAATAAAATCATTTCGCTTACACACATAATCTGCTAGTCGAAACAATGGTTTATACGATTCTAGTAAGAAAGTTAGCCTCATAATACAACAGGAGAGAACAAGCTACACTAGTTGCATCTAACAGAGTTCGCATATGAGAGAACAGGACATTTTTTAGTTTGTGCGGAAAATTTTCCCCGGTGTCAAGAAGGCATCTAAAACGCTCTCAATGTGGTTCTGCAGTTTTTCTAATCGTCCATGAACTCTGTCAACCTTGCCAAAACTGTTCTATTTTCTGAGGTGTTTTGAAAAAAAAACTACTCACGCTGAATAACAATGCATGTTGCAAATATCGCCTGCTACCGGAAGGTGTTGAAGACTTCCAGGTCACATTCACACCACTCTCGTTTGAACGGTCGTCCTCCTGTTTTGGCGTAATTATTCCGGTGAGTCCACACCAAAGGGAAGCACTGGACTCGTGTTTCGCTCTTACTAGAGCTCATCAACAGTGCATATCCAAAGGCCGTGCCGGGATTTGGGCCCCGGACATCTGACATGCGATGCGAGCGTGTTACCACTACTCCACCACCGTACGTTGGACGCATCCGAATTTTCACGTCTGAACAGGCGAACGTGATCACACTTGAGCGAAGTTAGTGGGGAGCCCGACCCATCGATCGACGACCCAGTGACTGTCCTGGTTGTGACGATCAATTGACCCGCCAGTCAGGAATGAGATGCTGCTGAGCTCTAATAAGAGCGAAACTCGAGTCCAGTGCTTCCCTTTGGTGTGGACTCACCGGAATAATTACGCCAGAACAGGAGGACGACCGTTCAAACGAGAGTGGTGTGAATATGAACAAAAATACCTATCCCGCAAAACCCCAACTGAAATTGAGTTTTGTTTGCAGCTCACTATCCATCCCGACTGGGTTAGGCACCGCGGTTAGGACTTTTCCTAGTGCACAATTGAGGGACACGTAATACAGATCTCAGCCGTGCTTATCAGGAATTACGATTGAGTATAAACGAATGAACTTTTCAACTGTTCTCTATCATCCGCACGCTGAATACAGTACCCTGTCCTTGAGCAACTGACTGATGGTGTTGATTTCCTAATTTCAGCTCAAATAGGTCTTTGTTTGGGAGCTGTGGTAACTATTCCGTTCCCCCGAGACCCTGCGTCTCAGACGTGCGTCCTATCGTTCAGGTATGCTCTGCTTACTGCTGTGGGGTGGTGAGTTTAATGTAAAATGCAAGGTCACATGAGAATTTGTTTTTATCGCATAGCTTGGTCACTGTACATGTACAAGATCATAGAATTCAACATTTTGGAACCTCAACTCACCTACGAACCTGTGAACACAACGAAGCATCAGTCAATGTAAGGAGCACGTACGGCGATGTTTAATAAATGAAGAGATAATGCCATTAAAGCAGCTCTTTCCGCGCTCATTCCACAACTAGTTGGCTGGACAACCCACATCGTAGTAAGTAAACCTATTTTCATGCAGAATGCTTTGACAGAAACGACGCAGTGTAGACAGTACATGACAGTGGATTTTTGGCTACTGCTTCCTGGCCGAACCTGTGATCCTACGTGGGGTTGGGCGAAATGATTCTCCCCATCGTACAAAACAAACCCTTGTCAATAAAGAGGTTAGCTGTTATCAGTTTAGCAAAGGGAAAGAATTCAAGACCAGATGTTGAGTAGTGCTCTTGGATACATTTAAATGCACAAAGCGGATAGTTTTTGGGCTATGGCAAGGATAAGATCTCGGATTACCACCGAGACGACTATAGTTCAAATTTCCATGAAAGCACTCAGATTACCTAGTCCCATTCTTAAGCGCTTGAAGTATTTTTGTCCCTCTTACAAAACTTTGAGTAATTCAATTTATTACCTTTGAAGTCTAAGGTAAACCGTTATTTGTGCTTTGTAGCTCTGTTTTTGGTGTCAAACGGCTACACCAGCTGTCTATCCGATAAGCACTTGTCGTGATGCCGAACATGAATTATCTTGTAGCCGATGTTTCCTCCTCAGGAATAGCTTTAAACTCGGACTTTTCGTAGTTGTCAGCGCTGAACATCTTGTTTGCGACCTGTCAGATCCATAGAGCTGCACATGTATTTTCTGCCTGAAATTGTCCGCATGTTCAATTAACACGCTTGCACACCCTGTTCCAACTGCAGGGCGCCAACCTGAAAGTTGACAGATGTACGAGATGTCGAGGTTCCAAAAACTGCCGGTATAGGAAAAAACCCTCATATGTGATGCTCAAGATGTACAACAACCACCTTCGTGCAGAACTTTGCTGTTTCTGTCAGCGATGACAAGACGACTGACATAAACGCTGGCAGGTCTGAGCGCCTGCCTACGTGGAGAGGACGATTTGTCAACTATCTGGTTTTCGTCTCCATCGAGGAAAATTATTCTACTGTGTGAGGTTTTGCATAAGGTAGAACGTTTCAAAATTGTTCTAAGTGAAAACCTAACACAATATATAAAACCATACGTATAGGCCTAATTTTTTGCAACTCAGATAATATGACAAGGCTTAAATGGTCAGGTGATGTAGCCAAACTGTTACTGGTCTTCACAGAACATCATTACCGTATCTAACCCAAATCTGTCAGCTGCCTATGACACTTTGGACTAATGGTCCGGTGATCAACGGCTTTAAACTGATAGCAAATTTGCTACTTGACGGGATATGGCGCCATTCATCAGTCATTCACGGAATTCACATTTCGTAGTCATGTTCTGACTGGTTCCTTGAGTGATGACTACTCAGACGGAAGGTTCACTCCCCGTGGGAAATATTCTTTTCGTACTACTTATAATGTATCAGCGATTCATGAGGCATTCACAGCTGATGATCACCAGTATGGTTGAAATTGGTCACGCAGCTTCTCGGCTTTTCCGCATAAAATGATTTTGTTTGCCGGATAAAATTTCAATTGAAAATTCCGTAATTCCCTCAAGAATCATATATGTTTCTCATGTAAAGGTTGAAAAATGTACGTTCCAACAAACAGTATACAGTAAGTTAAATGCACCTTAAATTTGCTACCGAATGTGTATCAGTCTAAAATGCGTCCGCTTGTCTTGCGCCTATATACACTAGAATGGAATAGACCTACTAACTTCATAATTATCCGAGCTGTAAACGGTGAGCTGGTAACTGCATGTGTGCATCTTTACGTACCGCAAAATAAACTACCTTATTTTTCCTCTCCAGCCATGAGAATTCACTTGTTTGAAGATTTCGATAAATACAGCGGACCCACCTAACTTCTGGTGTTTCGAAAGTGAGCCGACAACATGTCGGGACATCATTTTCATCAACATTTTCTATCTGTTTCCATAAAAACTACTCAGTGCTTCACCGTTTTTGTCTGAACGCTCCAGAACGATTGCTCCAGGTGAGGAAGAGTATTGCTCAAGAGAAAGTGATGCGAACGTAGATTCTACAAACTGTCCGTTTACTATGTATTATTGTATTCGACCAAGGTAATTTCTATGAGAGTGGTGTGAAATTGCTTCGAAGTGTACTGAAGTGGGAATTTACTGCAGAACAACCAGTCGGATTTTGACAAAGTACGGCAGATGCTAAACACAGGAGCATTTTACTACAAGCACATGACTAGGTCTTGATCTTTTCACATAATCTCTAAGTACTTGTATTGTTTCCGTGAATGAAAGTGATCCACCTGTAACATATCATGCAAATGAAGCTTAATTCTTCTATTGTACAACTGACCATGAATTTTTGTAAACTTCTGACGTTGAGAGCTTTAAAAGTATTGTAGAGAAATTCCAAGCTACTGAACTATTTTGGATTTCAGCTCCTTGTAGGAGATTGTAAGACAGCTTTGCATGTTCAGTTTGCTTTCCAAAATTCAGCACCGGTAGAAATGAGGGCTACTTAATGGAGGCTGGTTCTTCATGAGATAAGGTTTCTGTTGAGAGGCTATTTCAGCTATTTTGTGAGACATAGGTAATATTTTTGCGTATAAAAATAATCTATGAATTTTTAGGTTGCTCAAGGACAGCCTCTACATAAATTCAACGTTCTAGTGTTTGTTGGAGAGAAAACGATATACGTGGAGAGAACCTCAAGTAGTCTTTCTTAAAAGCTGGTCGGATAAAATCTCAGCAGCTAATAATTTCAAGTTGATTGTCACACAATTCCAGGGTTTCTAGCGTTAAGGATAATGCAGTCAAAATTTTTCTGAGCATAGGATGGCATACATCTCAGTTTTTATTCAAAGAATACTTGAGAATATGCTGTGGGCAAATGGGCTTATGTAACTATTTAGGATAGTCATAGTCACGTTCAGACATGTTCAGCGAGCCGCAAACCAGACAAAACTGAACACGCTCCAAGGCAACCAACGAGCAGTTGAGCGAGATATTATCCCATTAATCTAAAAATGTTACCAGACTCTCAAAATCTGAACGTAGTGAGCTATTTACATTCATGAGATGCCATGAGTTAAAGTGGCTTTCCTCTAAATGGAACACAAGATATCGCCAACTAATATGAGGAAGTTCGTCTGGAGAATTTAGTCAACTTTGTTGTTAGGCCCTCTCAAAAAACGCAGGAAAATATCGAGGTTTTTGTAGCAGCTATCGACCGTGGTGTGCCTGCTTTTTATGGATTTAATTCATCGTTGCCAAACAAGTGTACACTTTTGTCTCTATCATATGGAAATCGTTGCTACTGGTAACATTTCAGTAGAATTGCTCCATCCCACCTTTTCGTCAAAACAACTGGAAGAGGTAACATCTCAGGTAATTTTCATCAGTCGCCGACATAGAAACTTTTTGATATTTGGGTAAGGGATGCAGCGATCAGACGCGGACGTACTGCTTTGACAGAGACGTCTTGAGTTCAGTTCCAAGGTGGTCGGATGGCTTGTATCATTAGAATGTTTGTGCACATTTTGGACTGCTTTGCTAATATGAACATCACTTCACAGAAGACGAACACTTTTTGTTTTTGGAAGCATTAATCACATCAACCAGGTGTACTGTCTCAATCGGCGAAAAAAACGTTGATTGGTACTTTGATTTAATTTTCACCGTAGTTGAAAACGAACTCATAAGTGATATGCGAGGAAAAACAATTATTCTGTCATACTCCGGGTTTTCGAAACCAAACACAGATGAGGGAGTCCGTAAGCGCACGTCAAGGTAAAATGATGTTCCTACTTGAGGTTTGAGATAATATCGTCTCTAAATCCTAAAGGCGCCATAAACTCCTTCTTAGCCGTGGCGATCGGGTTGAGGGTGGGCTTCTTCTATATAACCTAATGAACTTTTGTGAGGGGATGCTGGAAGACAAAGTCTTTTCGTCAGATAAATCTGTCCCCATGTGACAGCTTTTTGTAGGCCATTGAATAAAAGCTATTGAAATGAAGATGCTGGCCACTCCACTTAGTCTTGTGATGAGCGGTGCCTTGGTAGCTCCCATCCACAATCCTACTAATAAGTATGCCAACGATAGCCAAACTGCTATTGGACTTGTTCTCTTTGGATTAAGAAAACTTCGGAAGAATTAAAATCAAAATGTCCACATCTTGCTGCTCGTAAGGTAGTACACTCACGATATTATCGTGGTCTGTACTCTTCATCTTTGCTAGAAAATTTTCAGATGGGTTTGGACGCAGTTTACATAAGTTCAAGATGAATAGTTTCTGCGTACAAAGAAGTTACTTTTTAACCAACTCAATGGGGATGCCAAGGAGATGTTATTTGTAGTGATGTCACATTAGTTTTGCTTAACGAGACGCTGTTAAACAATGAGTCGACAACAACGAACAACATCTGTGATGGAGTTACTGGAAGGCCATTAAGCTTCCGGTATACTTCACAGAAATATTTCGAGCTATGCGGAGGTGAAATTCTTCGGATGTCAGCCAGCTTCTCAGCTAACTACCGAAGAAAATAACGGCAAGTCTAGTTGGTCATGGTGGTACGCTGAGGTTACGTAGTTTGGTCCGTGAGTTCTCTTAAAACACCATTCATTTTCAATATCTGCAGGTATATCGCCACACGCTTTTCCGGGATGGCTCATTGTTCCCCGTGGTTGTCCGGACGGTCACTCTTAATTTTAGTTTGTTGGTGAAGATATCAGCAATTTAGACAAGTAATCTTCCTAGGGCTCCTTTATCGGTTTTCATGGGGGCCAGTGCCTTCATCGGGCTGGTGTTTCGGCAGTAGCTAACAATGCTGTCAGATAGTGGCAGATGAAAGGTAATCTGAAATATCCACCAATTCGGCCTTGAACCAAATAGCTTGATTAGGGTCCGTTGAGGTTAGACTGGAATTGAATTCGTGGTTCATCAAGGAGTTTTCGGTGTTGTTTGAATTTCACAGAAATAAGATCTCCAGTCAAAATCTAGTCAACACATTCGGAGAGAATAACGTATTACCTCTGTTGGAAGTGTTGGTTGGCCGGATGGTTGGTTTGCAGCCTTTGCGACTTTCTTTTTTTTTGGGTTCCCCTGCTAAGTTTTCTATCTTTGGAAAGCTTTTCGAACATTCCAAATCTACTTCATGCTGACATTATTCAGAGACATTACGGCTGTTTGAATTTTCCTGGTTGCCACTCAACACTGAAAGATCAGTGTCATCTGATACTGTAAATTTCTTCCACCGACGAGCACCAGTTGTCAGTTACTCAGTTAACCAGGTTGGTGTGTGTAACCCAGGCTATAGCTAAGAGTGCTCATTCGATAGTATCATGAAACTCCCCGACTGTATAGCAATGAAGATGAAATCAACAGGGCACTTCAGTTCTGACCAAGACAAACTACCAACATGTACTAGGGTGGTATCATCCGGAAAACTTAGATCAAATGTAGACGTCATTCAGTGTTCCCTGAGGACTAAGAGTCACCACTGGCTCTGAAATCTTTTCATATCTGTCGCATCAACCGATTGGTAAGACCGCTGTTGCCTGTTTCGTTGGCCCCATGTTTGTTTAGCTCATGCTGTTTGAGGAAAATGTCATTGGAATGCACTACTAGATAGACTAGTTTGAATCAAGTGTTCGTTCATGCTTGGCTTATCTCCTGGACGTAATTCACCTTGAAGCACTTAAATCCTTTTTTGGATGGAGATTTCCATTCAAAAAGCAGTGTAGTATGTGACTCAGACGAAGAAACAATCCGAGTTTTTACATTGCAAAACTATTTGTCAGACTTAGAAGCCGTACATATCAAATAACCAAGAAGTTTATCCTGGTCCTTTAGGCCGAATTTCGAACCCATAAACCCGAACTCATGAGCAAACCCTCAATCTCAAACTTTACTGGAGAAAATAATGTTTTTATGGCTCAGCTACATTTGCGGCAAGTTGCTGGAATGAAACACAGACCCTGACAACTGTAGTTTACAGTTTCGACTTTGTAGTGTACATTGTTTTTTTTGAAACTGGTTTTTCTCCTTCAGTCATACTTTGCAAACTATCATAGGATTGTAGAAAATGCAAAACCGGAGCACCGTTCGATGTATTTGGGCATAATGAATGCCACACTGAAAATAAGGGGCCTTTTAAAAACTAAACTATGTTGCTTGAAACCCGTGTCCATCTGCGTCGATGATCAACGCAGTTGGTGATCCTTATGTAATCGGCTGCTAATTCGAAGATGGAGGTATAAATTTGCATCTCCCGGGCTGGAACATATCAATGAAGTTTCAGTTTCATAAACGATTGCTCCAGCAGTTTTTTATTATGTCGTAAAAAGTTCATCCGAGGTCTATTTAGGGAAGGCCGTCATAGAATTTATCCTAATGTTGATGGTTGCAGCAGCACGTGCACACTGGATGGGATATTTTTAGGACCATTATACATCAATTCCTGAACTCAGAGTGGTCATTTTTTGTGTCACGGTTTACTGAATCCATGAACAACTTGAATTAACATCCCGTTGTTTTTAGGAACAAAAATCTAGGTTGTGATGGGCAACGCACCATGAGAGTACATTATGGTACAGGGAAAACTTATTACTGGTCAAGAGTAATGGTATTATTTATTCTTTAAAAACGATCCATGAAAATGTTCATTAGGTTTTCACCCAGTGAAATTACAAAATTATCCTATCTGCATTTTATTGTCATCATGGACTGGCCAACAATACAAAAGTGCTTTCCTTGGAACAACTATCCTCGCATCAGTGTTTCAAAGTCTCCAGCAGAGCCTCGTATACCAGTGTCATACAAGAAGCTGAATGAAATTATTTTGAACGTAGAATGTACTTTCTCCAATTTAGGGAAACAAGTGATGTGCTGTTCTGTCCATTTATTCTGTCGTTAAGGCGACCTGTTTTGCCTTATAGTACTTTGTTTTTCCTCTAAATCTCGTAATTAGACGAGTCTTGCAGCCATTGTATGTCCGCTACATCAGTGTTGTGTTTGCACTTGGTGATTTTGGATACAGTTGCCATCTGCTTGGGTGCAACACAAGTAAAATAGGTTTTGAACTTCGAATAGTCTGCCTGATCTACTATACGGATGAACCGACAAGATCATTAAAAAAATAACGCTTTGGGATTGACAAACGAACCTTTAACGAACGTGTAGCTGGCTAGTTGTTTGTTGTCTAGTGAACTTGGACAGTGATTAACCACATCCGTTCCTTTGGCTAGATATACGGACTAGATAATCATCGGTCACAAACCCTCGATTTATTTTGTGCCAGTCGAGTGGATGCCAGTAGTGACGTAGTTTGCTGAAAGTTGTTTGTCTTCTGCTCTTTACTTCATCCTTAAACATTGTTTCGTAAATAGTCACAACTTGCGCTGCTTGTTATAGGAACTACTTATTAAATTCAGGGCTTCTAAATAGAGCAAAAACGCGTTTTGTATCGGCCCTGACACCAGACATCGAAAGTCATAGAACGGACGTAATGGACGTAACGGACCATTTTCACAAGTGATTGCTAAATGGTGACTCGACCACTGCCAGTACGAACTGACTGGAATCGCAACTCTGGACGATTCTTGACCACCTGCGATTATCTCCTATTTTTAGGTGGATAAAACTGTGCACTTGCGGCTGTGCGCCTATGTACGCTCACAATATATATTATGTTTGCCTAGCCCCTTAACCAGACCCCAGAACGAGCTGAATATTCCGTAAGTTTAAATTGCTATACCCAGTGTGTGGGTTTTGGTTGTAGAACATAATTAATAATACTCGCGTTCTGGGTAAACAGTTGTGGACTAGTGAAATACACTCATTTGCAAACAAATTTGGTTCTACGAGAGACTCACCTGGAACCCAGCTGAATCTCTCGTTTGTGGTGTTGTGGACTATGTTTCATGTTTTGATCGATACATTTCATGTTGTTACAAAGTCCAGTCATTTGAGTCAGTCTTGAAAAAATCAGTTGGGGATTAATTAAATTGCGGCACTATGTTAAGCTGAACTGCACTTATGACAAGTTAACGCTTATTTTGGTTACAATGTTTGCCGGTTGATTAGACTGTACTTCAACCTCCTAATGACCAATAAAAAAGGACGCATTTGTGAGATACTGTATATGGAAGCATTTATGGTGACCTCATTATATTGTTTTGCTTCAGATCTGTTGAAATACGAAGAGAATGTATTTGGAATAGGCCACACACTGATTTTTGAGGTGTTTAAAAGGCCAGTTGTGTTTGTTTCATGCAGGGAATCTGCATTCGTTCTACCGAACGCTCGCTATTGTGGTGCTGTCGGCACCATGAAGTGCGCTTTGTAATCCCATATACCTAAGAAGGTCGCCTGTTTGTTGGAGCCCGGATTATCTCTGCTAAAACTGTTAACGTTTGCTAAACAACCCAATGCTATCAAGGTGGTTCTGAGCAATAGATGATATTCTTCGTCTGATTTAGTGCCATCATGCCCTACGGGTGCAACATAGGATTGTAACAGGAGAGTGGTCCAAGATAAAATGTGGTTTTTTTTATCCGTCACTTATTTTTGCGTTCGCTTCTGCTAACAAATAAACCAATAGATATAACCATAAAGCGAGCCTATTATATTTTTCACTGTCTTGAATTTTTCGAAAATATTCGTTTGTAATCTATCTATCACTGAAATATCGTTAAACAGTTGCATAAAGCTAAACGTTCGTGCCTCCCGTCAACTAACAATGCCACAGAGCAAGTGAGTCCTTTATCAGCCACCTGCATTGCTGCGATAAATCCATTGATCTTGATGCGTGTGAATAGAGGAGGTACGGAATACGCGGACATCCTACCTATATCCTTTGAAATGAATAAGTAGTTCGTATACGAAGGAGCGAAAGTTGTGACAAGTTCTGGGACGGTGTTAGATGAGTAAGTCCTACTTACTCAAAGATGGGGAACAGACTTCGAGGAACTACATTACTACTAGGATCCATTCGTCCACAGAACCACAATAACCGTTTCAAGCAACAAGAAGATGCTTGGCTGGTCTCATGCTACTACATCTTGTTCTCAGTTTATTCCGAAGACACTTTGAACGCAGAATTCACCGAAAAATCCCTCGTCAACGAGGACTTGTTCACAAACCCAGCGGTTTTGCGTGCTTGCTGCAATTGCTTACTCGTTCAACCAATAATTAGCTCTTGCAGCCGATGGTGGTAACTGAAACTGAAGGTGAAGATATCCCGCGTTATTGCTCGCGAGACAAATGAAAGCCCCCAGAATAGCATCGGTAACACAGCAGAACTTCTTTTACCCATGAGGAGCTTTACCGCATTTGTTATCGTTTCTGACAAGAAATTGTTTTTCAAAAGTGCAGATGAAAGGAAACTGCTGTGCGCTTTTCGTTGAATGCTGACTTGTGTACAGGATGAAGAAGCATTGTGAGACTTCCGACAATATTGATCAGTTTAGGCCTATTACAAGCCATGGTTAGGATGGATGAATTCCCGAAAAAATATGATTGATTTCGTTGAGCATAACTGAGTCTATTGAGAGGAATTCACCGGAAGGTCCAACCCATCCGAGCATTCGATAAAATATATTGTTAGCCAAAACAGAACCTAATACAATTTGCCCTGATATTCATCTGCGAAGATGGAAGGAGAAAAATCCGGATAGTTTTGTACGGCATTTTTTATTCCGGTCTACCGACACATATGCGGCGACAGTCTGATGAAGCGATTCTGACACAGTCCATACGCTGT
This sequence comes from Opisthorchis felineus, assembly GCA_004794785.1. Taxonomy (NCBI): domain Eukaryota; kingdom Metazoa; phylum Platyhelminthes; class Trematoda; order Opisthorchiida; family Opisthorchiidae; genus Opisthorchis; species Opisthorchis felineus. The sequence continues at coordinate 958,888 of SJOL01003249.1, read as the reverse complement.
GGGTTATTTTCTGTTGAGAGAATTTTCCCACATTAGTATGCTCCCGTCAGTTTCCCTCCCAAATCAGTCTGTTTACGTTCACAGGGCAACCAAGGGGTGATGTTACCAATATTGCATTAAAGAAAGTGATTCCCATCTTGCTGCTGCATGCACTCAAGTGCACTGACCAACTGTCATGTCTTCTTGGTCCGCCATCGGCAAAGTTAGGATTGTGCAATTTTCTCCGTCTCCACAAGACAGGTCCGTCGTCTATTGACACCTGGCACATGATAAACAAATCTCTTGGAAAAAGCTTGCCCACCTGCCTGAAAGCGCCCTAATCTAATCCACTTTGTCACACAATCAGGGTGAATAGGAACAAGAGTGAGAGAGAGCAAAAACAGACAGACCGAAATAAATATGGTGCTGGCCATTTGTATATACCACCAAACGAGTGATAAGAACTGGCAGAATCTATGTCAAATGTTTCAGTCCAACTAGTGAACTATTCAACTCTCCTGTATGTGTAATCTCTGATTGACGTAAGTCTAACTTGAAGAGACTAACAGATAGAAAGTCTGAGATGTGGAGTTGTTTATCTTACTCAGTTTGGTTTTACCTAGTGTTCATCTACAGCAACAAAGCATTCGTCCTTTCTGGGATGGTCTGGTGTGTGATGTCATGAAGACCGGGATAAGTGGTCGTGAGTCCACTGCAATCTTCTCACAGGCAGATGAAAAAAAATTGTTTTGAGTGAGATGGGCTTAGTTGATATACCACCGACGGGTTATACACATATGTGGATAATCGAATTCCCTCAACGTATAAACATATAGACATTCAAAAGATGGAATGACAGGCCCTAAGAATAAGCTGGGTAGCTAAGCTAAAGAAATGGGAACAACCCAAAGTGTTCAGTAGACTCGGAAAGTTCTCGTAGCAACTGCAAATAAAGAAGAGTGGAGACATGCCAACTTGGACTCGGAACTTGGAACGTTCGAAACCTTCTTGACAGAGATGGTAGTGAGAGACCCGAAAGACATTTGAGTTTGTATCCAAGGGGCTGAAACACCATCTCATGGACACAACTTCTTAAAGGAGAACTTAGTTGGTTGGTCAAGGAAGATTGCCGGAAACTTGTCACAAATTCTACTGGAGCTTAAGAGGACAGTCGTCAGGAGAATGGAGTCGGGCTTCCAAAGACAATATTGGGTGAACGGAACTGTAGTAGGGCGTAAACAGTAACTATCCGGCTTCGGCTACCACCGCTTTCGCCATTGTGTATACTCCCTAGATGTCTTACCTATAAGACGAGCGGGAAGAACTCTGCCAACATCTCCTAACTTTCAGCACATCCATTTGGTCAAATGATCGCCTATTCCACAGTGGTGACCTCAACTTCCGAATCGGTTTTGATCGGGTCGTTCGAGATACGAACTATGAACGCAAACGGCAGCCGTCAGCTAACGGTGTGTATAACCCTGAGACTCGCCATCAACAATAAATTGGTCAATGCTGAGAAAGTGACCATCACTACCTGGATACATATAACGAGTGAGCATGGACATCTTTTGAAGTGCCATATTCCGACAAGGGGATCTCGACGGATCTCGCGTAACAAAGATTGTGCGCAACTGGACCTAGAAAAGCCTCCTCTCCGCCGGACAAAGTAAATTTCAATGAGGCTCAATATTAATCAGCTGCGAAACCAGTCAACGTTATGGAAGATTCGTGAGGCTGTCACTCGCAGCTCCTCCAGTTAAACGGCAGCATATAAATTAGAAGAACATTGGACCAGAATCAATAAGCTTGTCATGACAGTTACTATTAAAACCAGTGGATTAAAAAAGGAACGGCATCAAGACCGCTTTAGTGCGAATAATACGTTTATATCTTCATGGTTGACGAAAAGGTAGGCTTAATTAAAAAACCCCAGCCATTGTCGGACTTAATCGTACGTAAGCAGCTTTGCAGCGCTGCTTTTGAACCATGTGACCAGGCTGAAAAATGGATGATGAATCGAAGTGACTAAAGAAATTCATTCCTATGTCGGCTGGTTATGTCACATGGAATTATTTGAACTGAAAATACAGTAAATTCAGTAAATACAGGATGCCCGGACAAGCCGAACGCCCAGTTTATCTAAAATCATGTTGCCTTTTTGGGAGGCACACTTTTCAAGATTAGAAAAATCGTTCAGCTTCCGGTGCCTAACAACCATGCCACCAGAAGTAAGCACGAGGGCTGGGATACTGCCAGATCGCCCAAGTCTTGACAGGGGGTGTCGAGATGCAGAGGTCGGGTTCGAACAATGGACTTTCCGCTCAGTAAATTCGCTCTCTAGCCACTGAGCCTATCAAACTTAGATTTGGACTATCTTACCCGTTCACCTCGATGCCTCATTTAAATCAACTACAAAGTTCGAAATTCGAAGGGTGATAACTGAACTTCCAGAAGGAAGGCCCGCCAGAAAATGACGGAATACGTTAGAGTCACTGAAATTAGGCGGACAAGTGTCGGGACGCTGAGTTTTTAAAACTGATCTGCACAATCTGGGAGTATGAAAGTGTTCCAGAGGAGTTCAAGGACACTAAGAACGCACAACTATTCAAAGAACGCTAAAAACGGACAATTGTTAGGGAATCAATCACATGCGAACTACAGGCATCCTAGTCAACCATTTGGATGCTGATCTTCTGAAAGAATTTTCCCTTAGTAGCAATATCAATGCCGAGGAGGATGTACCACGATTGACTATGTTTTGAGGGCTGCTGGAATGAGGGACGAGAACTGAACCAGCCTTTGTACGCTCATTTCGTATAATTCCCAAAATCCTTGGATTCTAAACAGAGAGATGTTGTGGATCGTCCTTCAAAATCTCGGCAGCATTATCAAATCCTTTTGCTTTGGCCTGAAAAAGTTTCGGTGGCAGCCCATTTGAAGAAGTCGAAAATGCCTCCTACTGAGGAATTTTTTCTTCTGGTTTCAGCCTAATTAACTACGTAATTTACTACAATTTGTGCTGAAGCATTTCGTGATTCCCAAGATGTGACGATTCAGTGCTGTTTGGACAGTCAACCCTTTAACTCAAAACGCTTCATAGTCAAAAAGACGCGTCAAGAGTCAAAGATCCAAGTCCTGTTTTGTTGGTGATGACTACATGTCATGTACACATTAGGGGCAGAAATTTCGGAGAATAACCACAGCACTCTGCTTCGGTTTAAACACAACGAATGCTTCTAAAACAGCTGTGTTCTACCAACTTATCCATGGGTTACATACCCTGCATTTGATTTGTTGGCCCCGAAGGAATGTAGTGTGAAAATTTCCGCTAGTTCGGTGTCATCCTCTCCGCAGAATTGACAATCTGTGCTGAACTACATGCTGCGGTTGATAAGCCTATATAAACGTCTTTGAAGAAATCACAATCTGCATGTGCATAACCATGGCGCAGTGTAGCAATTTGTTGTACTATCCTCAATACTGCATGGTAGTTAAACGTGGACACCATATAGACGACACATTAGGGTGGTCGTCAGAGTTAGGGTGCAATGTCCCTGCAAGGTATCACAAATCGAATGTTTGGATCGAATTCCGAAAATTAGAGTTCTTAACTGAGCCAAGGTCAATGAAATCCAACGCGCCTTGCTGTATAACCAACTATTCTGGATAGGTAACATAAAACTAATAGTCGATGATCGCATTCCGAAACAACTTACTTATTGCCACTTGAAGAATAGAGCTCGAACTCGGAGAGGGCCGAAGTCCCGCTACTGTGATAGCCTTCAGGTAAGTTTGAAATATTATAACCTTGGTTTCAACCCTTTGGGAATTCTGGCACTTGCCAGAGTGGCCCAGCCAACTTGCATCCACACAAACATGAAGTGTTTTGGAGCACAACCCGTTTCAGTGCTGAAAGCAAGCACAACGTTTGAAAAGTTCTTACAGTGTCCAGCATAACCACAGCCATCTGGATCGGTGGAAACAGTGTGCGCACAGTCATGAGCACCACCAAACTCAGTTCAAAAAAGCACCGGGTTTAAACCACCGTGGAGACGTCAGTAAAGTTTTTACAAAGGATTCTTTTATTTCTAGCTTAAATGTACAAAAAGTAAGCCCACTCCGACTTCTGATCAACTCCTGTTCAACGAAATGATAGTGACAGTGTTGATCTGACCGCTAGTTTGGTACCTAACCGCTCTTCTTAGCTGGGTGGCGCAAAAATAGACGACCTTTTGAGAGTTGTGTTATGGCAATTTATCTGGGAAAAATGTGGAATGACGCGAAAACTCAAGGGATGGACGGAGATGGCCGGAGCTAAGGTAGAAGATCTAGTGCATATACTCAGTTCTATGTCATAATGGCTAGACCATTGGTGGCTCTCAGCCAGTCTCTGCGTTCTTGCCAATAAGTTTTATTCGCCCGTTTTTAAATCGGATCAGCGGCCTCCATGTAGCTCTAAATTCAGTTCCTCGAAACTCGTTTGTGATTTACGTACGACGCACAGGAGTTCCGTCAATTAAACATCATTGACTAGCAGGCTCGTTTGAAATTAAAGGCAGATATACAAAACAAGCATAAACGTCGACAAAGAGTTGATGGAATACCGTTATCGGGTACCAGTGCGTGAGCAGGACATAGTATTGCAAGTGTTCACAAGTCGAATATGATTGTCAACCCGGAATAAAATGCACAGATCAACGGACTACTTTCAGTCATACCAAAATATGTAAGAAAGACATTTCAAAAGCCTAAGAAAAGGAAGTCCTTGAAAGTAGCCTTTTTGTATTTTTCGTCCAAAGCAATCCTAACCAAGTAGTATAAAGCAATTTGAGTTGTCAATTAGAACCAGATTTTGGTGACTCCACTGCCTAATCTGCAAATCTCTTGTGTTTTTACGAACATCACTTACGAACCGTAAGTTTTCTATCTTACTGTGGGTCTTCTTTGAGTGTCAGTGCATTAAGTAGCAGGCTATGGTTTCATTTTTCCCAGAAATCTATGTAAAGGAGTATTCACTCATTTCTACATTGAGTTGTTTGAATAGGCGTGAAAAATGTACTTTCTTATCTAACAGATGGAGTTTAAGTGCATTGCACCATAGCCTTTCAACTAAGGTGACACACAACTGCTGAATGTTGGGACTCAAACACTGAGGAGGAACACATGATTTAGCCAACAACAATTTTTTGTTTGACACTACCCAATTAATAATTACGAAGATTTATTCTCTCTCTCTGGCATAATACAAACGAGTGTTAAACCCCAGAAGCGAAAGCCCTCGCTCTACGTAGATAAATTTACACAGACAGCCGAAAAAATATCTGTATCATAATTATGTCTACACCACACTGCAAGTGAGCAGCGACCCCCTACTTGGGCATAAACTTATATAACGTATTTCACTTCTGTAGATTATCAAGTGATTCCGCAAAACAACCACATGCAAACAATTTTCTCGCGGACAGATTCCATGTGCAAAGCTATTTCCTTTGGCCTGATGATGCCTGATATTGGAAGCGCTCCGCCTTCTCACAACAAGTTGGCTTCGTCACGTAACATCCTAATGCTTTTGTTCGGGTAACCAGAGTGCAGAGAGGTGGATCTTGAAAAGACGACGAATGGACGAACAGAGAACATTACGTATGCTATCTCTGCAGAAGTGAACTTTCTCACGTCACCGATTCTCTTGAATAAACTTTAACGTATGTGGACTAGCGGATGGACAACCATCTCTTATCGGGTAGTTTGTTGGGTAAAATCGAATGATATCTACCTGACCGCAAACTTATATCAAAAAGCTCTAAGTGCGAGATGTTGTGATTTATCTTCCTTCATGAGACCAGTTGTTTTCGTCCCATACTTTATCCGATCGCATGAGTCTTGTCAGCATGACTAGCTTTCATGAAGCAAATAGCAACACTATTCACCTGGTTAGATCAGCCTTGGCACAAACCAGGTCCGCTTTTATGAACCGTGGTGCAAGGATTATATGCCCCTCATCACAGAAGACTGCCAACTGGAGCTGGTTTTGTCACTTTCAGTGAATTTGCAAAAGTTGCAAAAGTTGTGTCAGGGAAGATCCATATGAGTTGTGTTGCTTACCTAAAGTAAAATGCTATAAGACTGACAATATCTGAGCAGTTGAAAGCTGCCAACTTCAGTCATATTTCATATATTTAGATGTTCTGAAACGAAATAGTGCATGAGTTACAGGTGCAATCTCAGAAGCAGTTTGCAAACCTGAATTAAGACTAAAAACGTTTTAATCCCTTAATCTGCCATCAAGCGGACCCTTGGAACAAAGCATAAAGATAACCTGGCTTAGGGTTTCCTAAGTTCTTTGGAAGAGCACTTTGTGAAGTGCTTTCACTATGACAGATAATTCCAGTTAAAACCATCCGCGTGTGAACAACTCTGTCTAACTCACGAGTTTAAGCCATATACGCCATAAAAGCCATTCTCACCATTCAAAGTACCAAATTAACTCTGCAATTTATTCACGTGTTTGAAACACCCGGTCACTTTCAACCGTCTCATTAATCAACTTTTCCGCGTTTGCTATTTTTTTACACTTGCGCTTGAAGTAATTGAGATAAGGCTGTATGTGGCATAGCACGCAAATTTAGGAGTCGTGTTTCTTTCGTCAATACATTCTAGTTCTTGTGGTCTCTGGACCGTTAATAAAATAGTTTTAGCTCCATGGTTGACGAGATGTCCGGAGACTTCAGACCCGGGAAATTAAGGGACCTAGACGAAGGAAACGTACGCCTGGAATAACGAAACGTTTGAAAAAAAAACGGAAACCAATCATTCTTTTGCTTCGGTCGCCCACAGAGCTGTTGTTTCTTAAGAAGCCAGACTTGTTCGCCACAAAAGTTAAGTGAAAATGGGAGAAAGAGTCAGAATCAGAATAAAAATAGAACGGAGTTAAACGCCTCACCTGGCCTGATCAGGTGTCTCTTTAGTTACTTTACTGGAATGAAGAACATCAGTTTGTCTATTGTCACCAGAAACCCACTACGATGGTTATTTGTGTTGTGCGCGTTAAGCTAATGTCGAATTTTCTTATTTGTGGTCTTAGACAGTGTCTGAAAATAGAACACAAGTACCCGAAACAGACAAGTCCTACGGAGTACAATCATTTTGTACACTGTTAGCAGCCGCGAACGTATGACTTGTCACACACGGTGCGCTGCGTAAGATTCAGCATTCAACTTCAGCTGCGATTGGAAACACAGACTGTAAGGTTATCTGTGGGGAACAGAGGAACTGCAACGGTTTAGCTATGTCTTTGTAAAGATACTTGTTTCACCTGCAGAGATCATATGTTAGCGTAAAAGGCAAAGCGCAGGGAAATCACAGGCCAAGTTGTCCTACTTACCATCCACTGAGGCACTCAAACAAGGAGAAATCATCTGGATGGAGTCAGTGCATTACACCATGGCTGACTCGTTCTATTGGTTTGAATCTCTCGGCTTATTTTGCCATTCGTTCACGACAAATTTTGACACCTTATAACAGTAAAATACTGTCCTGTGGAAAACCATCCGAATTTTCGTCGGAAATGCTTATTCCAGACTAAACACATAGTCAGCAGATAATTAGTAGGTGGAATTCGGGAAAAACGTTTTCTGTGGCCTGGTTGCCTAGACAAGTCAAATTTAATTGAGGTTTCCTTAGAAACATAAATTTGGGTCAGTTTTACAATACAGTTGTTTTCATTGAGCCCGGGTTATTTAGCTGTCAGGCATCATCAAACACCTGCAGTTAACAGTCTGTACAAGCAATTCACCCGACAACTTTCTCCAAAAAGAACGCGCCATTAAAACTAGTTGACGGCGGATTACAATAAAACGATTGGTTCTGGTTGATCGGTCGATTTGTTTTTCAAGAACGACGGCGAAACCTGATGATACCTACTTTCCTATATTGTGCGTACCGAAGCCGATGTGCCGTTGGAAGTGAAGACGCGTGGTAGTAGACAAAAACTACTGATTCGGCGACATACTCTTCTCAGTCCCAGATTGCGCAAAAAATTACGCACCCACACTATCTCACTAACAGTTACAGTATCAATATGCTTGGTTTTTTAGCCATCTCAGTTACATTGTGGGCATTGTGATGTGAAAAAGCTCCCCACGCATAATGGCTAGACTCTGATACATTGATAAAGTTCACATGGAGCTAGTATTCAAATCAGAATGGTACAAATATGGAAACAAAAGACTGGAACCTACGCAGTTTGGTTAAAAACTGCATGATGCTGAATCGACCTTGTCTAATTCAACAAGAGATGTGTCCTAGCTTATAGAAATCAAATTGTTGATAGTATTGTCTGAATACTAGTGATATATGTATTACAAGGTAGTTCTTCCTTAGAGATGAAGCCAGCCTACTCATGCTTGGCGGGTTCTAATAAGTTTACTTTCAGCTCACTCGTATGTGATGAGTTATACTCAAAACTCATGAAGTCTTCGTCTTGTTCCAGTTAATTTGCTGGCAGAGTCGTACGAATTCTTACTATTGGTGTCCAGTTTGTTGATAGGTGTTTCTTGTGTACGTACGAAGAATCTGCCCGACTCATGCCCTCCAATGTTTTCACAAAGCTATCCCTCGTGTCAATTTTCAACAGTCCACAGAACATAACAGTTGCGATTGGCAGACATCAAACGCTCAAAATGATCACCGCTTGTCATAGATGAAATAGTGGAAGGCATAAAATGCATCAGGCCCTTGTCCATTCCATTTTTGACTCGAAAAGTGGTGTAAAAATAAAATCACCGGTACCTCGGTTTTGGTCAGTTTCTTCTGAATCATTTCAAACAGAATATACGGGCTGGATTTCTGCACCCACACTTAGTATCCTGTCTTTTTGGAGGATATCCTTGTCGCGACAAAAATGACTAATTTTAACAAATTTCACTATCACCTCCGAATAATTTGGATTTTTACACCACATTAAGTTTGGGACATGGGGATACTACCTTTTGTTCTGCATGACGAGTCTTTATGAGCTTTATTAAAGCGGAATTTGAGTTGAGGTCTCCCAATTCGGTTTTAACTCATGAAAATAATTGCATTAAGACCGGAAGAGGGCTGTTCCAGCGAGTTAGATGTGAGTGCGAAGTGTCCAGATGGTTTGATTAGGCACGTAACATGATCCAATAGGAATGAGACCGCGACAGCTTCTTGTCTGTATACCGCGGATATGTGAATTCCCTCGATGGAGCTTAAATACGGCTAGAATATGGGTAGCTTTTCAGAAAGGGAACATTGCCCTCTGCACTGGTGCTTTTGAAAGATCACAATTCGATAGACAGAACCAGGAACGTGTCGAGAATATAAAGTGCAACAAGTATCGCGAGGTTTGAATAGGACGGACAATCAGAAAAATCTCGAACGGAATTAACAATCACAAGACGGAACACCAGAGTAAACAAGGGATAACGAAGAAATGCGGTAGAAAATTGGGCGCCAGTTAGAGTTAGCAGACGCAGATTTCTAGGTTTTTAAGCAACGATTACGACTCACTTCTCTGTCACTGAGGATCAAGGAAATGCAAATTGCCAAGCATCCCATTGTGAACGAAATCGACGTAGAACTGGTGAGCTGGTGTAAAGTGGTTTTAAGTCAGCCAGTTTACACCTACCGATATAGATGCGCCACTAACGCAAACGGTTCAATGACCCCCGTATTTGAGAGTCCTAATTACTGAAACCATAATTTTCATCATTATGGTTGCTTTCTCCATATTGATCTATCATTCGTGCCCCCTACGAACCATACAGTTTATTGGACATCGGGTGTCAATTTGATAAGTTCCAAGATAACATAGGAAATACTGAATTTCCAGTAAATATCACCACCCACAAATTTGGAAAATGCTGTGATTTCATCCAGACGCGTCTAAGGTAGGCCGTACAGAAACGCCTGGAAATAAAGTGTATACAGTAAAGTGTACATTTGGAGTCTTAAGCGATTATCACGGATAATTCCTTCCCTCCCCCACTTTCACACCCAGAACTGGAAATTTTCGCTGAGATAAATTTTTAGGTGCAGATTGTAAGATGTACCAGTTTGGCGGGCAAAGCACATTCTAGAAAGCTCACTTGAGGGTACCACAAACTGGAACTGGAACTGCAGAGCTCAGATTGCCATGTAGCACTTTGAAATATGCGTGGAACTTGCAACTTGGCTGCGCAACCAGAGTCAATCGATTGCATTAACCGATATATCCCAAATTTCACAGGTGTTCAGCAGATTATATTGAAGGCGTTCTATTCTTCCATAAGGTAATCAGATCTGAGACAGACGTCTCTCAGACCGGTTCTCTTTGTTTCAAGACTTTGCCAGATAAAGTAATTGGACTGACAAACTCTTTGTCGTAAATTCTGAAAAAGATATTCAACAAAGGCGTGCAGATGGATTCACGGAAAAGCTGATGGTTGTGTTTCGCAGCTTGTCCGCTAGTTAGAGTTTGACATGCGTTGGTCAGCAATGCTGCAGTCTTCTATTACTCACTTATGTGACTAGATACACTTTCAACCCCACTGTGAGATAGTCGCTTTTCTTCTCCTTATGGGGAGGGGGAGTACTGTGGTTTCCACAGTGCTCCACACTTCCGTGGTTTCCACCACGGAAGTCTGGACTTATTCCTTCATTAGATCATTTAACTTCATGAGGTTAATATTCGTCACACTAATCGACAGCGATCTATTGTTATACAGAACCAGGTGCTGTAAAGTAGCGGTGAAGTGCTACATGAGAAAGAAACCGAAATACACTGTCTGTAAAACAGAGTAACATGTGAATTTTACTGCCGGATATATGAACCACCATTTTGTCTTGCTACGGGCGACAGCGGAAACAAATTGGTAATGTATTTATTAGCCAACAGCAACTTTTGGAATACACATGAATTGCAGTGAACGATTGTGCATTAGTTTGGGGACAAACAACCAATAATAACCTGATTACAAGATGGGCCAAAGCCGTTTCCCAAGATAGTAGTAAAACTTTGAACTGATATATTTTTGTCTGACAAGAAGTAGAATATAGGATTTTGAGTTCCTCTCGCCTACTGGCTGGCAACACTAGATAACTACTATAGGAGAGTATTGGCAACTAAGCAAGTGCTGAGTAATCACATCACGTAACAAAGGAACATGAACCCAAATTGAAAGGCGAGTTGGTATGAGATTGACTGTAGTTCTGGAATTTCGTGCAGTTTGGGTTCAACTAAACCATAAGGTTGGCGGAAACTCCGGGGCTGCTGCTACCAAGAACGGCGAAACCGGTCGTGGGCTGTCGAAGGGTCTTCAACAACCTTATGAATGGTGTGTTACGTCTATATAGCATAAAGCTTCGTATCAGACAGTTGTATAGAGAGTTTATATACTGTTTCAGAAAACGTCGAGAGAGGCGACTCTTTGTCTACTTATAACATTTTTAACGTTATAGTTTGTGTTGCCCGTTCCAAAAGACACGTATTCAATCATTTTCTACAAATTATTCAGTAGACTTTGTCTCTCTGTGTGTGTGTGGGGATATCACGTGTCTGGTGTTGAGCCTGCTGCTTGATCGTGGAACGTTTGCGTTGTAGGAAACAACAATTCAGAGTGAACGTTTTTTGCACACTTACGAAATTCAACACATAATATTTCCCTAAAATGGTAGTAGGGCAATCAGATGTTGAGTATGGGGTAGGACACAACCGGCATACCAATCAAAAACAAATCACCAGTAGATTTTAGAGTGTTTTGGTCACAGAAAACAGTAAGTAGCTCAGAAGAAAGAATACTGCGAATGGCGGGTAAAACTTCCACATGAGAATTCGCCAGCCAGGAGCCAGTCAACATGTGACCACTAGATGTAGAATCCGTATTTAGAGGATGAGTGGCGTTCTTCCCTGTCTAAGTTCTAGTTAATCACACTCCTGTTCAGGAACTCGTGATCGAACGGTTATTTATTAACTATTTAACTATTAGCCTGAAAGTTCGAAACGCCCTGATAATGAGCTGCGCACTGCCAAAGGAACAGCTGCACAGTGCTTTCAGGTTTTAAGCATAAATGGATTTCACTTACAGGACAAAGTCTGCATAGAGGACATCCGTCATCGTTTGTACAAGCTAATGTCCGTGATTTTATTGGTTTCAAAACCCGTTCTGTTTTTCTAAAGCCAATGTTTAGTCACCGCGGTCAGACGAATCTAATAATGTTTTCATTTACAATGTCTCCTGCGAAATGTATTTAGAACAATTGGATCCGGTTCAGTTTGTCAACCATGTCTTCCGTCCGATCGTGTCTTTGGGAATACGTTTATGTTTGTAATGAAATGACGGCGGCACTCGTTGTTTTTCACCCATGCACAATCGGATCAATTACAACTGGCAACTGTTCTCTCTCGTCGACATTCTTTTACAGACGGTCATCCATTTTGCCGGGAGGGATGGTATACCAACCGACCAGCGCACATGGACAAGGCACTCATATAATCTAACAGAAACATGCAGCTAACGGCTTGCTGACAAATTGCTGGTCATGAACATAACTTAAGTTGATAATTTGGTTTTTTCACCTGAAACATTTCAAGGAATACCACAGCCCGGAAAACGTTCATAGTCATGTTAGTGTATGACATGGTGATGTAATTTGTCTGTAGTGTGCTTGAAACTTTGGTGGCAAAATCTGAAGCAGTTTAACTTGAAAAGAGAAACAAATTACAGCGTTTTTCTTAACTTTCACTGAGGAGGGGAGTGGCTCACACGGCCCTCCGATCTCTCCATTGGCTAGCACAACTATTTAACCAATCTGAACATGTTATTACCATGGTATTCGATAGGTTTACTTGCCTGTTGTGAGCTATTCCTCCAGATTTCTTTTCATTTACTTAGGCTTGCCCTTCACTCTGTCTATTTCCATCCAGCGGCCATTTTTAAATCATTTGTAATGTATTTTCTGTCACCTACTACTTCAGTTGTTCAATGAAAAGCATTCTTGTCTCCTAATGTTTGACTAATTGAAGCTGTTTTTTTGATTTTTGATATCAGATAAGAAGGTAAAAACATGCCTCGCAGACGCATTATACAAGAGCAAATGCAAAACTAACCAGAAGTAAGGGTTATAAGCGCTATTCGGGGAGGGGGGGGGAGACAATGCGTGTTTTGCGGTCGTCAAATGAAGGCAAACATGTTAACATTACAAATAATGGTATTTCTTCATGAGACAAACGGTGAAATTGTGTGCCAAAACGACTGCACCTGCCTTTTTTTTAATTAACGGGTATCTCACTCAGCTGGAAAATTGTTGAAAGAAAGAAGAAGTCGAGTAGAAATGTTAACTTTCCTGGGATTTTACTCTCACCGCGTTAATTATTGCAGCTCTCTTTGTGAAAAGTTATTGTAATTTCGTACACATGATACTAAAATCAAAATCGATTTGCTTGCTTTCCCCCGGTCAAACTCTTCCATTTTCTGAGCCTGCTGTTTACTGTGTCCACCTCATAGACTCGATATGCATTTATAAGCCCTCATGAACTTTTAATCCTTGACATGTCGAACCAACTTGGTCGACCATCTTTTACGCGAGCTTTTTGACCATTTGCTTTACCGCGTTATGTGTGCAGGCTTGTGTCACTGAGATCAATTTGCCGTCTTCTCCGGGCTTTCTTTGCACTTGTACTACTCCGTGCAACAATTTAGACGGAAATCCCCGTAATTTGAGGTTTGTACCCCTTTTTATTACTTACCGCATTTTAATGATAAGTCTCAAGAATTCACAATTTCTGGCTTTTGATTTTGCGCGTCACTCAATTGCGCTTTCCCGAATAAGTCAAACTATTCTACAATCGGTACGTCGGTGATCTTTAAACATAAGTTTTGTACTTTTGGTCTCCAATTAGCAGAATAGTGCGACGTTTCACGCGTAAACGTCATCACGTTCTTCGCATTAAATTTCAGTCGGTCTTGTCAACCGAAGTCTTCATGTCTGCCTGTCATGTAGATATCAAATGTTTCACCACGATTATACATTTGCGCCTCTACTGTGGAAATTATTATATCATAGCTCCATTCCGGTTCCGCCTTTCGTAGACTACCGGCCAACAAGGTTAGCCTAATCATCGGAACTATCGATCTGGACATATCAAAAACAAGATGCCTTTTCCCCCCTTTCCCCCTCTCCATTTATCCGTTTCTCTTCTTCTGTTAGCGGTTATAAAGAAGGTTTGTTTTGTTTGGGTAAAATATTCCCGAACGATTTTGACTCTGTATGCATGATACTAACATTCAGATTTAGTAGCGATGAGGAGTTTGTGATTACCCTCTGTATTCTTCAAGTAACCTCTGTTGAGCGGAATATTGGTATGTCTTAAAATAACCTTGTTTGATAATAAATTTACTTTAAGTAAGCTACGGATCCCACCCAGGTATTTCATTCAAATTCTTGTTACGGAGAGAGCTCACTTCTTGATCTGAACAATATAAACAATATTAATGCTTTGAACGTTTTCTACGGTGATCACAACTTTCCGCCTGCGCTTCGGTAAAGCTTCCCAATTAGTGATGTTTTACGCTTTCTTCCGACAGTTTTATACATTTTACGGTAAGCTATACCAAACAACAGGCCTTAAACTTTAGGTACTGTTAGACTGTTCAAATAAGGCAGGTTTTTCCCAAATGTATTCATCTGTCTCCCGTATTTTATTGATCGTTTCCCTGTACGTACTGCTGCTCTTTAAACCTTCCCAAAATTCCTGCTCCCCTGGTCTGCATCAATTTATGTTACAGCTAAATATCTAGGAAACAACTTTCTCAGAAGTAAGGGATTTTTGCATTCTTTTGGTCAGAATCTCAATGGTGAAATAACGATTTCTTCGATGTTTTTGATGGATATTTCGCTTTCTCTGAAACATTGATATCTGAAATGGGACCTTTTGTTCCGTCTGCATTCGGGATCGAGAGAGATGTCAACTTGAGAATTGTTACCATATTTGAAAATTGATCTGAGTTAAGGAATTACATGGTACATAGTCATGTGCAACCAATATGTCAATCAGACAATTCAAATGGCATCCAACGATATTTCGTTTTCCCCTTTCCCCACCCTTTTTCGTATGGTATCAGTTTAGTTACAATGTTCATGATTTTTTTCTAGACTTCCGTTCTCTAGAGTATTGCGCGCACTGTGCGTTTATACCTGTTTTTGCTTTGATTATTCGAGGGGCATTTCTCTTTTCCATAATTTAGCCTTCTCCGTTTATGCGGCAATCTACTTACGCTGATCTAACACGCTGTTTTTATCATTTCAGCCCGGTGACTAAATGCGCCACCTTCTTTATCGGCGCCTAGACTCTTCCGACTTCTGCATCAACTTTAAAGCAAACTTTAACGCAGAGTGCACCTCAATTTTTTGTCTTTCTTCCTGACCGAATTGCAGTAATTTTGATGGAAACATCTTGCTGCATATTTTGTTGATATTTTGTCGAGAATCAATCAATCAATCAATCAATCATCCAATTAGGTTTTCAGTGCAAGATTATTGCGACAATATCAAAGATGCTATAGCAGGAATCAAAGATCTGGCAATGAATATTCGAGGATCTGGATTCAGGCGATACCAGAAGAGTTCCGAAATTTGTATCCACTGGCACCTCTCTTCATTATTAAAGTGCATGCGCAAAATAGAATATTAATCTCCAAACTTAGCTACTTTCAACCGTAGCCGCAATATTTTGCTATAGGTACTGTCAACTAAATTATACCGCGCAGGATTTTAGCGCTAACAGTGATAAACAATTTGGCAGAACTGCCGCAAAAAGCACAAGACTTTTAGAGTGAGGAGCTTCCTGATGAACATAGACATCAGATTACTCGGTGTATGGTCAAATGCAATTTAGCTTGATATCTGTACGCAAGGCTGACCAGAACGGCAAGAAGTTTGACATTCTTTCTCCATGGTGTCGCAAAATGGACAAGACCGGGCGTCACCGTGCCAATCTATAACCAGCGACGTGAAAGAAAACATTATCGAGTCCAGTAATCTCATAGTCTGAAGCATATTGTCTCACGAGTATAGCAGGTTGTGGCCAGCTCCCGGCGACCATTAGCTTGACATCAGACTAGAAGTTGGACTACATCACGTTTGCACCGAGCCACTTAGAACGACAAATGTTTTTGCTTATGAACGGGGAAAGTGGATGAGTGATTGGCTGAGTTAGGGTTTGATTTTTTATTGTGGATTGTTGAAATTCTGCTGAGTCTTTCATTCAGTGGCAGTAGCCTAATTTTTTTCTCAACACTAAACCAAAAGTGTGTGCGTTTGTTGTTTAGATGTGATCGTTCACCTTATACGAGACACGATACGCGTTTGTGCATAATCACCTACTCACCTTCTACCGAGTTTGTTCGACTCTGTCATGTCAATTTGTATAGCAAATAAGAATAAATAATATACACTAAAAAAGGTAGTTTTGATCGTGCGAGCTGTTTGGTCGTCAGGACAACAGAGCACCACAACTCGCCGAGTTACGGAAATTGCGGGTTCAGCTCAAGCACCTCGTCTATGATCTTAGTCGAAACCACCTATGCTGTAAACATAAATGGAGACTGCTGCATTAGCTGCGGCGTGCCCAACAATCGATAACGAGCTGGAAGGCTTTTTCTGGAAATTCTAGCTGAGGAGGTCGAAGTCGGTTTAAGCCATCCTGACTTTGGGGACACCAAAATGCTCATGTAAAACTCCAACTCATAATCCCCACAGTCAGCCCCTTAACCCAATGTGTTTCTGGTGGTTATCCGATTCTTTTTGATACGTTATGTTCTGGATATTTCAAACCATTATCTTATAAGCAGTAAGTTTTGCACCATATAGTTGTTATCATTTGATGGTCAATCCTATACATCAAAGCCTGTTGTCTACGCTGCGTCCTAATCCAGCTAGCTAGATTTTTATTCCTCAATTTGTGTACCCGGGGCCGATGTGATATTAAGGGTTCCCACACTTAGTTCTCCCTACATCAACTTCGCTACTCATATTCGAATAAAAATTCACGACGCCAAACGTATCACGGTTTTAGAATTTCAAAGGGAAAATTGCGGCCGAGAGGCGATAATGTTCTCCTTAGTTAATTTAATGTTGCGGAAAATGTTTTCAGTATTTGGGTGAACTTTCTTGGAGCATTCCACACCGAAGTCGGTTGTTCCCAATAGGACGTCAGATGTTGCCATCAACAAGCTTCCTGCCTTTGGGAGATATCATGTGCTGGAAATTTCTTGAGTTGCAATAACTGTTCTTTTCAGGGAGTTTGTTGCAGACTGGAGAAAGCTCCATAAAAGTTAAGGTTGTTCTGACAACAAACTGATTATTGCGATCTTCGCAGAATTTAACGAGGCCTAAAAATTTTGTGTGACCGTCTCTTACAAATGAAGAAATTGACGGGAAGAATAGAATACGTGCACACAAAAATAGACGGCCTGGGGGACAATTGGTCAACTTTTACTTGTAGTAACTATTGTGTTCAGTGACACCTATCCACCTAATTGAATGTGACTCACCACTAGACTGGATGGCATTGTTATATATAAGCAACACAACGCGATGTATTTGAAGATGTAAACAGTCCCATGAGGAGCGGGTGTATGACTAAGCAGGTAAATAAAAAACAAACGTCATACATTCCTCTTTAGGTTGTCTCTTAGATGAGCGATGGGGACTGGTATGTCTTATACGGGCTATAATTGCCATTCAGCTAATAGGGTACGTTGTTATTCATTCGCATGCAATCAGAAACTTGAAGAGTTAAATCTCGTCAACAATATTTGACTCGGTTTAGGAATAGTACACTCTATTAGACAGGCTAAACAAATGAAATTCCTGTCAGCAAAAGATAACAGTGTAGTTGTTTTACCTTTTCTGGCGCTGTGGCGTTTTCTTATCATTCACTATTTTTGGCTGGTGACGAAACGCTTGCAACTCAGTTGTTAAGCTCACTGGACAACTCAATCATGTAAGCTGAGGTTTTTTGTCTATTGACAGGGACACAGTGTTAGTCGATGTGACATTCTTGTGCGAATTTCAACTGTTTAGAAAACTTTTCTTGTTTCACATAAGAAAGCAATCGACTGTACTGTATCATCCGCCATAAGATACAAGTACTTGGTGCTCTAAGAACTTCGTTAATTGCAAAGGTCAAACCAACACCTGATATTTGAAATCGGCGATTTTGTTACACAACGGATGGGTTTGTCGTCCCGTTGACGCCAGCCCACCTACGTTTTGAGGTTGGGAACGACTGAGACGTGTTGATGATGAATGCTAGCACCGTTATTTTTTTGTCTAAATAACTATACAAACTTGAAATCTATCATCTTAGCCAACCGCATTCCGCCGGTACAATTTTGGACGATTAGCTTTTTACTAGTCACTGTCAACCATAGAAATAGGTGGAACCGATGATTTTCGACCGCCGAGGTCCAGTGATCTTAGAGATTCGTGAGGTCAGTAGTGTTGATAATTCTCAACAAGAATGCAGCGTTCATACTGTGTTTCTCTGTTGTTCAACGTGTAAGCTAAAAAGCTTACGGGTTCCGTCCACATCTTGCTTGATGACTGTGTAAATATTATGGTGATTTGTTACTGTTTGTCAGTATTTGGATTCTTGATGTCCAGAGGTGAAGTTAGTTCCCTGAAACGAAAAAATGCTATACTGAAATATTTAGATCATCTTTAACCATTCTGCGGTTTAAAAAAATTAATTGGGGCCAGACCTCATTCAGAAAAGCGGACCGACAAGCTGTACGCACTGTTAGAAGAAATTATTGTGGGCATTACTCAGCTAGATAAGTTTGCATACCTCGGTCGTTTTGCTGACTTCCATCAGCGTGATTTAGATGGACGACAATTCCAACTTGGCGGGTTTGTTTACCTTTATACCATGTGGCACACATTCATTCTATCTAGTACCGACTCAAGCGACTTTGAGCAAACAACTAACATGGTTATCAGGAATGCGAGAACTGACGGTGTTGTTGTAGCAAAAACTAATATGGTCCAGCAGTAAAACGTATGTATTTGCAAATGCAAAGCACAGGGACATTTAACGCCGTAAACGATTCCGAGTGTTTGATGACTCAGTTTGTAGTAGAAAAATAAGAAGTGCTAGTTTTGAACAAAAATATTTTCTAACAGATTAAATATCTGGAGAAGAAAACACTGTGAGGATGGAAATGAGGGCATTAAGTAATAGCCCTTTGGAATCGCAATAGTTGTGGCCGCAGATAATAGTGACAAAATTCTAGAATGTACATTTTGTTTGCTGTCACGTAGTGAAATGTGGCCTGTCGATAACTGTGCCCCATCTAAAAAAGAGGAAAAAATGAGACATCTTTGTGAAACTTTTTAGTGTACAGCCACCAATTTAGTTTTTGACCATGGCTTTATCCGCTGGGGAAGCTAAATTCTATCTTTTGACGACCACTGGTTTATCTCTCCTGAGTGTCAACAGACGTCAAATAAATGTAGAATTTGGTGCGCCAATTTGCGGTTGGTATTCTTTTATGAACACTGCTCAGTTTATGGTGTGAGTGAGATACTGGATCTATGCATTTCAAGTTGCGTTTAATGAGACAGGAGGCTGCCAATGCATCCAATGGAAACGAAGTGTTTTACGTAGTTAGTAGAATCGGGACAGACGTAACTGGTTGTTGTTCGAGAGTGATTCGGAGAAACTAGGTTATTTTTCGTACAAGCCCTACCAAAAAAGATCTTATTGAACTGAATGTAGGAAATCGCTTTACTCGATGTTTGTAAGGACCACAGGCAGCTAATTAACTGTGACTGAAGTCAAAACGAACTGGAGGGCGACTGTAACCAGAACCTTAGGTCCTTTGATATTGCACTTTCGGAACTCATTCTTTACGCGCTTGGAGGAACTACCACATGCGTAACAAAGCCTCACCAATATCTCTCAAGATAGGCAAGATAAACATGAAAAATACGGGCACTGAACATGTACTAAGCGAGAGAACAGCATCCCTTATTTCCTGTCCAGTACTCTGAGCACAAAGGTACACATGTTTTGGGCTGCACAGAGAGTTCGCCATCTACACTCTAAGTTTGTCTTCTAGTTCCCAGCCTGCTTTTGCAGGTTTTGTTAAAATAAACTATTTTTTACCTCTGAAGTATAACAAATCTTTTCTCATTTCGAACCAATATATCGCTTTCAGATTGGAGTGAATTGAACAAATGGATTAAAATCGATATTGGAATATATAATAAATAGCCAGACGGCCCCTAATGTTGGAAAGTTGAAAGTTTTGACCACGTATAGATTGACCTCTTACAGTAGTGTGAACAAGTAATTTTCAGCCTTCCGCTAAATCCGAAAAGACGTAAGCGTCGTGACCAATTGAGTGCGCGCTGGAGAGGATCTTGTAAAGCTTTTTTTATTCTAGACCAAAAAGATGGTTATCCATATGCTCTAGAAGTCTTTCCTGATGAGTGAAACAGGTTTTCAGGTAATATCATCTTCACTGTAAAACGTATGTAGGCATTTTTCAATATGAACACTGATAAAAATTGATGTCTTCTGGATCTACTTATCAGATTAGTGCACATATAATGGTTGTTGAAGTAAACAACTAAGTCTGATTAATTAATTAGAAAACGCGGAAACACGGAAACGTTTTTGTCAGAGTAACCCAAGCGTAACCCACCCACTTTCACGAAGAGACTACTGTCACGAAGAGACTGGACCTTACCGTGGTGTGACGGTTTGCGCACCTCAGCGATCCATTAAGCTATACTGGGGGTGT
>SJOL01003249.1:913066-935877 GCA_004794785.1 Opisthorchis felineus | reverse complement strand
CGGAGCTGAGACGTCTTCAGGTGTTTGACAATCGTTGTCTCAGAACCATAGCTCGTGTTGGTTGGTGTCGGCGAATCCGTAACGAGGCAGTTAGAAAGCGAGTTTTCGGTTGCGCAACGGGTACTTCCATTGAAGAATGTGTCCAGCACCAGAAGCTGCGTTGGTTGGGACACGTGTGGCGTATGCCTAATCATCGTTTGCCGAAGAGAGTGCTGCTTTCCATGCCCAATTCAGAGGGCAGAAGCAGAGAGGTGGTTAACCCTTAACCTGGCAGAGGGGTATGTAGGAGATTACGAAACGTCTGGGTGCTGTCGGTGCTACTCACCCCAGGATGTGGACCGCGTGATCCTCACTGCGCCTGGTTGGAGATGCCGCAAGATATGGCTGCCAACCGGTGTTATTGGCGTTCTTCATTGTCAGTTTCTATCCAGCTTGCCTGAATGGGTGTTTGGAGGTGTAGGCACCTCGGAATGATTGTCGTAAGCTAGCACCAAGTCCCTTTCCCGTCCACCTTTACTCTTTTCTTCACAATAAGGCTTTGAAATAAATCATGGTTGTACGGCAGTGAAGCATCGGTGTTGAACACTGATGTCATGCTGTCGATGATGATGATGATTGATGCTGGGAAATGGTCTAGAGGGCTGTTGAACGACTGAGTCGATTGATCAATGTCACATGACCTAGGCAGACTCAGAGCTCGTAAAAATGTTTTTGATTTCGGATTTTGCAGCCCTATTGCGTTTTCTCCGGTTATAGTCAAGCAACACCTTTTGAATCGATACTAGTAATCTATTAGGTAATCGGTAGATGCCTTAAAAAGAGTCATTCGGATCGATTTTGTGACTGGTATCAATGCAATCAAGCAACCGACTGAGCCGTTGGATCCAGTCAAATTCCGGAAACAGATGCTCACGTACTGTTTTAGCAAATGCTCCTTCGTGGGCCCATCATATTGTGCTGAAGAAAAGCAGGAGAAAGAGCACACAACCACATTCTGGGTTGGCATCTTGCCTTTGAGGTTGTTTGTAAACCAGGATTGCACAGTTGCAACCAAAAAAGTCCATTTTGGAGTTGAAACAAGCAGCCATTATCTGTGTCTGTCAACAGATCTCCATTGTTGGATAAATTCAAGTAGATTGACCTCTTTGCGTCAGTCGTAAGAGACCGTTGGATAGGACGTTGGCGGCTGTAGCTGTCTCTGGATAACCGTCAACTCTGAGGATGTTAGTGTTGTGTTGAGAGTCCAGTGTGTAGAGAGAACGCATTCACCTCGCTCGGCTCGTTAGAGTAAAGATCAGGCTTCGTTTCTGCCTCAGTGGCATGAAACTATGAAAGTTTGTGTACCGTCCCTTCCAGGTGAGCTGTTTGTAGACGGATTGCTGAACTGAACCCGTGGATATTCTGGATAAATCACCGTCCGAGAATTGGAATGATTTATCACTTTCGCTTTAAGGAGTAAGCAAAATAAAGAGGTGCGCCTGTTTAAAGTCTTTTTAATTGTTAAAACAGCCCACTAATTTATCCTGGCAGGTCATTAGATACACAGAATTTCAGTGTTCTCTTTGACGACCGGCTTAGTGGTAATCATTCTGAGTGACGCAAGTGACCACGATGTAATCATGATAATGACAAGAGGATATTCTAATCGGCAAGCTAACTGATTGCTTGGGGAAAAAACTATCGCGTTTTTGTGCCCACTCATAGTGTGCTAAGTAGCCCTCTAAAAGTGGTGTACTATAATCTTGGCTGTCACAACATATGGTATGCACTCAGATATCTCCACCTGAAGCTTAGCGCACGAGGTATTACTGTGTGAGTCTGTATCTGTAAACCAAAAACCGGTACACTCCAGCCTGGTGGGAAGACCCACCTCAAGGCGTAAACAGTTGTTGTGCTCACCTTTTCAAAGTCACCCTCCGAGATAGTTGTGTTTATGTTCAGGTAAGGTTCCGAGATCGTTGTTGGACAGAATACCGATTTTCCGTCCTCGTCAAAACTATCGTACCGTTTAACTCCTACTGCATGTCCGCATAGACCTGATAGAGAAACCAGTGAAACAAAATTTGTATTCACTAATCAGTTTGTCCGGATGAATCGAAAGGCCATCCACTTTTCACTCGGATTCCGTCAATTTTAAAGGCAGTTGACTGATTCTACAGCCAAAAGTTGAAAAAGCCAGACAAAAAGTTCACTCAAACAAAACAACCAGAAAGCTACTAGAGCTCAGGCTTTAATATCTTTGACTTAAGATTACCACGTCTACTATCACCTGTCCCAGAACTAGATGAATGGTTATTGGACGGAACAATGTCAGCTCATTTAAACAGAGATTTGTACAGGCGGATTATAGATGAACAGGATTAGTCACAGTTACAAAAACAGTTTGTTTACCCCTTTTAATTAAGCCACCATTAAGCCTCCGTTGGGATGGAGGAACGACTTTCGGAAATGGTGGATAGCTGGTTCTTACAGGCTGCTCCATTTACAGACATCCATTCACGTCACTCTCGTTACCCACCTGATCTGGGCGATGGTTTAGGTTAGCTCAAAGCGGAAAAAGTGACAACTTAATCCGGTTTTCCTCACACTGATTCTTCCCAACGACAGGCATATTTGACTATATCAAGAGTCAAACCTTGAGGGTTAAACTTTAAGGATTCGAATTTTGGTAGGGTCAAGTAAGTGCACTGACAGTGGGCTCTGGCGAGATTAAAACGCTAGGCCGTACATACGTAGCCAGGTACTGAATGGGTATAATAACACTAGTGCGGGATGCATGCGGTTGTTCAGCGGTGACCTCTGGACACCGTTTAATGCAGCAGTGGCAGAGCCAATGTTGGTGCGAGCGAATGGACGTGCATTAGCTAGAAATAGCCTGACGCGCTCACAATAAGGGGAAAAATTGTGTTTGTTGAGGATATTAGTTTGGTAGATAAACCACCCTAAGTTAGTGCCAGTATTGGATGACGGGACTAGCAAAAAATTAGATGACCGCTCCGTTCGGTGCCTTTACATTTTTCAACCGTCTTTGGTGGTTCCAGATACAGATGTTTTGTAACTTGGTTGAACTGTATGTTTGGGCTAGAAATGATAATACCGTTCATTATGTAAATACTGTTTGGCATTGCTTTATGCAAAATTATTAATATACCTATGTACGTCTTGGAATCCAAACATAACTGCTATCAGCTGCCAAACGAAGTAAACTTTTAAACACCATTCTTTTCTCTGAGAGGCACTGCCAGTTCACTACAACCACGGTCGCTGTCAGTCATAAGTGATCACATGAACTTATCTATCCCAGATTTTCCCTCTATCCATTCTGAGCTGAGCAGCATTCATCAACCGAATGACTCTGAGTTGCTAAAAGTCCAAGGCTAAATAGCATTACTCCTGTCGCATTGTCAGTAAGATCCGATAGGTTGCACTGATCTGATCACTGTTCGCATTCACTTCTTTCTTCCCGAGCATTCAAGAATATTAGTAAATCAGCTTTGAGTTAAGCGTCGTAGTTTGGGTTTCTTCATGTTAGTAAGAAATTAATATTACTGTCGTCCTCTTGATTACATTAGTTCTAAAACCTGACTAGCCTTCTGATTAGTTTGCACTTTGTGCTGAGACAAATCAGTCATCAAGCCGTACAAACAATGGAGAATTTACAGAAAGCTCAGGTTAGACCATTGGAACTAACTGTATTTGTCAGGAACCTGTAAAGTGTAGCGCTTCATATGTCCCATACCTCCTAAGTATAATAAGGCCGGTTTAGGATAACTACGTAACTGACGATTAG
This sequence comes from Opisthorchis felineus, assembly GCA_004794785.1. Lineage (NCBI taxonomy): Eukaryota > Metazoa > Platyhelminthes > Trematoda > Opisthorchiida > Opisthorchiidae > Opisthorchis > Opisthorchis felineus. The sequence goes on along the minus strand of SJOL01003249.1, from coordinate 932,087 downwards.
CTCAAATGAGAGGTCAAATTATAAAAGTTTTCCAGTGTTAGGCTGCCTTCTGGCAGTTAACCCGTTTGGGTTGGTGTCCGTATGTTTATTTCAACAATAGGCAACCAGTTATTCTACTCCCATACGGTGAGCTCCACCTGCATCAACGTAATTTGGCTATGGGTTTCAGGATCTTACCACAAGTATTAACTCGTGCATGTTCCTCTAGGCAGGATAATGATGTGTACTATGTTAAAAAGGATAGCAAAGTGTTTCACCACTGTTTGAGAAACAATCGTCATATTTCGTGCACGTACACATCAAACGTAGGCGTTGTAAACTGTTCAATTAGTGGAGTTGGACCTGAGCACTTTAAGGGTTTTTAAGGGTTCAAAGTCAGCTCAAACATCCTGATGTTCTGGTTGCGTCAAACAGAACGAAACGGTTTTTAATGTTACAGTTTTAGTCATGGAGAGTTTAATTTTGAACGACTGTAAGACATCGAAAATGGCCTTTGCGGGAAGTTTGCAATGGTTGCTTACAATGGAAGTGAAATATATAGAGAAAATTTAAAATATCTGGGCAAGCTACCAGGCTGATTAGAAATTTTTTCTCAAATTAGTGGCTACTAGTTGACCAGTCGCTGTATGTAAAATAAAATATTTAAAATAGCTTGACTTTTGGATAAAATGTACAAGACAGGACCAATAACTTGACTCTTGTTTTTTCCAGTAAATAAATTCCAGGCTATCTTTGTTGAACAAATAGCTTATCACAGAGAAACAAGAAACATATCAAATAAATGACATGTGCTCGACATAAGGAATACTTCTTACGAAAACCCTCTCGTACAATGAACAAACAATAGTCAGTTACTCATTTTCACATCCTCCATATTTTCATCATTTGTTGGACAATCCACATGACGGTCAACTGAATCCTCTACAATTCGCTTTAGTGCCTCACGTGACAGGACGTAGCCAGCTCCGCCAGAAAAGTAACCGCCTTCTATACGGAGCTGTAGGTTTAGGGGAATAGGGATGGGACAGGAAAGTGAGTCACTTGGGTGAAAAGGCACAGCCTTTGTGTAACGTTCGGTTAACCGGGACACGTATAGACTCTCCGTGGCTTTTCTCAAGATGCACACTGGAGCGCAGTCCGGAGAACAGGAGTAAAGTAAAGAATATGTGGTTTCTTTGATTCAGGAATATAATGAAGAAGAAAATGCTGGTGGACTAGCCGGTGAAATTCATTTTTAAGCAGTTTGCTGAACATGGTGAGTTGATCATAGACATTCTAATGGTTAAGCTGTCACGCGGTAGCAGCAGCCTGGTAGAGCAAGTTGTGCTTTCAAATTTAAGTTGTTTCCATGTCAATAAAGTTGTCATCAAAACGGGTAACTGCTAACGCCCATCATTATCAAGGATAAACGGGGTACATATGATCATCGTGCAGTTCTCCAATTCTCATCCGTTCAGCAAGCTGTGTGAATGCAAGAATAGAGAGGGACATCTGTAATTTGCTTTACGACCAATGGTTTCCAAAAGCAGAGTCTGCTCCACTGTATGATATTTGATTTCCTAATTCCCAGAGTAATAAGGGCAACCCTTAGCATTTTCCTTACATCCGACACTCAAATCGCCGAGAGAGAAAATCCTGTGGACTTGGGCCAAGCAAACACTATTCCTATTTTTGTTTGAAACTAACCCAGAATTATCCACTCCTGAGACACGTTGTACGCAAACAAAAAGCAAGAGTTCATGTTGCACATTTACTTCCAGCCCAACAGAAGCAACGAATGCTGTGAGACAGTTTCCGCCTCTTATACACGAAGTTAACTCTGCTGATGGTGTGACACTGAGATGACAGGCGCTATTGAGAGGCCGGCACTTGTCTCAGTGTTGCGTATCGAAAGTTACATGTGGTCCCTCAATGAATTTAGGGATTTCTTGGGCTTATGAGGTTTTGAAGTTGTTTTGTGAGCTCAGGCTTTTCTGTTCTTTAACAACCCACATCTACAAACCATAACTGTGAACGGCTTGTATCAGCAAATGCACGGTGAGACGACTAAAATATGCGGGATTCTTAGTGTAGAGACTTGACGAACTCCCTCATAATAATAATGTACAGCAGGATCCACTACAAATGAAAACGTATCTTCTGCTTAATACAAGTTGTATGGGAAGTCTGCTAAGACTGCCAGCTAGAGTGTTACTGGTTTTGCCATATATGGCTTACCAGTTGAGCGCATTCCAAGCAGTCTGAGACAACAAATCCTGGACGTCAGCAAAAGTTCATCTGGAGGTCCAACTTATTTGAGGAACCTGTCCGCTGTATACATTCTTAGCTCGTTGATATACTGAGAATGTTGAGTGATTAACCCAGAGCTGCTCTTTCATTCTAAGTTGGAAGTGTTGTTAATCAAATTTTATGTCGTGGACTTTTATCTCAATAAAGTTACCTGCCTAGATCGTATCAACTGTTCCACGTGTATTAATGCACTGCACTCAGTAAACAGTTGCATTTGGTGAAAGCTTTAAAGAGCTGCTGACTTGTTCAGATATTCCACAGAGCGGTCACTGTGTCATAAGCGGAGTTTACTAGCTACTTTGAGCATGGAGTTATATTAATACCCTATAGTGGCTATATAAATCAAACATCAACCAGCTGCTACTCCCTGCCAGAGCTGGCCAGGATGTTTCCCAATGACTGGTTACACAGACGTTATCGGAATTTTTGAGTTCAGGAAATTCTACAGATATACAAAGAAAAGCTTCAACCCACTTCTCAATCGGATGGTTATATTCCAAGCGTAACATTAGTCAAATCAGCAAAATAGGCAGAAACAAGATTAAACTCTTGTGAGAAGCTTGAACAGATCAATTAGGAGAGGCGTCAGATAAGATAAAAGGCTATTCTAAATCATTGAATTGATTAATTGTCCTTCAAGTCACATTTCGGTTGAAATCATCACCCAGTATAGAGAAGTATATCGCCAGTTCAGGTAGTACCTGGAAAGACGAGGTCTTCCGTTCCTATAGGCATTCAGCAGACTATACTAGAGGAGCTAACAAGTGACCACATCGGGTAGCAGTTTTAGGCTAGTACCGTATGGCCACCCAGCCGCACAGCGGGTTATTCAGTTAGATAGTTTGGAATGAAAGAAGTTTTACATTAAAACTTGGCTTCAGTTGAGCCTGTGAGTCTGCTTAGTTTCTGCGGGTAAATTCACTGCAGGTCGTACGGCCATATTATACACTCTAAGATTAGCATAAAGTGAAACTTTAGCCTTGTAAAGATGGTCACAAAGAAGAACATTCTTCTGTTATTATGGAACAAGCTGAAGTTTCTTCTTCATGCTTGGTCATTTGCATTGAGTGGAAAACCACACTAACCAAAGAATCTGATTTGACTTTCAAAGTTCCTATAATTCTTGAGCAGTTCAGTTTTAATGCCTACCACCATGCAACGACTTTCAACTTTTAGGTGCCGATTTTATATTCGGGGGGCGAAGTGTATTGAACACCCTGGGAATGAATAGCCTAGATATTAAATAGTTCACAGTGACTATATATCGTCACCGTGATTAAGGTCCACCATACTGTTTCGTCACTTTACCCTGAGTAACTACAGCCAAAGACCCATATAATGTGCTCATAACTATATGGCTGATCTGCAAATTACCGTTTCATCAGTCACTTGGAGGTATTCTGGGAAGTCGACTATCAAATACAATGATCGATTGAACCAACTATCACTGGTTCGTTGGAATTTTTATGCTCATTTTTAACGCTAGTTTTATGGTTGCTAAATACTGGACTTCATCCGTTATAAACCTTCGAGGACACCAAGTTTGAGTCTGCTACACACCACTAACTTGTGAGTAAAATGTCACAGGTTTATCATATAGTCAGAGCAACTTACAGGCCATCGATATCCTGTCATGAAGGGGATATCCGGTGACTGAGACTTGAGGGTGTTTAGCAAGTTCTCAAACACTGTGTATGTGTCGTCATCCGCCTTGAAGAAAAAATCGAATGATTCTACTTCCTCGTAAATACGTCGGAGGATGGCACGCATTTTTGACCACAGATGCATTCTTGTCTCAGAAGCCGTTAAATTCAATTCTGCAACACAGGATACATATCCGAAGTCATGAAACATCCCTGAAGGACATATTTGGCACTGTATTGCCTGGAAATCACTTTAAAATACGCTGAACCGACACAGCCAGATTTCCTGGTTTACACTACGTTGTTTTCTACAAACCTCTAGGAATGCGTGTTGCTGGAACCTCTCTCAACCTTACTTGATGAAGTCTTAGTTGTCCTCCGAAAATGGTGTGTTATTTTCCTAGTCATGCAATTGATACCCTTCCAATTTCCTCAAATTAGGCTAGTTAAGTTCGTCCTTCGTGTAAGCTGAATGAATATGAATGTGAGTTGGTTGCTCGATATAACAAGTGACCTCTGATCGTTTCAATAGTGTTTAGTTAAGCAGGTTAAACTAAGTTAAACTAGGCTAACTAGGTTAAACTTGAGGTATCAGCATGTTGGTGTCATTGGTGGGCCACGTTTATGCTTGATTTGCTGTTCACATGTAAGCACAAACGCCATCCACTTGGACTACGTAAAACGAATACAAGAATACAGGCCTCATTGAACAAACTCGTTAGTGGTCTGGTGATATATTGTCTATGAGCAGTGTAGTGACATGTACAATTAGGAGATGAAGGACGTAGTTTCTGCTCCTTTGATAATAAGAAATGGCTCCGATGGGTTCAGACAAAGGGAAAGTTTGATCAATGGGAAGAAGGCACAGCCAGCTTGGCATGCTGTTCCAGTGGCAGCCTTTGCGATTCTATCTGGCCTGAGCGAGGTGGAGTCTAAGTAATCTACTGCTTTAGCATAGTGCGAAAGTCACCTCATTGTTGAACGAGATTTTTGAGTCTTCATCTACATCTGCTTTAGTGGACGGGTGGGCTTTTCCCAGTAAATTTGGGGTTGTTGTGGTTCCATATGCGGGCAGCGTAATTTATCTCCATCTTGATTAGAAGAGGACACAGGACGATAATCAATTGCTCCCTTCCATAACACTCCTGTGTTTCAAGACACGTTTTCTCGGCACTTTCTTCGTCCACTAAACTGGTGATCTCTGAACTACCGACCAGAATAAGTTTAACAAAAATGCCGCAGATTTCGCTGTTAGCTTTGCTGTTCCGTTGAACTAAAATGTCTTAAATTTAAGCAGTCGTAGTTTTTCAACTTCTGGCTCTATCAAATGAACATTAATTGAATTTAAGCCCTTGAAATCTCTATGAATGTTATTCGTCCTGAATAACTAGAGACTCAAAAACTACAAATATCTGAATGTGCCCACCTCCCCTGCTATGTTCTGCACTGCTTATATCCAGTTTTCCCGCAACGCAGAAGGCCAACGTTTGCTGATAGAAAGTTGAGTCAGTTTAATTCATCTCACTTTTATCTTGCTTCCCATGGCTCTGTTTATCCCCCTTTTTCTATCCTTTCCTACTGTAAGTGTGCATTTTGGTTCTTGTTTCAAAATACATCAACATATTCTTGTTGATTATTCTAATCTTCTTTCATGGACCCTTCCGTGCCGGATTCCGTCAGTCGGACAAGAAACGCCTTTAAGCAAGTGTGAATTCGTTTGTCTTTCTCATAAAGAGTATGACTGTTGCAAACGAATTTTACGACGTATTTTTCGTAACGACTTTTTGTATTCACTCCACAACTCTAATCGTGTTTGCGTAATTCGTTGCTGGTACAGTGACAAGGAATAGTTGATATTCTATCATGATGACTGGGCACACTTCAAATACTTATCTCCATATATACTTACTTACTCCGACTATTTATCTGTTGAAATTAAAACAGTTTTAAAGAACATTGGGAATGTGAGTGCAGATTTCTGTCCTGTCCTGAGATACATGTTTAGTGAAATAGAGATTATATAACAGTTTTGCAAAGGTGTTTTTGGTTTGGGCTGTTAAAGCATCAGACAAAAACCGGCTTCGTCAAGCGAATGTACATAAAACTTTCCGAATGTTCAGGTTTGCTGTTTAGTTTCCGCCTTCCACTGCTGAATACCTGATACCTCACCCACAAACAGAATGAACGACTCGCCTCGTGCTAGATACTTTGTTTGTTTGTTCATATCCCTTACCAACAAAGGACACTTTCCGCCTGAAATCTCAACAGTAGCTACTTTGGTAGGTGACAACAGTCTAAACACAAAACGCGGCAGAGAGCTGAGATGTTAGGTTTTGTCATACTGGTTTTAGTCACTAATAAGCTGGAAGATGCCACGTTCTTCTCGACTTACAGAAAAAAAATCAAGACGTATCCAGCGACCTGCGCTTGAGGAGGGCTCGTGAGGTATCATTTCTAACCCAGCTAGTTTTAATTGCTCAGAAAGAGCTTCATTTTATAGACCGTAATACATCTGCGGTTTGTCAGTTTTTTTTGGCGACGAAAAGTAAATGATTCAAACAGATCGGGAAGTCTAAGGAAAAGGTTGTGTTCGCCTGGTAGGAAATGCGATTGCGTTTAGACAGTGGATAATGGGATGACAAAAAGAAGCTTGGGGCACACCTTGTTACACGGCGTCAGAATTAGTTGTACTCTAGCCTTCAGGAAAAGAACAGTCTTCAAAACGGACACTGATTTCCAACGGCTACCTGAAGAAACATATTAACGTCTACAACATGCCACGGCCTGACTACTCATTAAAAAAGGGGGCTTTGTCAGACTGACGTTCAAGGGCACTCACCTAATCGCGATTATACGGCACAACTTAAGTGCCGTACCTACCCAGCCACTCAACTAATCCTGCTGTCCTCAGCCAGACAAGTCAACCTCCTATGCACACCGCGTGTTGTACCCAACCTCTTTGTATCACACGTTATGTATCAATGTACGTGCAATTGCGGTGAAATGTACATTCTCGAACGCGTCCCAGAACATCTGCCTCCTTATTTGAGTCAGGTGACCAGTCAATCGACCGATGGTCTGCAAGCCAAGACCCGGAAAACTGTCTCATCGATCGCCACACAAGTTTTACCACCACCAGATCAGAGTTGACCTCAGAGGTTTATTACGCAATGTCAACGCGAATTTGGTGCCTTTCAGTGGGACTGTGTTAGTTGATCCATGCCGAATATGTCCGTGAGCACAAAGAAACTTGATACAAGCTATCCTTGGGCATAAAAACTGGACCTGATTGGCCTATCATACTGTGTTTCATTACAGTTTATTCCTACTTGTGGTGTAAAAGTGGTTTTCAGTAATACCACTAAAGAGGCAAAGGCGAAATGTCGACACCTCGTAGCGTTCGTCTTCTTGCTGTGTTATTTAAAGTAATCCCGACTGACAGCATTTTAGCACGCCTCAGAGCTCCAGTGAGTGCGTAAAACCTGGTGGCATTTGTGAGATAATTTAGGAAACTCTAGCTGAAATTACTGCTGTCGGCGTAAAGCCAGGCCAGGCATATAAGCTACAATGTTAGTGTTGTCGCACTGTAGACGGCTCTGTTTACTTCTACGTGGATAATACTAGTGAACGCCGTGATCTTCAATTACTAGATGGTGCCGATGGCCGCAGCTGCATTAAATCTTGGGGTGCAACCTTATATGCGTCATGAAACTGGAAAGTAAAATCTGAGCCTCAGAGCCAATATGCGCAAATGGGCGGCTGGCAAAAACTACGCGGAACAGACAGTAAATAAATACTTTCCTGGTAGCCAGTATTTGGCTGAACGTTTGGCACCTGGTGGGCCATATCGTAAATGTGGATGGTGCATGTACGAAGATTCGTAACCCATTATGAAATACGCATTTTTACAAATTAACATTCATGTTCATCATAGTGCTTTACGAACTTATTTCGTCTGTCAAAAAATTTAAGGACGCTCGATTAAACGGGCCAAATGTGAATAGCTACGCCAGAAAACACTAGTAGAAGAAAAGTGAAAAACCGTTTTTGTAGCTGGCCTTCAAGCGACCTTTCGGTTTATTGATTACCGTGGTTGCGTAGTAGATTAGCTTCCTTGATATATTAACTTGCAGATTTCTCCCAAAATAGACAGTTTTTATTTGTTAAGATAATTTCATTTTCTTTAATTAGCAAGCCGGGCAGTTGCTGACGCCTTGACCATTCAGACAGCTGTTTCAGACAGCTCGTCCTAAATACAGAAATGCTGCTGAGAAGATTACGAAAGGCGCAAATTAGTGTGATAAAGTTAATTGCGGACAGCACATATGGATAATCAGAGGCCTTGTAGCAGCAAGCAGGAAAAATTGAGTGAGGCTGTGCGATTGAAATGTGTGTGTTCGTCTTAAGGCACATTTGCTACCTTGTGCACAACTATTGGGTGAAACCAAAAAAGAGTTTAGGTTTTTATACCCAAATGTGTTTTATGTTCCTCCCTAACGTGTTGTATAGAACTGATAGACGAGTCCCTTCGTGTCTTGTAGCCAACCGGAATTGGTGATCACTAGCGAAGGATTCAGGCTAAATGCCTGTAAGCATACCTATCACATCTTCTGAATTTTTCTGGTGACAGGCTCTGCGTTGACGGGCATTTCATTTCTAGTTGTCGGCGTTAGCTTTAAGGTGGCGTCATAGAACACCGAAAGCTCCATAGGATCAACCCAGCAAAGGAATATCAGCGCCGAACAGTGATCAGCTTTCTCAACCTGTCTTTCCAAGCCCAAGGGCATACACTTAGGCACGCAGTTTGTTGACGTCCATGTCGTACGCCGACATATTTAGTTCCTCGTACAGTACGACAGAACCTTATAGTTAGTCCTCGTTGATGTCAACTCCTACTAGGATTCCAGAGACCTGTCAGTGTGGCTAATACTTCAGAACGTACCTAACCAAAAGTCAGTTGCACTTATATGAAGTGCTTTTGTTGGCATGTTTTTGATGCGTTGTAAAACTGGCGACAAACTGTGGACTGTGTTTAATCCTTAGAAAGACAAAGCTAGCAAAAGTGAGTAGGATTTCTTTGAACACTTCATTTTCTATTGCCATTCGGGTGGCTCCGTTTTAGTGCACCTAAGAGTGCTCGTTTGCCCTATTGTTGTGCTTAACTTGTAAAACTGGTCAAAAAGTGAGCACAATCAACTAGTTCTAGAATATGCATTTTCCTGCTTTTAGAAACATTGAGGCAAGCCGTGACACGCATGTATTATTTTTGAGTTTTTTTGCAAGTATGATCACTAAACGCGGTGGCCAGGACCCCTCATCTCAGATAGGTGCTAGCGGACATATTTACGCCAAAGCCAGAAAACACGCACTAATGAACACGGTATGATTCTTACATTCCAATCTCAGTCAGGTGAACACTATTTTCCTAGCACGCGACAGGAACTTGTAAGTATCGATCTGTTTGGATTTGGCCATGTACGTCCAAGTGCCCATAGAGTATTTTCATGAAAGGAAACTAAACACAAGTTTGCTGAAAACCCTTCGACAGCCCACGACTGGTTTCGCCCTTCTTGGGGCTCATCAGGTAGGTGCAGTCTCAGAGTTTCCGTCAACTTTATGTTCTGAATGAACCCGAATTGGACTGATTTTGACAAATATACTCATTTGCATATCAATTTGGTTTTCACCGGAGACTCAACTGAAGCAGTCCAATTTAGGTTCAAGTAGAACATAAGGTTGACGGAAACTCGTGAACTGCGCCAAAATGCTGAGCCCCAAGAAGGGTGAAACCGGTCGTGGGCTGTCGAAGAGTTTTCAGTAATCTTATGAGTAGAGTACTTTATGAAAATATACTGCAATATCTCGAATATCATACCAACTGAGACACGAGGCGGCCTTTGTGCAGCACATCCAGTTGAACAATATCGTAAACGAGAGAGATTCATTTGAGTATCCCGTGAAAACCAAACTGATATGCAAGTGAGTGTATTTTTCCTAGAGTAGTTATATGGTCTCAGAATTTTTTAAACTGTTTACCGAAGCATCGAAAACTTCTCAGTAATGTTGTTATCCTCACCTAATGCCCAGCTCAGATGTGTTTGCGTGTGGCCGCATAACGTCAATAAAAGTTTTTGCAATTCTATAGCCAAGTGTACACTACTTTTGGACAATCTCATAACAAAAGGCAAAGGCCGCAAGCAAAACCAAGCATTTGTTGTTCCATTCTGGCAATCCATAACGAATGTAAATTTATGCAACTTTTACTTATAGTTGTTACCATAGTTATACATCCAATTTTGGGACTAGTTGCATATATTTGTTCATGGTATATTCAACATATTTGTTCGCTGGAAGATACATGGAGAAGATGCATTGTTACTCTGTCGGCCGTATTTTGCAATGGCGTAGCCAAAGCCGGCGGTATGAATAAACTCCGCCATACTAATAAAATTTACACACTAAATTAAGTTCAGACTTGATGCTTGGCTGAAAAAACTGTCTGAAAAACAGAAGCCGCCTCTCAAAGGCATCAGTTTGCGTCAAAGGAGCAGTGATGATTTGTTCATAAAAACGCGTTTACTTTTTCAATGTGATGCACTATTCATTGGACAGTGAGTTGAAATTCACAAGGTACCTCTCCTCGTTTGAGCTGAACAACACGATCACATTACTGATCGCATTAATCTGGCGGCTGAAAGTCCGAAATGCCTAAAGAGGACAACAAAATCATGCGACGCTTCCTCAGTTGTGTCAACTATCTCAAAAGTTTCCGAAGCATAAACCGAAAAGCTATCCCATTTAATAAACTGCACGCAGCCAGAGCCATCTGACGGTAGAGAATACAAGTATCTCCACAGACTGCACAGGAGAACATGCACACCAAGTAAGCAGCATTCATAGATCATCATCATCATCATCCTCATCAAAGGCAGCAACATCAATATTGACACTGATGCTTCACTGCATCACTTCAAGCAGCATGCAACCACTTGGGGAAAACTTCATTAAAACGTCTTGCACCACACCTCCAATAAGTTTGTTTACGGTGGCAGTCCCGAAATATGTGCGGCCAATAATTTTTATCGAGTCTTTATCTTGTTCAAGCTGAATCGCGTATTTACACAATCTAAGGAAGCAATTAGATGATCTGTGCGTTATGGTTGCTAAATTTCAGTCCTGAGATCCCTGGATGCTGAGTTTAGTTCAGCATTTTCCTCGTGATGGTGAGAGCAAGATATAAGTCTTTTTTATATCGTCCGCAAAAATAACTTCTTGCCGGCTGCACTTTATGAATAGTTATTTCAGGGAAAAGTGTTTTGTTTAGGATTGCAATGAAAAGCCGATGACATTAATTTATCTCAGTCGTTTCAACGACTAACAATGAATACATCGAGTGTAAACGGTTCGGAAGTGTTTAAGCCGTTTCGCAGTATAGCAAAGTACCGAATGCTTTTCCAGAACGCGTTTTCCAGTATAGCGGGTACAAATCTGGTTTATTCCCACCAGGATAGACTGAATTCTACACAAAATCAAACAAACTTTCCAAAAGCTACTGTTTTTATAAGGCTCATCTGACAGAAAACAGATTTTGATAAGGGCAGTGAGGAAATAGCAAATCCAGCGTACACTTCGAAACCACTAACAAACTACCGCTTGCCTAATTTATCCCTACCCCTCTCAGCAGCGCAAGCTAACTCTTTCAGGTTATGAATCATTAATGACCACGATAATAAAAACCACTGCAATTTAATCTAATGTCAAATAAAAGACAACAAAAATTGTTGGATCTACGTAGCGCCATTAAGATAGCAGTATTATTTTGGTACTGCGCTACCATAAGTGGATCTCTGGTTTACCTGCCTGCTTATTTGAGGCCTCAGATCACATCTTCTTCACTGCTGATGTGCTGGACTGCGCAACGCCTACTTGTTTACTTACTGCCTTACCATCGGGTGAGGTGTGACGCTCATCTTATGAAATATTCACATACATAGAGAGCACATCTTTCATATCTGTCTGTTCAGTCTGGTAAGAACCCACTTGAAGTCAACAGTGTCTTAAATTATTTCATCACACAAGCGTAACAATCTTTTCACACTTATAAAACTATATCTGGATCGCTTCTGATTAACCTCATTGTTAAGAGACTGTCTGTTTCTCCCAGTGCAGCCTCTACTATGTGGATTTACTCAACAAACGGACCCCTGAGCACTAGGCAACTCAGATTTATCTTGTGTACCAAGCCTAACTACCTGGAATCGAGTGGAGTTTGCTAAGTATTTCAATCGGTACCTCCCAGACACTTCATCATAAAAACGACTGCATCATTAGGTGCGGGGTTAGTTAAATACCACCGGGCCAGACAGTTTCACTTGGACGGTGAGTTGTTTGGTGTTTCCTCGGGAGCATTTTAAAGTGCTGAAACCCAGAAGAGTTGGTAGATTATGCCGTTAATGGAAATTAAAGCAGGTCACTCTTGGTGTTGCCCATTATCGTGTCATCCTGTATAAACCAGCTGCAGTAAGTCACTACGTGTTCATCGCTTATTTTACACCTACGTCGGTGTAGCATCACATTCGATCCCGCGAAAAGTGGTTTTGACTCTCCAAAAGTGTGTTAATCACTACTGACCGGCAAACCATGTTCGGATGCCAGTTATTCATATCTAGAATCTAAAAAATTCAACCATACTATAGAATTATTGAAGCTTGTATTTTATTTTCTCAGGCGTGATACAAACGTCACGTGATCATAAATTTCGGGTTAAGATGTGCACCGAATTATGGTTTTATGCTAATAAGTGGTCCAGGCTTCGGTGGTGAATTTCAAGTGATCACAATCATAGAGCTTGAGGCCTAGTGTTTTCCTTCCGATCAATAATGCTGAATGGGGTTGTGAACACAATCTTCTTGTCAACATCTCAAGGATTCGGACCGACTGTTTTTGGTGTCAGAGATAACATTATTAACCATTACAATATCCAGCGCGTCTGATTAGTACTGAACAGACTCTCATCAGTAAGTGACTCGTATAATATTACATTAAGTCTCCATAAAAGTGTAAATCCATAGTTACCGACTGGCTACCAGGAAAGTATTTATTTACTATCTGTTCCGCGTGGTTTTTGCCAGCCGCCCATTTGCGCATATTGGCTCTGAGGCTCAGATTTTACTTTCCAGTTTCATGACGCATATAAGGTTGCACCCAAAGATTTAATGCGGCTGCGGCCATTGGCACCATCTAGTAATTGAAGATCACGGCGTTCACTAGTATTATCCACGTAGAAGTAAACAGAGCCGTCTACAGTGCGACAACACCAACATTGTAGCTTACATGCCTGGCCTGGCTTTACGCCGACAGCAGTAATTTCAGCTAGAGTTTCCTAAATTATCTCACAAATGCCACCAGGTTTTACGCACTCACTGGAGCTCTGAGGCGTGCTAAAATGCTGTCAGTCGGGATTACTTTAAATAACACAGCAAGAAGACGAACGCTACGAGGTGTCGACATTTCGCCTTTGCCTCTTTAGTGGTATTACTGAAAACCACTTTTACACCACAAGTAGGAATAAACTGTAATGAAACACAGTATGATAGGCCAATCAGGTCCCGTTTTTACGCCCAAGGATAGATTGTGTCAAGTTTCTTTGTGCTCATGAACAGATTCGGTATGGATCAACTAACATAGTCCCACTGAAAGGCACCAAATTCGCGTTGACATTGCGTAATAAACCTCTGAGGTCAACTCTGATCTAGTGGTGGTAAAACGTGTATGGCGATCGACGAGACAGTTTTCCGGGTCTTGGCTTGCAGACCATCGGTCGATTGACTGGTCACCTGACTCAAATAAGGAGGCAAATGTGGAGAATAATGTGAACAGTTCCTATCATTGATTTCTTGGTTTAGCCAAATACTGTCAAAATGATCATAAACTAATTGTTTATGAGAATAAATACAACTCCGTGCGTTTTGCTGCGTTTACCCAGCCATATTCTAACTAGTATACGTGAAACTTCATCAACTTAGATAAGCAACATTTTGTCAGTGAAAAACAGTGCTTGAAATTATGAAATTTTTATTATCCAGGCAGCGGTATATTTCCTTGACTGCGACGGAGCTTGCACTTATATTTTCACTTCCCTAGCCTTGGTACATTTGTTTGTTCTCGTTTTATCTGTAGAGACGTCACTGAATTCGTCCCACACGCACCCCTCATATGCTTTGTTTGAGGTATCCGGTTTAAATTTTCACACGGGCGACATGATAATGAAACATTCTTTTACACTTTTTCCGATAAACTTGCATGCATATAAAGGACGTTGACTTATGCTGAAAAGCGATATGCAGGCGTTTCATCCGTTTTTGGAATCATCAGCGGTGCGCATCTCACGAAACTTTAGGGAGTCTTGACCACAGAACCTTCCTTTCAGTAGGTGGACACTCAACTGTTTCGTTATGAGAGGTGATCAGAACTGCCAAACCCCCATTTAGACAGGATATTGTGTCACCCATCCTCCAGCTGCGGAAACTACATCAAGCGGTCATATATTGACCGGCTCTTTGAGTGATGACTGCTTGGCTGGATGTTTCAATTTTCTAGCCAAGTTATCCCTCAGTCGTCACAAGAGGGTTAAACACCCATTTGAGAAGTCATCACTCGAGGAGTTAGTCAATCCGTGACCACGTGATGCGGTTTCCGTCACTGAAGGATGATTGACGCTATATTGTGCCTAAGTGTGAGTTAACTGCAATACAGATCGGCCTTCCGTACTTGAACGGTTGTGTTCAGCCGGTGGCCGGAAGATTGCTAGTTTGAAACCCTTCTTGAATGAAACCACTCAGTGTTGCTGAAGACCCTTCTACGACACACGAGCGGTTTCGCCCCTCTTAGGGCTCATCAGATAGGCGAAGCCCCCGAGCATCGTCAACCTTATGTTTTGCTTGAACTCAAATTGTACAAAATGTGCAAACTACGCTTATTTGTACACCAGTTTCGTTCTTTACCGAGAGATTCAACTGAACCCCAACAGAAACTCGTCTATGGCATTCGTTGGCTGAATATGCTGTACAAAAAGGCTGCCTCAAGTCTCAGCTGGTATGTAAAATTCAACATGACGACAGAAGGTTTCGAAACTCCTGCAGTCTCCAGTTTTCCCCTCGAGAATAATCTTTGTTAACTTCCGAAAGAAATGGTAACACAAATCCTAATAGCACGAGGTTTTTATGATTTGTTTTAGCGTTTTCAGTTGCGATTTTCTCTGAATGGACTATTACAGCTACATAGCCGGATTTATCTTTCACCAGGTCACAGGGCACCAAACAACTGCTTTCTGTGACGAGCAAACAGTATCACATACCTGCGCCAGGAAAACTAATTATGAGCTGATCACGTAAAAAGTCTGGCGTAGTTGAGGTTAATGGATTGATTGTTTGCTAGGACCCCGCAAAGGAAGCCTCTCCAACATGTTATGAGGTATGAAATGGGAAGTCACTAGAAGAGTTGGGAGTTGAAATATATTTGTGATTCCTAGTCCCGTAGCGACAGGAATACAGGTTGGCATTTTAATGTACAATGTTTTTTCTTGTTATGTTCGTCGCAGCGAAGTAGAAGTCGGTAATTAGCTGGTTATATCCATCTAACCTTCGTCTATCATGGAATTTGGCAGGTGAGTCTCCTTATATTTTTGTTTTAGTTTGACATCAAGGGCAGCCAGCTCAAATCGGCCTGACGATTTCCGCCCACGTTTTCATCAAGCAAGAAAATGAATCTATTTACTGTGGAGTGAACAAAGCTCCTGGTTCACAGAAATATCTAGCAGAGGTGTTTCTCGAGTCGTTTGATTCGAATTTACTGACCAAACGCACAAAATAATGGAACTGTTTTATACTGTATGATCAGGTGTAACTGGTAGCCCTTTGGTCGTCTGAGATTATCACGATAATTGCCATTTGTTGACAACTGTATTGTTTTTTGTGCAAACATTTACGTTCTTCCTTCTAACAGTGGTACTCTAATTAAAGTGAATCAGTAAATGGCCAAACGACAGCTCGAGGAACAAAGATGCCGTTTGGTCATGCATGGTGTGTAAGGTTATGCTGATGAGTAGAAGTCACCTAAAAGACTCTTGAATGTGTCCTTGTGAGGCACAATCAACAGAGGTGCAAAATATCCGAAATTATGGACGTACATGGTCCGTATAAAATGTCTGCAGGGTCAAATTTAACACATAATTGGGTCGCAACATGGAGGAACGTTTGCGAAGAATGCTCAAAATGTGTGGTTTGCATGCTGCTTAAATCCGGTAGAATTTTATTTTGGCATTTGATTTGGATTACTGTAATCGAATATTGTTCTGAGCCATAACGACACCTGTCACCTGGTTCGCCTTTACTTACTCTAGCTGTCGCTATTTGTCAACTAACGGTTTCTCGTTCGACGGCAACCAAACAACTGTAAATCAGCTGTCAAGTTTCAAAAAGAAATCGGCAACCAGCGATGGTCTTGTTTGTATGCTTCTGATGTGATAAAAATGTTTATTTGTTTATTTTTAGAAAAATTGGCCGGTTTTGATGGAATTAAGCTTTTTGCAAACAACACAAACATCGTCTGAATCAAACCAGTTTTAAAATGATGAAACTTACTCAAAACCTTCAAATTTGGGTGCAGTTTTGTACTTGTGAACCAGAACTTATCGCACCTTCTGGCCCACGTGTTTTGCGCATGGATCGCCTTGTTTTCATACTGTGCGGGAAATGTGTTTATATAGCACAGAATCCGTGGCCTTCTGCAAGCTGCCTTGAACGAATCCGCGCTGCTCCATCCATGTTTGTATACACTGAACAAGCAACCTACGGGTCGCCAAAACGATTGAAAAATTTTACCGAATGCTGCCGATCAAGGTCCACCCCACTAGCGCTCCGAGGAATAGTGATACATAGGGTCGAATTGAAAAGAATGGCATAACAGTCGCGTTTCGTTGTGTCATGCCTGAATGGTGCGTGCGGACACGACAAACTCAAGAGCATTTTACGCTGGATATCTTGTCTCACGAGCCAATCGAAAGTCACCACATTCAAGGCTGTACTCAGCACATAGTCTCGCAGGATTTTATTGGATGGTGTGGCACACACCAAATTAAAACACACGGCTTAGAACAAACTGTTTCAGGAGTTCGTACACAAATACCGTTAGTTATTCTACATGGTGTGAACTAGAATCGCTATTCGGGTATATTCTTTATGAATTCAATCTGAAGCCATGCATTTATCACAATTTATACAATTCGAAGTGTGAGATATCAAAAATTTGAGGTAAATGGATGGCTTAATACATTTCTTACCGGTTACTTTGACAGCACTCGGGCCAGTTCCAATTCTGCCACCCCGTTTGTTATACTCGGGCTAATGTTTGTTTCCGCTGACAGTAAGCAAGAAAGCTATTGCAACACTGTATATTAGTGTCAAATGAACAAAGTGGCCTGCATGTCATTAATACTGCCTACATAATTTCTGTCACGCGAAACGGTGGGTAATTTCTGTGAAAATTTAAGCTCTCGAAAACAGTGCTTGTGACGGATTACGTAATCGGCCTGAGTGGCCACATGCAGTAAAGATTATAAAATGACCACACATTGACAAAATGACCAATTAAGCCCTACCATTAGTGTGAAATCACATAAAATATAAAGTCCTTCGTGGGGCTTATATTCATAAGAGATTGTAACTTAGTGCGATGTAATACAGGTCAAGCGATGCATTCCTGCCCAAAGTTTTGTGAAGCTTTTCAGACCTAACAAGATCAATAAGTACAAAGCATTTGGGGAAAGTGCTGCGTGCACATCTCCCAGCGTTGCTGAAATAATCGTTGTTTAATGACTACCTAGACAAACCCGGAAAAGTGTATGAACAGCACATCCCATGTGCCCTTTGTGTAGAGAGCCTGTTGTAAGTAGCGGATAAGAAACATCGAGCTGTCATCCGATTCCATCACGCGAAAGATAGAGAGCAAATGAAGGTGATCTTCACGAGACACAAAGAAAGCTTTGTCATCACCATTATTGACAGCACAACATCAGTGTTAAAAACTGATGCTTCGCTGCCGTACAGTTCAACTTAATGCCAGTTGAGGAATCAACAACACATTCTATTATGTAAATATCTCCCTTTTATCAACTAATTTACTCACCTTGTAAACAACTTGTAAACTTTAAACTCGAGCCAAATCCTCAGTGTACAGTTCGCGTCCATGCTTCTAGTATACACAAGTCTCTCACTTGGCACCAGCTGCGCAGAAGCGTAGCCACTGGGGATCCGAGAATGCTTCACCAACTTTATCTAGACAATTCTGCACTCAACTTTTGCCTTTCCTAGAGATGGAATCCTGTGGTTTATGCGTGAAACTTCCCAGTGGTCTTTTGAGTCGCGGCACTATGCAAGTCTGGTGTCAATGCAAATCCATGTTTCATATTGTTTCCATATTGGCTTTACAGAGCCTTACCTGTAGGGTCTTGTTACTTGGTTGAAAACACTATATCTCGATAAAATGAAACAGCTCCTTACTAAGGGTGCAAATAACCGC
Source organism: Opisthorchis felineus (assembly GCA_004794785.1). NCBI lineage: Eukaryota > Metazoa > Platyhelminthes > Trematoda > Opisthorchiida > Opisthorchiidae > Opisthorchis > Opisthorchis felineus. The sequence goes on along the minus strand of SJOL01003249.1, from coordinate 913,578 downwards.
CACGAAACCACTCCTACCTATTATGGTTCCATGCTTTTCAGCATACTAAAAGATATCGAGGAGTCAGCTCTATCAAACACGCAACGTGAAGCATCAGGTAGAAATCTTGTACATATTTAGACTCCCCCATCTTTGAAACACGAACAGTTTTTGTCTGGAGAGCCTCTGGCTAAATGTTTTTGAGAACATATTCGGTCGCTCGAGAACGTATTCATACTTCAGTAATCCTTTTATTCGACCAGCTAATTTTAAAACGTTTGAGATTTTGAGAAGAATGTTAACTCATGGCATCATTTATTTTGTTCTGCATTTTCACCTTTTTTATTCGACTACACTGAGTTTTACAGGTATTCGATTCATTTCATTGATTTTGCTTTGAGACTGATGCATTCGTTCTCATCCAATCTCACCTTCTCCCATCTTTATTCCTTGATGTACCAACCAGTAACTTCCACTCAAGTTTTGTTCATCTCTCCGCAACAGAGATATTATGTACATTGTTGATCGGACAA
>SJOL01003249.1:864306-895035 GCA_004794785.1 Opisthorchis felineus | reverse complement strand
TATGCAGCACACAACAAAATGCTGTGGGTTCATCTGAGCCAATCAGTGTTCAAACGAGAATACTTCACGAAACGACATTTGCATCCACACCTGCTAGTTTAAGCAGGCCTTGCATGTATCAGCGGAATAGTGAGGTGAGCTAAATGTAACAAAAGTCGTCTCAAAGCTCTCTTTCGGAAAAAAAACATTTTTATAGAAAAAACAATCGCAGAGTTCCAAATAACGGGAACTGTTGTGCTGTTGCACTAAAAATGATGATGCCCTTTCATAGCTGAGGAAAGACGTGAGAGCCCTAACGTCTGCAACGTTCGTCTGTGACTTTCCAAATCTGATTCACAGCTCTCAAATCAAGAGGGGAAATATATGCAAGCTATACCACAACTTACCGTACGATATTTTGAGATAACTATGAAGATACCGGAGCTCTAAGCGTAACACACGAGCAGCTGTCATCAATGACAGCCGCCTGGGCTATGGTGTAAATCCGGAAACACTCGACACTACTCAATTCCCATATTTCATCTTAAAATGTAACCTGCAGTTAGTTAACTCATTCGATCTAATAGACCAGTTTAGTAGTAGTTTAGTTTAGTTTACTTTAGTAAGACAACTTTTCGAAATCAAGTAGAATGGGAAGAAATATCAATGCGGCTGTGTTTATGACGGGGAGTCGTGTTTGTGTTGTTGTGCGTGAAACATCAGTGTATATTTTTTGCACCATGGTCACGAGTGTGGCCAAAAACAGATCCGGATGTTTTGGACTAGTGCTTGAGAGGGAAAAAAAGAACAAAGTTCTAGTGTTCTAGTTCTCTACCCGTTCCCATCTCAGACCAATTAGTCACGCTTCACTTCTAAATTTCCTTTGAATCGCACATCCACTGGTCATTAATTTTCTACCCAAAAGCAGGGTCTTGTGGTCCGATTGGCGAGGGTAATAAGAAGGATGACGATTTTTCTTGTCGCCTGATTGCAGAACTTAGGCGGGACAACGTTGTCCCCCATTGTCAAAAGGAAGTTTATGCAAATTTAGTCAGTCAAAACGAGATGGACTGGGTCAATTCTGTGAGCTACTGAAATGATAGACATTGTATAATTAATAGGCAAGTTAAAAAATACAGAGGAGTTCTAGAATTCCCGTGATCATTGTTTTATTTACAAAAGGCCACCTGCTGGTTAACAGTCTACTCCAGATTATTGGGTCAACACATATTTTCCGAAAAATATTTGTTTGAACATTTCCAATACTGATAAATCTAAGCAGATTTTACGAGTAATAATACATTCATGCATATACAATACATATTTATAATATATTTGTATATATATTTACGTCTAGTGGAATCAGGAGACCCTAAAATGTGAAGTAGTATAATCCTTCTCCAAGGTTGCAAATAGTGCATGAAACGCATGCGGATATCATGATTATTTTAGAAAAAATATAGCCATTTTGTATTGGCAGCCTTTGTTGGCATGGATGGATGTGCGTATCTATTTGGATTAACCTATCCCGGTATAGTGTTCACCACCGAGCAGGTTCTCAATGAATCTATGTCATGTCTGAATTATCGAATTTGTTCTACTACCGGGTGAAACAAAGCTTTTGTGCTTGAAGAACCAGTTAAAGTCATCTTGACAACCGATATGGAAATGCAGTGTATGGATAAAGTTTTGGGTGAATTCAGCGCATCTAATCATCGGGCTATTCGGTTTCCAAGCCAAAACACATTTATCACGCCTGCAGGATTGCTTGATGCACAATTACTACCTCATTTTCATTTGATCTGTATAAAACTAAGCCTCTAACGTTTTCTGCCGTTGCATAACTGGTAAACAAATTCTGATGCCTCAATGGGGAGTCACGGTTATTTTCTGAATACACCATAATGAACCTTGGCTAATCAGTGAACTTGCGCGAACTGTGGAAAATGTGCACCCCTGCTGTGACAGACGACAAGAAAAAACATAATTAAGCGCTCGAAATCGTTTAGGTTGCTTAGTACGTAGAGTGAGTTGCTGAAAATGTACACCAAAAACAGAAGTATCGTCCAGCTTGTGATACCCTGTACCCTGAAAAAGTGCTCTTTTGAGGTTGTTTTTGGGTAGGTCGACATACTTTGTTGCTAATAGCACTAAAAAACTTTATTCGATCACATAGGGGTATAAGTAAGTATCATATGTTGAAGGCCAAATGAAGCTGTGAGGTGATTAAACGATCAGAAAACCAACAAAATTGTGGAACACATTTTAATAGCGCCATGCTAGTGCTGTAGCGGTTTCTCCATTGACGTCATGTTTGTTTTAAAGAGCCTGCGGGTTTTGGAAAACGAAATTCGGCATTTGTCAACAAAGTGCCATGTTGTTCTTGTGGGATATCATAATTTAAGACCATGTCGCGCAAACCGCGCCACGAATAAAACCACCTTTTCGACATGAGCAGGAATGCAGGAATAACCGTACGAATAAAAGAATTCGTATGACACCGGAAGAATGAAATGAGACGCCAAATTTCTCTTTGTATGGTTGAACGAATGTATGAACGAATATGACCGCCAGAATGTTTCAACTACTTGATGGCGGAAAATAATTCCTGTCAACACATGGCAATGTGAATTTGACAACACAGCATAGAAACAGCACCGAAGCGATATGTATTCCGGTTGACTGCGCGCCAGATAAACACAGTATAAACGTGATTGATTTGAGGGCTTTTGTTGCTGTTACTGTGTGCTGGCTCAAGGAAGATGAGGTACGCTGATTTGAAAATTAGTTTACTTAAAGACTACTACAATGACAGCCAAAAGCTAAATCTTTCGTCACCTAATTCTGCTTTCTAGTCAAATGTGTTTTTGAAACCCAGGAACTCGGTGTTTATTTAACCGTTTGATCAAATTGGACTGATGTTTTATCGATGCACATTGATCTGCTTTCTGCAAGTTTTCGTCGGTGCTGAAGTCCTGCTTAGTAGAATTTGCTGCGCACATACCATAATCATCCAGAGTATTTGTGAAATAGAGGAATGCTATAACACCAACGTGACTTGTGAATCAGCATGTTGTTCATGTACCAGTACGAGTACTAGTTTCTAGCTTTCGGAATTCCAAATGACAAATCACGTGAATTCAAAATATTTAACCACCTTCAACCTTGGAGTTTCTACTTGGCATAATTCATCTCACGTCAAATGGCTAGCGCGCACATTGTAAGCGTCACTCATGACCTAGAGTGGAAGTGAAATCACTGAGATATTTCACAAGGGATAAACAGTGAAAATCTTGGATTAATGAATTTCACACCCAAGTTTCCCTCGACTTTGCCCTTTTTTGTCTTCACCAAACCTAACTCCCTATTTCTTACCCACAAGATGCCAATCTTCCTAAATGGTTGGGATCCGTTGTAGTGCAAACAGTGCATTGGTACGTCAATCATTTTGATAAAATTTGTTTACATTTTTTGGAAATTTGAATACGGCTGGTTAGTCGGTTATCCCCGTTTAAGTGCGTAGGAGCTTGATTTTGCCTATCCTACTGGTGAGATAATTTAGGTAGTCTGATCATCAAAACTCGCGATCTTCGAGGCATACCAAAATATCACTTTGTATCGTCCATCTGGCCAAGTTGACCACCAGCCACCTTTTCTCACAGGAATGTCTTTACCCAAAGTCGTATTATGTGCCAACTTTGAAGCAGATGTTCAGGGACGGCGTTCTCTTATTATGTCAGGGGTGCTTCCTATTGATCAAGTTCTGAAGTCCGGCAGTGGGAAACAAGCAACTTAATTATGGCACACAACATGAAGACAGTAGACCACGTGCAGCTCAGCACTTGAACAATTGGACACAACTTTTCTATGGGAGAAGCCCAGATTTCACCCTTATGCCATAAAATATTGACCCATTTATAACCACTTTCGAGAAGACAAATTCTCGGAACAGCATAGTTTAAAAAAAAGATAGTCAGTGTATAATGAAAGGAGAGATATCGCAGTGTTGTACTAAGAACATCGTTTACCACGGACGCCAAGGATCGCTTCTGGACATGTACTTAAACCTATTGTTTCAAGTTCCACTGACCTCCCTCTACGTTTGGGTATTAATACTTGACTGTTAGATAAAGGAGATCCTTATGAGATAACGCAGCAGGCTCTACGAACTCTGTTCCAGCCCCCACACAAGTGCAAGTAAATTCCTCAAAATTCCGTCAAACTACAAGATTTGATTTTCCTATCAAATCAACGGAGGGAGAAATCCTACCTAACAAGCTGAGAATCGAACCCAGTTAAGGACCCGAATAAGTCAGTGTAAAAAAGCCACCTAGATTTCGAGAATCGCATCGCAATTCAATTGCAAACTAATAAAAGTGTTTAACCCGGAAACGAATGATCAGTGAAGAATGTTCTTATTCAGTGAACAAATATGTCAGGCACCAACGGACCTCAACAGCGTACTGACGTCACTCCAAATAAATGAAAAGTCCTCATGATGGTCAAAACAACTTCCATAAACTCATTCCACTACATTCTCGATAACTGATTTGCTGATGAATAACCGTTTTCGATAAACCTGAAATCGGCCTCAAGACAAGACTATTGATTATAAAAAGAGACCGGCATGCTTGCGCTTGGATCATTGATCTAATCTCTTCCTATTTCAAGTAGTGGCGTAATAGCTTCTAATTGAATACATTCCACAAACAGTTTGTCATCGTACAATAAAATGCAGGTGAGACATTCATCTTAACGTCTACTCTATGGAGACAACATTAGGTGAAGTGTTCATACAAAACTAATAAGTGCGGACATGATGGCGTAGACCTGATCAGATTAACATGGAATTGAACAAATTGAATTACCGCGGCTCTGTATGATCTAGATGAGGTAAAATTTTCTCGTGCGACCGAAGTAACTCGCTGTCTGGATAACTTTACTTAACCCTCAGAATTAGTGAAGTGATTTCGTGAGCTTCGAGCCACAGTTGTTTGTCGTGGAATGAAAAAACCTATTGAGTCTCCTATGGTTTGCGGACCACAAAACCTCGATTTATCGGATTGATAAGTATCCAAGTTTGGTATTCTGGAAACGTCGGGTACCAGTTAGAAACGCGCCATATTGCCAGGTGTCACGGACACAAATAAGGTGAATCAGCACGGAGAATATAAGTTAGATGTCTGTCCAACTGTCTTGGCCTACACCAATGACGATGCCGAGGCACCCTGAATTCAAAAGATTCATGACCATAGACGCACATTCTGAAATCTGTGTACGCCAAACACGGTTCATCAACAATTCTAAGCAGAGCTCGCAAAATCCAACGAATCCGATAATCAAACAATATAATCTGAGCATGGTTCCTCCATTCTAACCGCATGTTTGCTTGCAAACCACTAGCTGAAAATCTTTCGTAGGCAGGGCAATTTTAGCTGTGCAATCACTGTAGGCCGGAGTGCACATCACTTGCAGACTGCTCTTTTGTGCGTTTAGTGGGCATTTCCCCGTCTAATTCCCACGAAATCCAGATAGAAACCTCATGATAATTGATTACCACACAATGCAGTTCTAGGCAAAAAGATTTTCTACTCGGGCGGGAAAACTTCGCTTGGCAAAAGTCCATCCTACGAAACTCTTCACCAAGCGAACTAGGAAAAAATATGATGCGAAAAGCACATTACCACATAGATTGTTGATGTTAATTCACTTTGCTTGTCTTTCATTCAAATTTTGTCTTGCAAGCAGGGAACTCATGCAAGTATGAGCTTCCTCAAAGCAGAATGTTTGCATCTGCACAGCTTTGTAGTGAAGCAGAACAACAATTTAGTTCAATAAATGGGTTTTGCAAACTGATAAAATTCAATTTACTCTGAGAAGGACAGTCGGTGGAGCAACAAAATCTTGAGAGAACAATAACTGTTTTCCAATGTGTATCGAGTGCAGCCAGCCCAAATAGAATTGAACTTTATTGAATAGCGGGGTTTAACTTCTTCAGTTTTCCGCAATTTTATTCGCATAGTTTACCTGACTTCATTAGGCAGTTGAACAAAAATGGTAATGACCACAGGAATCGTAAACATGCTAACCGAATAAAACGTTTAAAAGGTGAATCGGGCTTTATGAAATAAAATTGCATGGGCAAGCATTGTATACCATAGATAGTTTCCTTGAGTTGCGTCTCCTCCGACCGAGCTAAGATTGTTCGTTTGCAGAATTGTCATTTTACGTTTTGGAGACATGGCAGAACAGCTCCACGAAATCTAAAAACAGCGTTCAACAAGTCTGATAAGACACACACACGAGTGAGACTGGTACATCGGCGACTATCCGTGACCACATTCATTTTCCGAAAAATTGTCGGATGGTTTTGTTTCTCTTCGGCCATTCAACAGCAGCTGCATGATTAAAACCCATCCTCTTTCTTGGACGAAAAAACCGCGTCGGCATATCGAGAATCGACTGAGGGAAATTGTGTTCTGTTGAGGAATTGTAACCGGGGATTATCGAAATAAATAAAAAAACAGCTGATATATTTCATCAGAAAATCAGCGTACCTACGTTCAACCCATAGAAAATTTGTTCATGAATAAATGTTTTCTGCAAAACAAATACTGAGAAAGAAACAATGGTGTATGATCTTAGACAGTTGCCTGATTTATTTATGAGCGGAAGGCGATAAAATTTCATGTTCGCAAAAGGGTAACGACATGCGCGCAGATGCGTATTCTTTCTAAGGTAAGCTGAATGGTTAGACGCCCTCCAACTTAAAAAAAAACATTTTCCAACATTTTTTTGATTTTTGAAAACAGATATATGGGCAATAAAGGTGGCAGTGAAACAGTTATGAAGTCCTGCCTATCTCATGAAATAAGCTGGCATAGAGGAAAAACAGTTTGTCTTAAGAGAAAAAGTTGTTTGAGTTAAGACAAATTCTCTAGTGAGTCACTGGCAAGTATTCAGTCATTATTTGGTTTACAGTCCTGTAAACAAATATTGCCCAAGAGCGGACCGAGACACTCCACCTGCAGTGATCACCATTCCTAGTTGTGTTTGCTGAATGTTGTTCTTTAGTAGAAACCTATTTTGATACACCAGTTGCCGTCCGTACGAGCATTATCGAAGGAAGGAGAGACTTAGTAGTTAGGGTGTGTAGTCTCAGGGCAGGTAGGCGATGCTCATGTAATGATAGGCTGGAGGGTTTTTAATGTTATTTATGTCATATAAGGAGTCGGTTATTCACATCGTAGTGACTAAAGCAGAATAGCGCTTTAAGCTTGTTGTTTACGCCAGACCAAACAAGAGTGACTGAATAAGAATTCACAAACTTGTAGAGAGTGAAAATTCATATTGTAGCCGAAAATGAGGTAGATAAGTCGAGATATGGTTTCTGAACAGGTATTCACCACTTGTTTTGTCCTGGATGGGGTCTGTGAAAACGCTGGCTGAGAATGGTTACTTCACAAAGTTGGGTGACTGTAGGCAACATTCATTTAGTACTTGAAATCTATAAATTGATGTGTTCGATTGTTTGCGGGAAAGAACATGGGTACTCTAAATTTTATGCGATTCCTGTAGAATCCTGTGAGCACCAGTCAGGAGCGAACCATGACTAAAATGTGGTCGAACGTAATGCCATCGGTTCACGAAGAAAGGTGTTTTCAATCCGACATATCTTCCGTTAGCAAATGATCTGCAAGTTGGGTGACACGCAGCTGAAATAAAAACTGGCGAAGCGCTTCCACAAAACGCGGGCTCTGATTCTCATCATGGTGCGATCTTCGGTAGCTTTGGCCAAACCACAAAGGAACTTCTAGCTGTTTTGGCATTGCTTACCATGTGATAGACTTAAGAGGCCGCCACACTTCTAATCAACTCGTATTTAACGAAATCATGTGAATTTTTTGACATTTTTGTCAGGAGTCCTGGGGATCTTTAAGGGGTTCATTAGTTAGTTTCCCTTGTTTTGAAGGAAACACATGTACAAAGGACTTGTTGCTTATTGACTTATTTCTGGGCCACAGCGAAATGTTTTTAGTTTTTTGTTTAGCGTAGCGTTTTGCAATGTTAATCCTTTATCGGTCAGACACATCAGCAAGAAACACGGGTAATTAAGATTCCTTCAAGATTACTCTGAATTTCATGTCAGGTGAGCATGAAAGTCATGGCTCCGCTGGTGAATATTAAGATTCAATAAAATTTCAGGCAGATGTACTAGCAAAAGACTTGTCACACATGACGTTTCGGTCCGCAAGCTATTTGCCCTGATTATTAAACTTTCAAATTACAACAAAGTTACTACTTGTACCGTTTAACCACGTGTAAAAGTGCACAACTGGACAATAAGAGGTCTTCAGCAAAACAGTGTATGAACGTTTAGATGAGCTAATTTAACTAACTAGGCTAGATGCCGCCAGCTCCTCATAAGAAGTGGAACTTGACTAAGTCAGGGTATGTTGTAAAAGAACTGCCACGTGATTTAGAGACCACTGGAAGGCAAGTGATACCGACAAAGGGAGACCGTTCTACGTTTTGCGACACATATTCACTCACCACTAATTTTGAATTACAGACTCTGTCGCCGTCGCGCGCAAAAATACTCTGCGTTGCTTGGTGTACTCAAATAACTTGGGCGTAAAATCTTGTCAAGTAAAGAACTTCAGCGTTAAGCCTATGCTTGCGAGTGAAGTTTACGTGTTTGATTAGATACGTGTCAAACCGCGTTGCATTGTACGTAGTTAAAGTTGTAGACCCATCCTTCATCAAATGTTTCGCAACACCACAAAAGCTCCAGAATACGTAATTCATCGGTTTTTCACGGTAATCCGATTTGACTATATTAGGTTAAATTTCTCCTGAGACAAGCTGTTAAGTTAAGCAACCATTAGGTGCTTCCATTCAGATAAAACATCGATGCAAATAAATAAAATAGGCACAATGTCAGTTCATGCCGAACAATTTGTCAACGCATTTCGGATTTCTATTCGCTCAGCTGAACCGCTGGTCTTCTATCGAAAACAACTAATATCAGCTTTGGTAGTTGATTTTGAAATGGTGGTTTATTTGGCAATGAATCTTCTGTAAAATATTTGTCTTTAATTTCCTCCTGTTGATCAGATCGAATTATTAGATGAGGGAATCCTTGAGGCGTTGTTCAATAACTGTGATCAAATTCAAAATCCTTCGAACCGAACTTGAAATAGTTGTGAATGAATTAAAAATCATTAATTTGCTTGTTTCAAAAAGTATCTCTTGGTTATTCACACCATATGCGAAAATGATCCGCTGGGATCAAAAATAGGAGAGGAAATGGCGTTGGTTCCAATAATTTCGGCTTTTAAACTTGCGAGGATTTTTTGCTGTGCCTGGGAAGTGTCAGGACTTCTTAGATCTTGAAAATCCTTCAGCCAGCCAATCGATGCACCAGGCAGCCAACTAGCTGATCAACCAACTAATCGATTTAATGATCGATGGATCAATCAATCAAAAGGTCATCTGGCCAAATAATCAAGCTATCACCCAGTTAAGCGTTAATCGAACATCAATCAGACATCAAGTACGTTCTACAAGTTTGACGAGGGCGAGAAGGCGTGGGATTAAATGTTGGGTCAAATTAAAATATTTCCCGCAACTCATCAGCTCCTTACTTGCTTTAGAAATTAGGGTCGGGCCATGAACACATGACAAATTTTGAGATAAATAGCCGCATAGCAGCCCACGAAATCCTTATAGTGAACTAAAGGCATCGGTCCGCTTGTCTGGTCATGTAGAACTAATGGGGCCTTGTCAAAATTTACCGTTTTTTTACACAACCGATATGTTTGGCGCCGAATCAAGGCATTGGCAGCGCTTCTTGATAGACGACTGTTACTATGACATTTAATAACTTTGAAAGACTGTCCTGATGCTTTCCACCCGTTGAAACGCAGCTAAATATGAGCTACATAAAAGTTTTTAACAGTTGGGTAATAAATTTTCCTAGGCGTGTCCATCAATCTCAGTCATTCTATTTAGTCAGCCTACTTGCTGCGCAAGTGTTTTATAAGATACATACATGGGAGGCGCAACGGAAGAGTCTGATTCATACAATTTAGTTTATGTTTTGTTTGGCACCAAATTTTCTTCCGCGGTGCTTCTTCAGTTCTGGTCGCTTTTCAACGGTAATATGGTGAAAATTCTGTTTGGGGCGCGCACTACCTTTCTGGGAAATTTGGGTGGATACTTAGTGTGCCACAGCGCGGCTTAGGAAAGTTTCCTATCTAAGTAGCCTAATAGAATGTCTGTCTGATAAGTGATCCACCTTTGCTCCTTATTGAATGAAAATTTGGGGAATCTTCGTCTTCATTCTCAAACGCCAAATTAATAACCTTACTGCGGTGCTTTAGGCTTGCCAGGCCTTGGTAAGGTTCCAATACCTTTGTCCAACCTAAAATGGGATCTGATGTTCCCTACTCACTGTAAGGCTTTTTCTGGTCTATAAATGTGTCGGGCAAAAACTCTCTGTTAACATTTCCTAACCTTGTTGATGAACGTGAGTGATCAGGTGACGACACTTGGGAAATAGCTGAATTTAATCACTGCAGCTTTACCACGTCTTTTTGCCTCCACATAAATAATCTACCTTCCATATACTTGACCAAGCAATCAGTGTGTTCATTCACCCTTCAAATGAGAATTTAATCTGTGGATAGGCTGATTCACCTGCCAGTCGGTCACTATGTTGACACATGAATCAATAAAGTCCTGAGTGCCGTGGTTTTGTAGAGCGCGAATGCTGCTTCGACTGGGTTGTGATTCACGTAACTAACATCCTTCTCCTGGGATGTGTTTTGACATACCTAGTCCTTACTGATGAATATTTAAAGTGATCGTCATAAAATTTGGTCCTCTGCAAGGTCTTATGTTACCATCACGAAAGGACTGCACCTTACGGTGGTGAGACGGTTTATGTGCCTCCGTGACTCATTGAGCTATATTGGATGATGTCCGTGCGAAACTTACAGTCTGTCATACCAGGTTGAGCAGTGTTTAGAAGTCTGACCAAAACAGTGTCGAGGCCCTTCAGGTTTGGGGTTAGAACATGTAAAATGGTGATGCACCTGCAGTTCCCGCGAAACACCGCTGCCTTGTGGTCAGTATTTCAAGTCAAAGGTTTTGCTAAGGACTCTAATCGTCATGCTATCTAGGTCTGGACTCCCTGGCGGTATCCCAGCCCACGAACCATCACGATACTCACAACTGGTAACTTTCATATGCCACATCGACCTTCGCATGGTTTCACCAGCCTTGTCGCAGCCTTGTTGCATACAGTAGGGTGGGTATGTGAAAACATACTACTGGTGACAACGCCCTTCTTACACTTTCACCTATCCCCCATTCTACCCTACACCATCCCAATTGGAATACTCCCTCCGCAGGTCTAAGCATTGAAACTGACAGCTTTCTTCGCCGTACATCGGACTTCTGTACGTCTGACTTCAGTAATAAACCTAAACACTTCGAGGTCTGTTTTTAAACCCCGAAAACCTGTCTACGTAGCCGTCTTTATTGAAGCAAGCAAGAAAACAGGCGGTTCTCACTTGTACGCTGGATTCCTTTAGCATTGATGTATTGTGTTTGCCAAAAAAACAAGGAAAAAGGAGGCAAGTACTGTGACTGAAAAGTATGCCCCCTCGCTCTCCTCTGGGTTCCCGCTACGCATCTCCAGTGCTGCATAGACCGCTGCAGCTAGATATGACGGCGTTGGTATTCTACTGAGTGATCGAGCGGAAGTGTCTCTGCTTAATTGGATACCTGATGATAGTCGTCTCTGCGTTGGTCGTTTGGGGACGTCTATGAGAGTCTCTCGAGAACGTGAGATCAACAGCATTCTGTTTGTTGTATCTGCTTACGTCCCAAAGGACTGTTACTCTGAATCTGACAAAAACAGTTTCCCTGACTCTCTAGGTGCTCTTTTACAACCGGTTGAAAGGTCAGATATCGTTGTGGTATGTGGTTACATCAACGCCCAGGTAGGTAGGGTAGCAGGTGCTGAGGCCCGATTGGGTGATCGTCTTGGGTTGGATACGAGACACACAGAAAACGGAAATCATCTACTTCAGATGTGCGCCGATGACGGACTGCTCCTTTGCAGTACCAATCTCCAGAAAAGTGAAATTCGCTCGGCAAACTGGTGCCTACCAACGAATCAGCCCCGAGCCAAAATCGACCACATCACCGTCAGCTATCAGTGGGGAGGGTCGGTCACTGCCTGCCACTATTGATGGAACACCAGCGTGCACTACGACCATGCACTTGCACCCTACTGCTTTTCATTGTGCTTCGCAGATTTTCAGGAGTTTAACCACCTGTGCATTAGGAGCTTTGATGGCGTCAAAAAGTGTTAAAGAATCCTTAAGGATCCAATTAGAACAATGGTATGTGGTTATGCTGTAGGTACTTTAAGCGTGGAAAACACCCAGCACCATCAAATACGGTGACTCGGTCATGGGCTACGCATGCCGACTCACCTTCCACTGAGACGAGTTTTGTTACCCATGCCTTCTTCGGAATAGCGCAAACTGCAAGGTGGACAACCAATGGCTTGACAGAAGGTTGTGAAAGAGATTAAGAGGAGTCTGGGTGTTGTTGGTGAGGTACGCTTTCCGGGATGTGGTCCCCGCGATCCCTTGTGTCCTTGGCTGGAGACGGTTCAGGCAAGGCCGGTAAATCGACTGCAGTGGCATTTCCAGATTGTTTGATTAAGCGCTTGAAGCTGTAGGCACCTCGGAATGCCTGTGATTGTCGAGCATCAGGACTCCTCCCTTACCCACTCTTTTTTGTCTTCTTCTCATTCTGTTGGTGTAAAAATATTGATTGTACGGCAGTGACGCATCAGTATCAACATTGATGTTGCTGTCTCTGATGATGATGATGATGACGACGATGATGATGAAGATCCTCTGACGCATACGAATAGCCTCTTGACCCTTCGCTTTCATCCTTTTCATTATATTGTAAACTTCTATAAGGATCACGTGTAGATGGGTCATCCATGCAATCCACATTTACGACCTTTTTTGTAACCAGAATATTGCCTAAACAAATCCTTTTTCACAACACTGTCTTCAATGCTGGTTACACGGATCTGAAGAGGAAAACTGGACTGCTCTTCAGCTATATCACGATGGTATGCTTACGTCATTAAAACACTAGGGGTGAGCAAAATTTTAAAAACTGATTTTTTAATTAGTTAGGTAAATGAGGATTAATTTTGGCCAGTGTTGTCTGCCCCTATATGCTGTAATATATGAACTGAATTCGGACGGGGCGCGAGTGTTTGACACTATAAACTTTTCTCCACATTGAAAATCCTGGTAGTTGCCAGAATGTTTTTTAAGGGAAATCCGACATTTCGAATAGCAAGGAAAATGTCAAGAAACATGACAAAACAGTGCTTATGAAACGGTTGACATGCAAAAAGATCAAATAAAACTATTCCAGTTGTCAGTTTTGTGAATAGACCTGTTTCATGTATGGGACGTGTCTCAGACAAGGATCATTTTACAGTTTTAAACTGGTTTCTCACAATGAGAGGAACAGTGTGAGCGTGACAGTTTTATACATTAAAATGTTGAATAGATACTTTAAGAAGTGTACTTGAGGTTCCGGAGCAACACAAAAAGAAAGCATTTTGGAAACTCATGGTGTCTCAACTCGATGGACATAGTAAAAATATTGGGGCATCGTCCGGTTTGTTTTTTGCTATCTCTTTCAGTCAGCCACTGACGCACACAAACAACAGGAGAAGCTCTGGTCAGGTTAAAGACAGCCTCTTTGGTGCCACTCGCCTCGACCAATCGAGGGGATATGTGACATTTTGCTTACACAAAGTTTATTGCACACCTGTGTTGGTTCAGCACACACGTGCGCACATTGCAGTACCCATCTTATCACATCCGAATAACTGTGATGCGGGAATGGGCAAACGGTTGCCAACAACATACTCGCCGGTGTGTAAATGCCCCTAGGTTGGTCTGCGATAATTTTCTCGTCTTTTAACCCAAGGCCACGACGCAAGCCAAAGACACTCTGGATTTATACTAAGCAAAGTGCCAGTTTTATCATTTGTCGCATACCGCAGTGCTTGATTTTGCGGTAAGGTTACTACTGTGTTGGGCTGGCGGATAGAGTGAAACTTCATATTCGGAATTTGCTCCCTCTTCAATGGCTGTCAACAACGTGCTCTCCGAAATGACCTTCCCGGACTGTTGATACCACCAAATGTGTTCGAGGAACGGACTTTTGTTGCTGGAAGCTTTATGTTTGCTGCTTGTTACTGGTACGTTTTTGACATGAGGTTGGAGTAAAATTTCTGATCGATTAGAAAAGGCTGGAAAATACGTAGTATCTTTGACAAAAAGCACCCAAAAATGTAAGATTTAGTGGGTTTGTTTGAACATTTTTACAGGTGGGTTATGGAAATATATCGCCAGAGGTAACTAAAACATGAGTCTACCGTTGCTGACTAATTATGATGTAAAAATTGGTCATACTGTCTTCAGAACGAAGAAAGACATACACCTTATCACGGTTTCTCGATATCTTCAATGGATGTATGTCAGCCAAACACAAAATTAAAGCATATCAGCCTTAAAAGCTGAATGCTTTTCCCAAAAGAGTTCTGTGCATTCCTAAGAACTGCTCATTGTTGTTATCCGGAAAGAGTGAGTTGTGAAATTAGAATGGTCATCGTAGCTCATACAAATCTTTCCCACTGTATTTTTAAATGAACTGATTATTGTGTTGGTCTTTTCTCCAAACTAAATTATGTTTATTTGTCAGCAGGAATCCGACAGCAAAAGTAAGGTATGCGCACTGAGTGACACAATGATACATAATTTGTCTCAGCCAACTTGGAATATCGAAAGTCAGCCAAACATAGACATGTAACCTTCTAAAGAAAAAAAACGGAAATCTCTCCCTTATGCAGGATGGTTTGGGAATTGAATATTTCAAGACTACTACCAACGACTGTCAACGGAGACCGTACATTGTGTGCCACGTCAACATTCTGGGCTGTATCAGGAACCGTATTTACCTAAGTGCTTCTGGTTAGGAGAGAATTCTGTATCAGTATTTGTTCTGTTCTTGCAGGTATTGCCAACATACCTATCCAAAATCCATGCTATATCCCTAAGTAACATTTGGCATTCGTGAAAACTATGCCGATTAGTACGGTTTACTTTGCATAAAAAATTAAAGAATCGTCTAGCTGTGGAACCCTTTCGATGTCTAACTGCCATGCCACGCGAAAGAAGTACGAGGGCTGGGATACTGCTAAGTTGCCCGAGCCTAGACAGGGGCAGCTGAGATGCAGAGGACGGGTTTGAACCACGGAGCTTCCAATCAGTAAATTCGTGCTCTAACCACTGAGCCATTTCGGCTCGCATGATCAATCTTCGAACCACATTTAGTTTAACTAGTGAAGAGTAGCCTACATATCAACAAATGTCACTTCATTAGCCTTATATTGATATGACTGCCATAGAGAATCTTCTGGAAGTGCTTAGATGGTGATTTAGACACCATCTGTATAAATGCGTAACTAGTACGTGGCAAGGGATCGAGATTAGAAGGGAACCATTGACTAGTTTTGTTCAATTTGCTGACCTTTAGGTGGGTATGATCTTCGGGAGATGACATGGTGATTCAGTAACCATAACATCAATTTGACGTATTTTACTGAGTGACTAATTCGAAGCAATTTCAAAATTCAGCTTATGTTGGTGTACGATGATAAGTAGAGATCGATGGCCTGCGATTATCAAGACTGGTCCTAAGCCCTTGGTATAAAAAACAATTTGAGCAATCCCGCCAAGTATAAAACTCGCGATGGTTTATTTACTAAATATTCTGTTGAGAATGTGAACTCCATTATGGAGAAAATGTTGGCCAAGAGGTGTTTGTAAAAAACAAATTATTCGGTCTAAGACGACCAGTTACCCTGGTTCAAAGCTTCAATAGGTTGGAAACTCCAAACTGGATATTCTGTACTTCGCTCATACTCTGATCTTGAAGGCGCCTCCAAAAATATGGAAGCAAAACAGTTCCCCAGTTTCACATAAGTCACATCACTTTGCAAGTTTTGGCTAACATAAATAATTAATGCGACAGGGTTACGACCTGGAAGTTGTGAACTGCTTCATAATATATGTGTAGTGAGATATGCCGTCATACGCAATTACGCGCGTCTTACGTATTTTACCCATAATTTAAAAGCAGCGTTATCCTAAGGAAAAAATCCTGGTTGACTTTTTAGTCTTTTCAAACTGATATCTACAAAATGCATGCATGCTAAGGTTTTCTAGTGTGTGAATTTAGACGTTTGCGCGTTACAAATAAACTAAGAATCTCGAATGCTAAAGGTAGGCAGTGTAAACCGTAATGATTGGATAGGGCAGCGTGGTTTTGCTTCGTTTCATGGCATTTAAGGGTTCGCCTATTTGCTACGCAAATCGGAAAATAATTTCCAAATAGTGATAATTCCTTCCTTTATTTTCTCTACAACCCATCTTCTGACGTGTACCGTAAGAAATATTCTGATATAAACATTTGCCTCTGATGGAACGTAATTCCCTGGGAGACCAAACGCTTGGGAAAAACATCCATCACTGGAAACTGTTTTACAAAAGCGCTGACTTCTAAAGCCGAGAGCGGTAGTTTACAATGGTAGAACTTATATAACTTGACGTGATACAGCCGGACTTCAAGAGCTACAACTCATTTTTGTTTAGCGATCTAAACAATTATCGGTTCATTTTATGGACCACAAGTTTGTCCTTCGTACTTTACCGGTGCATTTTCCTCCGACGAACACCACGTAAACATAATGGTGAAATAATGGATTCTAAGAAAATTTGGTCGTCACGGACGATGATGCAGATAACTGTTTTTTGTGTTTGAATAAATCGGTTTCCTTAATCCTTCTCTTGTTTTGTTTCAGAGATTTCCTCACCTTTTGAAAATCCATCAAAATCAAGCTCCAGCGGCTAGTGACCTTACTATACTGCTATCCACCGGGGCGACTAGTATAGATAACGTGTCTTTATTCATTCTTTCCTTGACCTCTTACGTGGAGTCCACCACTAATCAGGTCATGAACAAACTTTCAATATTTACTTCAAGCTGACGGCATACACCTGAGCGAAAAAATCCATTCACGCATATCATTCTTGAATATACGTATGGTTGAAAAGAATCCATAGACATATAAACTGTCAATGAAAATATAGTTCGGTGAATGAACATGACGAAGGCGAAGGACCCAGAGCAGGTTTTGATTGACGCCACACTTGGGTAGATATTCCATAAGGTTCAATTCGATTGCTCATTTGCACTGATTTCACTCACTGACACGTCTGTACCCGGATAAACGCGGTAACTTTGGGAAGCAAATTTCTAGGTTATGTTTGTGGATGGCGACAGCTTCAGTCGAATTCACCATCCATACCAGCACCCGTCTACCATGATGGAAAATTTCATTTTTTGTTTAGATACTAATCTTGTCATTCAGCCGATTTGGCGAGTTGAACTTTTGCGAGTAAAAAAAATAATAATCGCCTGGCGAGGCAGGTCATCCTTCAAGTGCTATCTGATCTTAGGCCGGCTGTTAAAGGTTGTACAACAACTGGCCACTTAAAACGTGCGTTTGAACCTCTGCATGAACAACTCGCCGACAGTATCAACTATGTATGATAGACACAGACAAACAGACCTTTGTGGCAATGTGATGGTTAGACTTTTTGTTGCATTTTGCTGTGTATTTCCTTTAAAAACCTATGAGAATAACAAGTGTTAGGGAAGGTGTTCAACTCTTGTTGTAGTAAGTCATGCATATGTATTTTTGTTACCCTGTTGAAAATTCGTGCCTTTTTCTTCCTACTGACATGAAAGAACCTTTGGAAGTGGGCAGACCGGCATAAAATATCAGCTTTTCTTAGACACCCAGTCTTCCGGTTCCATTTATGTGATGAAGCCGCATTGAGCTACTCTCTGCACAACTATGTGACTGTTGTAAAATAGAGTGACTTTCACACAGTCTACAAAAAAGTGAATGTGACCGTTAGCTGAAAATTTGTCGTGTACTCATATAGCAGACAGAACGAACAATCAGACCACCGCGAAAAAATACTTGTCTATAACTCTGTATACGGACTCACCGTAAAAAACGGAGCACAATTTGTGCCATCATATTTTGCTTTTCCAATTCAATTCTAAGTTTCCAAGTTTAAACAAGGACATGCAACCATGGGCACCACCAAAAAAGGAGCTTACCGATCAGACTAACCGAGTTACTTGATCCCGTCGCAATAGCTCACACATTATTGTGTCCTGTAGTGTGATTTCTTTCATCAGCGAAAGTAACCTGGTTTCATTTCCAAAACAAACTAAGGACAAAAACGAATGCATGAAAATTATATATGAGATATTGTACCAGACACATAAATTAAATATCTACCGCATAAGGGTGACAAATGAGCGGCAAAATTAACCGTTTTAGAGGGCTACTGTGTTGAAAGGCGTGATCGATTGCCTCACCTATAAAGGACTGCCGGTACCACTTCATTGGTTCAAGGCAACGGGTGAGATAACCATCCATCACAAGACACAGTGTGGCTTCTGCAGAGTAACGGCTGAAGTTTAAAGATGAATCTAATGCGAAAAACGCCATTTTCAACTGCGTTTCTCAATATAGGCCAGTATTTCATAAGACAGGTGGTAAAATTAAAGCAATTTTATAACACCAATTTCTGACCGAGAAGCAAAAGTAAGACCCCTCTGACTTTGAATATTTATCTGAAAAATGAGAAGCGAGTACTGATGGACGCGTTTAAATGCTTTAACACCCACGTGAAAGCCAGTTGTTTCTAACCTTTTTGACATTTTACAACAGCACTTCTCCCTACCGGACTGCTTTATTGGTCCTCAACGTATCTAGTAGGTTTTCACGAGAGAAACGATTGTGCTGGTGGAAATGTTACAAAAGTTTTAAAGCGAGATTGGGTTTAATTCGTCCGGGAAATCCTCTAAGCACGGCGACTTTTTGATTCAGTGAATGCGCTGTAGAGCTTGAATGCAAATGAGCTTCATATCTTTCACGCCGCAATTTTCCGTACCAAATTCTCTATTTAGTATTAGGTGACGTAAACAGCAAGTCTGTCTAGGTTGAATTCATGCGATTTGCAGGTTACCCCTCGAAAATGGAGGAAAACGACGTTTCTCATACAATCCGGGATCCACCACAGATTATTCTATGGAAAAGTTCTGACTACGCAGTCATCGCAGACACCAAGTATAAGCACGCCAAGTGACCTCCACCATTAGCAGTGAACTGCTTGACTTGTATGAGTACCCGATAGTTTCAGTGGACAGATGCACTGCCGAATAGAAAAATCAGTGGTTGCATTTTGATCTCAGTGGTGCTCAAACTGGAAAGTTGTCACCTCGCGATGCCTTACATGGTAACCTTTACGCAGACAAGTCAGACTTGTTTTTTTGGTCAGTTTTATCCAAACAAATATATTTAGCAGATCTCCTGACAAGGCGTATATTTACTTACATCTGACCACTACATCCGCAAAATTCTATCTAAGATCTACCCCAAATCACTCTTGGTAAAAAGCGCTAAATCAGTACTCATATCCAGACAGCACCCTTCACTAACCAACACAGGCTTGCGAATGGTGCCATTGAATTCGCTGGTCTGGAATACTAGAAGCTGTTCCAATAGCGCAACACAATCTCTCGTTTTACAGAATTTTATTCAAACTTGTCCTACTGACTGAGCGGTTCTATGTGCCCCAAAAAGCTCAAGCGACGCCAAAGAAAAGCGTATGGGGTAGAGGATAGGTTCACACTGAAAAAAGAACTAAAAGCAGATAGATTCAGGCTGTATTCCATCTATGAATAGTTCTTCAAATACTATGGTGACAGGAATACACTGCATTCGATGGTACTTTTTCAGACCAGAATAAACACCATATATATAGTGCCATCAGTGTCATCAGTGAACTGAACTCAACTTTCGTCGTTAAACGTAACGATGACATCCATCCCATACTTTCGTTCAGTAGCAATACACACCAACAAAATTCATTGAAAAAATATGCGCTAAGACAGTGGGCGCGATTGCGCATCCCTGTTTGTGTGACTGTGTTGCAAAAGTTGCAAGGAAGACTGGAGACTAGCCAGAATGACCCTATGAACAGAGCCTGAACATCTGCTGATTGTGTGGAACTTCGTTCCATCTCAGGCGGCCCGCTGTAACTGAAAGCCTATCAGAAATCAAATTTTAAATTCAGGGAGTGCTTACCAAGAATTTTTAGTGTCATACGTCATCATCATTGACCATGCATTTTCCTGCATCACACTAATCCAAAGGTCCAAGATTATACACAAGTTTACAGGTATGTTTCCTGGACCTTTTGATCAAACTGTTCATAAACGTTTGCATTGTTAAATTTTCAGGAATGATTCAGGAGTTTTGGTCACCGTCGACATTTCGTGGTAGAGTATTTTATTCGACAGTTTACGTCCAGTAGGTTACTACATTTTGGAAGAATTCTGCTGACAGGGGAATGCATTCATCAAGGAACGCTGCAGATAACATACTGCGACGTCTCAAATATCTTACCAGTTGAAAAATTGGGCGGCCGTTGTGCAACACATTCACTTGAAGAATATCATAAACGAGGGTTTCAGCTGGGATTCAGCTGAGTCTCCTTTAAAGACTAAATTGGCGTGCAAATGACTGCATTTTGCACTACGCACTCATCTTTTGTAATTTTTTGTGTCTCTCTGACATGACCGTTGGTTGTAAGCCATATGATTTTATTAGCAAATCTTCCATGGTAAATCTTTAATGAAGCTGAAAACCCCAAACACAGAGCTTCTACTAAGCATATTGGACAAAATCGGTCACTGAACCAGTCGGCTGGAGTTTGGCAAACGTTACACTCCAAATACCCACTGACGAAACCCGCAACATTATTTCTTATCAACAGAAATTCAAAGTTCGCAATTTCTTCCCGGTATTTTACAGTAGACGGATTTCAATTCGCATTCAGTTCTAACCATTGATATCTCTGGGGTTTTCTCCTCACAGGGAGGGCTTTGATGAGTAGATCTTATTTGTATCACCTTATTGCCATGTTCTGCGTAGTGGCAATTGCTCATTGCATGACAGTAAAAACAAGTTGAAAGACATTGGTGCACAGCAGAGAGTACGTACTTTATCAATGTCATTCAAAAAGGTTGGCATATATTTTTCGATCCGGAGGATAATGGTACACTGATATAGCTAGAGATAAATTCGACTACCAGCTAGTCAGCAAATTAGTGATGTGAAAGTCGAACGTTTTACGGGTTCCTAATTCTAAAGTTTGGTAGCTTGAAATTCGATGTACACTCTACGTTGAATTTATTCATTAGAGCGAATAGGTTCCGGTAGGTTCAACGGTCGACTACTACCAAGCTTTCCATTTATTCGCAGGTCGTCAGATTAGTCTAGATGTGGTCCATTTGGTGAGCATGTCATCAGATATAGTTCTTTTAGGGTATATATTCGAAACTCCGAACGCCGAAATCTCTCAGTGTTTCCTCCATAACTTTTTTGTACACTCAAAGACCAAACCTTCAACGACTAGGTGTAGACAATGGAATTTTAATCATGTCTGTTGGACTACTTTCGTACATTTTAGCAATGGTGACATTTTAAAGCTGGTTTCCATAGAAAATGCAGCTTTTTAATGAAAAAGATGAGCAATTAGTAAATAATAATTGCTATCATTATGAAAAAGCTTCCTGTATCGGATGCGTTGTCATTAGTTGGGGCAGTTATTTACCGAACAATGTTATAATTTCGGCAAAGCGGTTGTTTCATCATTAACTACATGATTCTACTGTAAGGTAGTTTCACAAACTAGGTGCAATACTTGGTGTACGATACTAATTGTTGTGTGGATCAAGTATACTTGGTGGTGGAGTTGGTTGGTCAGATGTCAGCTATGAGGTCGAGGTCACCCCGAGGAAAACACACAAACGTGAGGTTTCAGTAATCATGTCACTAGGCTCATTCACGCTCTCGTTCTAGCCAGCAATATTGTTTTGGTCGCTTCCTTACAATCTATCAAGCCATTGCTAGCCCGCTTATTAGTTTTTGTACTGGTGTCCCGGAAATTAAATATGCTTACTCAGAATGTTGACAGTAGCCGTACCGTGTGTTTTTAATTCATTTTTTAGGAGTATGTGTGAAAAAACTCAAACAATATACTAGTAAAAGGATTGCGTTATGTAGAATAGGAACGACATTTAGCCTGTTTACTGCATAGCCCGCAATCGTTATGGCCGGTTGGTTTCACTGCCGTTTGTAAAAATCTGCACGCCGGAATATCGGTCACATTCCTTCTATGACCCCTGGGAGATTGGTTTGCATCTTACAAGTAGAAATAGCTAGATCGACCTTGTCCACATGAGTGCTACTGCACTTAACTCTCTTTAAATGAGTAATAAGTACAGATCTTTTATCACCTGAGTGTACACCTTCTGGATGATAATACGCATACTCGCGCACAGTAATTTTTTCCCATCGCAGAGCACCGCAGAGTAGTTGACCTATTGACCTGTCAGTGGTCGGGAGCTGATATAGTACACATCACATATGAACAAAATGTTTGCATCCGAAATAGCTCTTTTTTTTCTAATTTTATGTAGTCCAATTTTACGCACATCTACACCGCTATCTAGGCTCTATTACAACTCTTACGGCATAAGCAAAAATCAAAAGACCCCACTGTCGTGATCCAAAGAACGTCGGCTATATTTACAAACAAATTGCATCACTGCTTGTTCCTTAATATGTCAAATTTTAATACCATTCGTGGAACCATCCACATGGTTTTTTTTTGGGGGGGAGGCAAAATACACCCGAGTTCTTTTTAATTTCTTGTTAGAATTTTTGACGGCATGAGAGAATACTGGGAATTTTTAGCCGAAAATATTTTTATGGAGAAGAGCAATATTTGTTGCCAGTGCAGTAAAAATACCAAACCCCGTATCTGCGCACATAAGCTACCAGATTTAGCAGATCGATTACGCATTTTATTTATCATAAAAAGCCTTCAAATGCATCACGGCAAGCTATCGTAAAACAGTGCATCACATTTTCTAGCAAATTGTTTTGGAATTCATTTGGTAGATCCCAGCAAAATACGTATATTCAAACCGGGAGGAGATGAAGGTATAAAGTGTTTCGTCACTTAAACCATCTGTTTACTCACGCAACACGGGCACTGTTCTACGCAAATCTCTCCTAGAAACCACAATGAAGAGGTTTGAAAACCTCTTGTTTTCTACGATTTTCAGAATGTTATTAACGCATAAGCCGAAAGAACGTTGGTCGCACGTTAGTCGCATCATCTTGCACTAAAGCTACACATGTACATCACGGATATTGGAATAGAGAACTGAGCTCGTCTTCAAATGATCTGGCCCGGAAAGTTTGATAGCAGTGAAGATCAATAGCATTTTTAAACTAGTGAAGACCCTTGTTACCAAGGTCCTTTTTCTTAAATCCGTTGTTTGCAAAATAACATAGTTAACCGGCCATTTACTTCCAAAGCTTAAAGTTTACATAAACTGGCTAGATTTCAGCGTTCGTCGAAAAGTTGAAAAGTCGAAACCCGCAAAATTTCATACAAACCATCCTTTCGCTTTGTACGCTTTGTATGTTTTTTAGAGTTTGTGAAAACAAGATGTATTTGGTCTACCAGGCCCATGTTTGATAGAAATGGGTTCTCAAAAACGTTTTGAAATGGTGCTGATTGGTGTTTAGGTGTTTAGGTTAAGTCCACCAAGTAAGCGACTGATTTTACAAAGGGCCGAATGTGCAGATGCCTGTCGCTGGTTGTGGTGAGGCAAATCAAAGAAATATAAGTGGCATTTACTTTGTCCTTCCAATCTCTTTCATACCTTGGAGGATCGTTGTCTTTATCTGGCAGAACTCCAACTGTGTGCTCTGTAGTAGACGATAGACTGATGAGTTTTATTATCCACTCCCGTGCACTCAGAAACTCACTTGCTAGCCAGGAATGATACGGTGACTGCCCGAATACAGCACTTTATGATAGAAAGCCAAACTTAATTTCGGCATTACAAGTATAAGCATTATTGGCCACCTATCGAACTACAAGATTGCAAAATATCTCTGAAATGCGCTAAGGATAACGCTGTGCAGATTCCTACGGCAACGGTATAAAGAAGGATATTGATGAAATGACTTGAATTATTGGACTTTATTATCTTGTTATCTGAGCGTACCCCAATTTTGTACGACATTTTCGCGAAAGTGCTTTCATGCATTGAGATATCGCAACTCACGTTTGAACGGTTATTTATCAATTCGAAATTTACGTGATACCTAAAAATTCAAACTAAAAACTAATGGGAAAGTGTCTGATAAGCGCAAAGGTTTCATCAAGTACTTTACCTGCTCCAGTTTTACCGTGTTCCGTGTTATTGCGTTAAAAACACATTAGCGGAAAATAGATAATTATTTAAACGGTAAAAGACTTTCAAGACTAATGATACATTGAAACTTAACTTTGTCTATTGTGTCCTTGTCTACTCAGTTAGAAAATGCTCTCAGGTGCATTGTCATCGCAGCCTCATTTGGGGTGTTTTGATCTAGAGAAGTTGGTACAATAGGGCGATGGCAGCCTAGCGATTTGAAAGACAAAAGTGGCCTTGACAGGTTATTTTTGTTGGAAGGCAAGTCCAAGTCAGCACCGAAATTCCAGTAAAAAGTGTTTTTCACATAGGCCTAACAAGTGTTTAGCGTTTAAATTCTGGTATCTTTCAAAATATGTCTGTATTAGCCTAACCGGCCAGTAATCATCACATATTGCTAGTCAGTTCCGATTAGATGTGATTTTTAACAGCAATAATTGTGCATTTATTTAGTTGAGGACACAACCACAGTAGTTACATAAAGTAGACGAAAATCACTTTAAGCCCCACAATGTGACATGCCCAAATTTCCAAACAATGGTTTTTGTTAATTGATAAACATCAGTAACTAATTGAGAGACATAATTTGCCTATGTACGAGTGTCAATCGCATGAACTGCTCTACGAAATTTGCCCGCATACCTAAACAGCATGAGTCCACTGTACAACAATAGCGGCAATGATCCCATTATTGGACTTTAGTTCAGAATTTGTTGAGTCAACAAGATTAAAATACTGCCAATCCGTTTTAATTTATCCGGGATAAGCATTAAGGGCGCTTCCAAGGTCGTGGAAAGCCACTGAATCCCTAGGAAAAAAACTTTTGGTTGACTAAAACTGATGGATACTTCTTGCAAGCTTGATGAATGGTTTTTTTATTAGTGCGCATCATTTACACCGAGGTGGCGCTGCGTCAAATTTCACGTACATTTCAACGCTGTAGAAGCATACAAGATGTTGTGGAGTGTATAGTGGAGTAAGCTCCACCTTTCCACTGCGTGACTGGCTTCGGGAAGAACCAAAATAAGGAACCCGTTTTTTACGCACGCTGTTTTTGTTATCTGGATATGTCCAACTGGGCAACACGCTCTGTCACCAGTATTAAAGTTGTGGCAGCCACTATCGTTGCTGCTACACGTTCTAAGCACCTGAATATCACCTGGTAGAATGGGCGTTTGTGTGGTCTTAGGACCTTATCGGGTATAAGATTTATAGATGCTTCACATTGGTCGTAAAAGTTCAGCATATATGCCTTCACCATAGACGTTCAAAGGCTCTTCATGCTGGATTATGGGTCAGTGTGCCTTCTCAATATTTATTCTGAGACATGTACTATAAAGTGGCCCGTGTGGCGGAATAGCTCGGTTGGGTTGGTTGCCGAACTTGGCAACTGATTTACGCAAGTTTCCCCACCAGTCTAGGCGGAACCGAAATTGACAGACCCTCGAATTGTAACGAAGCAATTTTGCTAATCGTTTAAAAGTTCGGCAGACAAGCCAACAACTAAGGAAAAATGACGTAAATATACGTGTATTACAGCCGACAGTTGTCAAGAGCAGGCTTTGTGGCATGCGCCTTCTGAATCGGGACATTTCATATCATCTAGAGTGGATATCTTGAACCTAATAAAGATTAGAGGAAAAGCAAACGACAATTTTTTTGGGACATTCACAGGAAGACCATAACTCTTGTGATTAAAGAGCTCTTTTGATCGTAGCGCAATTATGTTGGTAAGTTTACACCTCAAGAAAAATGGTGGACCAAGATATAGCTCTCCTTCTTTTTCAAAAGGCTTTGATTTTAGTCGGTTTTTGAGGCAACACTTTAAATATGCGCATTTTTTCCGGCGCAATCATCAACCAGGAGTGTTGTGTTTAACAGAGCTGTCTTTAAAGAAGTAATTTACCTAAATAACTTATGTTATAAAACGTCCTGAAATTTTCCGCAAAACTTCAAATCAATCGCTTAACAGGTTTCCGTAGGTATCTACTTTAGCCGCCAAAGCTGAGACAAGGAACGTTTTCAGTCTACATGTAAATTTCTCTAGCTCACTGAAAACGTCCACTGATTACTACTGGTTATAACAATGTTATCAGTAGCAGGAATAGCGATAATCATGAAAAATACCAACAAGACATGCAAAAAGTTGAAACATAATTGTTAGACAAGTCAGAATTGGCGTCGAAAAATGAAATCTCTAAGACTGACGCACATTTATTCAGTTAATTAATAAACTTTATGTTGGTCCATTTCCATATATTACTATTGTGCTTGGAATGTCCGCGTAACTTTTAGCAAACATGGTAAGAAATAACGAAAAAATATGCTAATGGTGAGCAACCGAATATCTCAAGTTTTCTTTCAATTGGGGTATACAGGAAATTGGTTTCGTTCATTTGTTACCATACTTTTACGATTAGCACATTGTCCAACATCTTGAGCAATGTATCCGGGAGCAAATTACCTGGGAAATTTCATTGGTTCATTAGGTGGTGAGCAGGACAATTAGCCTTTCGATAGGCGTGCACAGACACATACACGCGCACGGTTGAAAACACCTATTTGAGGCATTTCAGTTAGCATAAAGTGATCGCGAACACAAGATGGTACATTCCCTGTGGCACTTAGGCGGTTAAGTGCACTATATTTGATATTTTTGAGTCCAAAAGCCAGGAACTTGGGGCGTATTATTTGGGCAAAATGGATCCACTTTGCGAAAACGAACTTTTGGATTTTACAGAATTTTCAGGCATGTAAAATGGAACACTGAATATATTATCTCACACGTCTAGTGATGTCAGTCCGTCCCGTGAGAAGAAAAACAAAAATGGAAGTATTATTTTTTCGAAAAAGACCGGATTACTCACTGCATATGGTTTTTACAATTCAACAGCTCTGCGTATTTGTGTTACTCTTTGCACAAAGCATTCAGCTTGAACGAGCCACATTGCATTATTCTCCGTTATATCAACCTAACCAATTCCACCTTCCCCCCGTTGGTCTTCCTCCTCTTCGTCCATGGCGGACAAACCAATCGAATCTGGAAATTGATTCAAAATTGCTCTCCGCGGACTCCCTAAACTTGCTAACGTTCACGTCACAAACAAAACCGATTTCGAAACCTTCAGACAACAGCTCAATAATTGCCAGTCTGGTTGTGGCGGAACAGTCAGAGACCTGCACGCCTGAGGAAAACAGTAATCAGATTCAATGTCTTCGTGAACTTCCTGCGGATCGCTACGAAGTACTAGAGGGTGAGGATGTCCAGCTGCGTTGCCGCGTATCACATCAACGCGGTAAAGCTCAATGGAGAGCAGGAAACTTTTTACTTGGTAAGCAAATAGTATTTACATATAGTCAGTTCAACATTTTATGTGTTCTTTTATGGTTTTCACCATTAAATTATGTCCACAAGCCACGAGAGTGGCGCTTAATCAAAGAATAATAGCATGACAAGGTGCAGTTTGTATAGAGTCAGTTTTATTCTAGTTAACATTTCAAAATAGTCGAGGGAGCGAATTTGTGGCTCATTTGTTAAAGGGTTCGGCTTTGTTAAATAACAACACAGCAAGTTATTTGATTACTATGCCAGCAATAATTGTAATAATACTGGAAATATTAATTATAGTTATTCTAATGAGCTTGTATTTCCTAGTACTTTGTGGTCATCTTTGAGCCAAGTGGCTTCAGGCATGCACTCCCCAAACTGCATCTTCACGTTAGATACGGGAAAGCGTAAAGAAAAGACTTTTTTGGACTGTTTAAAAGACGTACCCATTTAACACTTGGTGTAACTCCTAGTTTTATCAGTAGGACGATGAGCAAGCATTTTCATGCTGAGGCTACTGTATTTTTAAGATGATATAAACTAAGGGACAAATAGGACTCAGTCTCTTATTGCCACCTACGGTGCCTATGCAGGATAGTTCCTAAGATGCAATTATCCTTGATCATTTATTCGGAGGTTGTTACGGGAGAATTTGGGCTAATATAAGACCACTTGGCGGAAAATGCGTACCAATAGGATATTGCTGGTGGTTTTTTCGTGTCGGTGCGTTTCGCCACTGAATGAAAGCTGTATTTTTAATTCTTTTGGGAGATGAGTAAGATGCACACGCCTGGGAAATCAGTACAAGGATAAGGCTTCTAAGACGTGTTCCTGGGTTTTAAAATGCGTTGCCGGGAATTTCAGAAGGTAATTCACCTTGTTTTTTGGCGTTTATTTAATTCTAGGGGAAAACAGTAGATAATAACACTCACGACCTTTCACCAAACATCAAATTTTGTGAGCTGTTTGCCAACTTGTTTACCCCATTTTAAAAAACCGTTATGGATTCGCAAATTATAATCATGTATATCATTTTTCAGCGATGTAAAACAGTAAAATCCAGAAGACAAAACTGGTGATTTATTACTGATCATTTCTAGTGCCGTTTCCTAAAAATCATAGAGAGGTTTGCTTCGCGTGGGATAGTGCAGCCTTCAGCCACGTACAAAATGGTTTGCACGATATAACATGTTAAGATTGGTTTCAAACCTGTTTCTTTTATTATTGCCCTGATAGGGATCTAGGGTCTTTCAAATGATTTTCATTGCGCTGCACAGAAGTGGGAACAAAATGTTGGCTGACAAACCTCTAGACCGTATGATAACGTGGCCACTAAAAAGTATCGGTTTGGCGTCCAGTGAAAAGTATTGAGTTCTACTCAACCGGCGAATGTTATTTTGATGCACACATACCACTCTCGTGCGGACCACCTGGTAAAACTTGTCATCGCGGCCTTCTACAAAAAGGGTTTCAATCAGGGTGGTCGACTACAGGCCTCGCGTTTCATAGTTAAGTGAGGGAGTAGCAATTTAGGTAGCTGATTTGTAAACAAGCCTATTGTAATCGCTTGTATTGTTAAGTATTCTCTTTTCATAGTAAAATCCTCTCGCACAGAACAAAGAACCCGGGCTGCTTCAAAGTTGGAAATGCTCCTTTTTCCTAAAGTGTTTCAGTAACAAAATGAATGTTGGGTAGCGTTTTCTTTCTTATAGAATCCAGTTCCCTGTCTGGACAGTTTGCCCTCTCTGTTTCTTTGAAGACTTTCAAGTGGTCATTGTGAATTTCTTCACCGAAGAAAAAGCAAAATGTTCGACTTGAAGTCCTTGGTCACCTTCTTTACTCCGTGTACTCGGGAGCACTTAACACTGTCTCCGCCTTAGTGTTAATGTTATTGACAGTGTGCACAGCCGTGCCTCGAAACGAACCTGAGTGTCCGACAGTGGTATTTCATTAAGTCTGCAAGTTGAAAATTAGCCTCAGTTTACTAAAAATAGAGGATTTATATAGGGAAGCTTTTTAAAGATGAGCCTATAAGTTAGGGCTTGTGCCGGTTGAAGTACGCGTTTGTGTATACTTGGTGCCACAATATTTGCTCATTAGTAAAAAACAAATTTCAAAGTATGCCCACAACTCACCGAATAATAAAACGTTACTGATTCGGTGAAACCGTAGCATTACTATTGTCTCTATGCACTTAGCTGAGGTGCTAATGCTCGAATTGCATTGTGAAGTAATGCGTTATGTTGCGTTGAAACCAGTCGTTTACGTAACCACTCGATGATGAGCACGAGCACATTCATATTCCACTTTAGAGTTTAACTTCGGCTTCATAGAGTGCCGACTGTTCGTCACACAATTTTATTTACAAC
Source organism: Opisthorchis felineus (assembly GCA_004794785.1). Taxonomy (NCBI): domain Eukaryota; kingdom Metazoa; phylum Platyhelminthes; class Trematoda; order Opisthorchiida; family Opisthorchiidae; genus Opisthorchis; species Opisthorchis felineus. The sequence goes on along the minus strand of SJOL01003249.1, from coordinate 864,813 downwards.
GTAAAGAAAAGAAAAGAAACTGATAAATTATTGTACAACTGTTGGAATACAACACACCGGCCTGTCGATTTCCAGTCATCGTGTCTGATACCGAGTAAGAATGACTTAAAATATAGTTCTGCTGCATCCATGCCAAGTGAATCATCAGATAAAATCTAACGGTATTACTCATGAGTCTATTGTTGAATTTTTAGAAAAAAGAATACATGTGCTTGGTGATTATTTGCATCACCTAAGAATGCCCTTTGCAAGGATTGTGTTTACCAAAATAGCCAAAAACACGATAAACAATAGGCTGTCAGTTTAAATTACTGCGTACAAATGTTGGGGATTACAGAGCTTGTCAACTATCTCACACACGCACAGTGAAGTAGTTCTGAAAATTGCAGTGTTGGAAGTACACTGGGATACACTTAGATCCTTATGAGTACACTGATTCACTGTGAAACACTATTTTACGCACATAGCCAAATCAGTCTTTTATGCAGCTCAAGTCTGTGAAGATGC
>SJOL01003249.1:831115-858285 GCA_004794785.1 Opisthorchis felineus | reverse complement strand
TTGGGAAAGCAAATATTAACTGACTGCTCAAACGTTCAACGAAGTGAACCGAAGGTGATCACCACAGACGGTCAGCTGTTGCAGACGGGGGGCGATATTGGGTTTCCATTTTTTTCTCTCCTAAAATGATACAATGGGATTTGCATTGGTAGACGGTATGTGTTACAGCTATGATGCCAATAATCAAATACTATGTGGTGCACTGGTCTCACGGATTTTTTTAAAATGGCAAGCGGAACGTTGCGACTCTTGTGGCCTTTTGCATGAAGCCATTCGTCGCTTATGGTTGACACGTTGCAGCCTAAACGACCCGTATTCTTAAGGTATTACGTCGTTTTACTGAACCACTAAACAGCAAACCAAGTAACCGTTATTTGGAAAGTGCTGAATTATTTCACATATATAGAACTGCAAGACTTCCATCATTCTTAGTATCCTGACAGGTTGCCACAAAAGCAAATGACTGCCTCAGGTTCTGGGGCTAGGCATACCCGAAGAACCTTTAAGGGTAAACCCTCTATCAGCGGATTTTGAGCAATCTTCTTACACGATTTAACCCATAATGCGCTTTAAACACCTGCCGGCGAGCGGGACTATTTATATTCTATCAATAATCCATAAATTACTATTTTTACTTAAAAAAGTGTCCTTTCTCTTAGCTGCCAGAAACAACCCGTGGGGAACATTTGAGTGCAATCATATCTCACCATGATGGATAAACTGAAACACTGCGCATTAAACCACTGAGATTATGTGCGTATCTAGAATACTAATTTGGGCAGTGTTTACCGTCAGTCGATCTTTGCGCTTAAAAAGTAGCGCTTGATGAATGTTTCCAGATTGTTTATGTGTATTTTAAGTAAACTTGCTCGTCATTTGGTGGTAAATATTGTTTTTATTCTGGGGGATTGAACATTTCAAGTGCTAGCTTGCGCTAACGTATCGTATAAATCGAGAAATGGTGTATGCACTACTTTTCTGAGTTCAGGCCCAGAGACATAAGCAGTTTGAATGCTTGGATTACGACAGCTAGTCCAGTTCTCAGATATAGCGTGTGGGGTCAAATGTTGAACACAGTTCTTTTTTCAAGACGAAGTCACCTTCAGATCGTTTATAGCTAACAAGGTTCTGATCAAGATGCTCAAAGCTAAACGGTTTAGTTTTCGACTACTATTCTGTGGGTTGCGACGTCAAATCTGTCTGAAGGTTTCTGGGATGGTCACTGCAGATGATTCCATTTAGGGATGAAACAGTTGTGCAACATTCTCCTGATCTTCCGCGTAGACTGAATTTGCATCCGGGGTAAACGTTAGATATATCGAAATGACTGCTAGTTGCTGTGATAGAGGTTATGCAGGGAAAATGCTGCAGGACATGGGATTATCTGTTTGGGCGAGACAAACTAATGCAATAATAGCTAAAAAAGGAGGTCTATAAAAGACTAGCTTTCGCAACAAATGAGGAAGCAAAATCGATGTTTTTCTTCGGCTTAATAATAAAACAGAGGTGGCATTCTGAAACGTCCCTAAGAATTGGGTATAGTATACTATTTCAGCTAGCCGCGTGGATTCCCTGCCATACATACGGAATCAACAAACTGTGCACCTAAAGTACCAAGTTTCGAATATGTTGGGGTCCAGCCAACTGCCCTTTGCAGGAGGATTCATCCAGTTCATTGTATTATTACAACATAAGAGAAGTAACTTCGTCAAACAGGACTTTATATCATACCAAACACTGAGGAATTATTTTTGATCCATTTATCGTCTTTTTCTCTACAGGATTGGCCGGAATTCAATATCACATAGGCTAAAGATCACTTGTACACGTACCTGGTTGACATGAGCCGCCGTAGTCTATTTTACATCGCGCCGCAGGTGTATGCGTAAGCAGGAATCAGAGGAAGCATAATGATTGTAATGACATGTTTTGACACTTTAGTTTACCTTGATAAATATGCGAGAGAAGAACGTCAGTTAAGTGCTTCACCCTCTGCATACACAATACCAATTCTGTCTAAAGAACGCTATCACTGGTAAATATTCCGATAGCGACACGCACATATGAGCATGTTTCGACATTCTTTTAACTGCGCATTTCACGACAGTGGGCGGCTCGCGATGTGAGGCATGTTTCCATAAGCCTGTTTGAAGCGGATTTGGGAGACAAAATTTCCTCAATTCACCTAACCACAGCCACTCACTTTTCGGCGATGGAATGATAACTGTCTCACCGTGGATGCGCGCGAATCGTTTGATGCGGCAATTAATATTTATTGCTTGAATTCACGTCACAAATTGGAAGCACGTTTGTCAGGACCGTTCATTTTCATAACTATGAATCGCATTTTTTCTGCCTACGTTTCTGCGAAATGTTTAAACAGACCGCCGTCTTCCAAAATTTGTTTTAAATTCGCATTGCTTAAAAGAGGGTCACAGTTTTGAGTGCGTTTAAAACAGCCGGAGCACAGCTATATCATCCAGTCACGATTCCGTCAAAGCAGTGCACGAGAAAGCACCTAAGAGTGATTAACGTTCCGAGCTGTCCGCAACTCTGTCAACACAGTCCTGATTTGGTTTCCTTCAAAGGATATCCTCTGGGTTAGAGGCTTTTGGGTTATGACATTTTAATACAAAACGCGGGATACTTGTGATCCCTAACCCCAACTTTGGAAATCACACTCATGTGCCAGTGTATTATTGACTACTCTCACTTTTTGATCAAGGTTGTCCAACTGTACACCTTTACGTTATTTTAAACTTAGTGGAAATATCTAACAGTCTGAAGCTAATCGTATGACAAAGAAGCTACGATTCAGTAATAAGGAGTGCGTTTTTTTAACTTGATGCATCACAATATCGCCGAGTGCCATGTTGCAAAAACAAATTTGAAAGAATCAATCGAAACTAAACCAATTATTCTCTCTCCGGTATTTCTAAATGCAAAGTAACTGGAGTATTAGAACGTTCGACCTGACGAACTCTAGAGCCACTGGCTAAACAGGCGGGATTTTGTCCACAAGTCTTGTCACCAGGTCACGGGCGATGTCTGGCTTGCGGTGACAGCAGTCTGCGCAGAGGAGTGAGAGTCTTGAGATCACCTTTGAGTACAACTCTAATTTTCCTTTGATTTCAGCAACCTAGAGAAAATTCCGTTCCACTTAATAAATCTTGATACACCTTTCAATGGCTCTAATGGGTGAACAGTTTTCTGACGTGCACCGTACCTCAAAACTGTACAGTAATCTAATTTCCAAACGTCCAGTCCGAAAATTTATAAATGCAGAGTGATGTATTGGAAACCAGTTTTTTAGATTGTTCTTTCTTATTATTCATCAAGCAGATACTGTAATAAAATGAGAAACTTAGTTAAAGTCACTTGCAGGTTTGCCTTAATGCTGAAAGCAAGACAAATATATTAAATACTCAGGGTAGAGGTGAGTTTGATTTGTACGCAAAGGTAGTATCAGAACAATCGCGCTTCCACCTTGCTGGGAAGGACAGAGATCATTTATCTGAATGACAATTTTTCAAGCTCTTTCAAACAGGAAACGGCCTTCGATACTTTGTGGTCTGTTTTGATCAATCGATTGGCGATAGCGCTTGTCTTTTCTCTGGCCACTGAACATAAAACGTTTAGGAGAACTGTTGATCGGCATTTTATCTTTCATATTTGTATCGAGAAATCAGTCACCGCCGATGTATATCCTCAGCAGTAAGCGTCTGTGTTGGGCGAACAGTCAGGTAACCGGTCATATTTTCTCACACCGTGTCGTTTTCAAATAGTAGATGAGTGTAAGACTTTCCATTCCTTTTTCTGGTGGATGTTTGACCCAAAAGCTCGTGTTTGTGATGCTGCATACAACCATTCTCTACCATAGTTCTCCAAAGTAACTGCGATTCAAAATCCAGTATGTGAGCCGTTCAGATCTTAGGGACTCCAGGCCGGATATTTGATGAGTTTTTTTGTATTTTACATCCACAAAGTTGTGGCACTTGGCTAGAGCATGTAAATATTTCATAAGGTTTGGTTTGACTTAACCGTCTTGGTTTCTCGGAAGTGCAACATCTGTATGGGAGCCAGTCAGTAGACTCTTTTTCCAACGTAAAAAAGTTATATGGACAGCGCTAGAAAGGGTTAAAATATCAGAGAATTGTAACTTTCTTGTTATTAGTTTACAAATGCTGTGTTTGAACCTATTGTTAATTATAAGCTGACAGGGACCGGATCGAGAGCCGATCGCGAACCCACGCCTTCGTAGACAGGTAGTGTACTTGAAGAAAGGTTTTTTACCAAGGTTACGTCATAGAATAATTTTTATTCAACTCCCTCATTTGAAAGGTGAGAGTGATCCTGAGGCTGATGATGTATCACAAATAAACTCAGTGGTTTTGAAAAGGGCTGTAGTAGTCAGTTAGAACAAGACATTCAGTGAGTTTCTACATGTATTTTCGACCGGTATCACTGAATGGGTTCAATAAACTCGAATATGCTATGTTTCAGAACTTCCTATGGACGGGTTCAAGAAACCATTTTGGCCAGTGAGCGGCAGCATGGAAGAGTGTTACTACTATTAATTAGTGGGGAGGACAGTTGGTCCTGTGTATTTTTGGGACCTTGTAGATATGAAGGATCGTTGTGCAACTGGGTTTGTTCAGGCTGTGCTGCACCTTCAAACTGTTAAAATTGTCTTTCATATGCTTTGCACAAGCGATTACTTTTTTACTCAGTTTTTATTATATCATATTTTTCTCAGGTTTCGACGAATTTTGCTTCATTCGAAAGCATCTCAATCGCCTTATTGAGATAAAAAAGTTTGTTTAGCACTATTTTGGGACCTTTATCTGGGGCGAAGGAATATCTTGTTCCGTGCAGGTTTACCGAAGCTCGTGTTTTTTTTTGGAGTAACGAGGTTTTGTGATTAACAACAAGCGTTTACCATTTTTGGTTTTAGGCGACTTAGTCTGTCTTTCGGTGTGGCAACCAACGAGTTAGTTTCATTAAAAGAAACCTCGCGGTGGGCTATTATAACCAGGGTATCAGGACTTTCTCGATGAATGCAAAACTTAGGAAGCAGTATTAATACCTCAACCAATGTGCCAAGGAGTACAGTGTTAAAAAAGCAATTCTTCGCAAAAGTGCGTAATTTTTTGCCAGAACTGGAATATTCAGTGCGGTCAAAACGTGCAAAAATCCTTCTTTTCTTAGTCAGCTTATTCATTAGTTCGGTTTTTGTAACGACGTAAAAGTCGCAGACTATTATACACTCGCATAGAGGCCATCTTCTGAGAAGATCAACACTTGCCTGAACCAAGGCAACGGAGCTGACATGACTCGTTTGTGACAATATCTGTTGCACATTTTTCGGAAAAAACCACCACGAAAACCTTATTGCACGGTTATGTGATAGTATACTTTATTTCCTGGAGGTTAAAAATCGTACAATGGCTTACCGTGCCCAGACAAAAAACGACGTTATTACAGGCTCATGGTGAATGTTCGGGTTCTCCACAGTTCCCTCTTAAATTTGTAGATCAGCTGGATATCGAAACAAGTAGGTCTCATCTGAAGGCAATTTATTGCTGGACGATTTCACTAACACCTATCAGCTGCTTCAAAAGCTTCATGGAAACGTTTATTTAGCCTATTTGTTTCGACGGTGGAATTTGATGGCATAATGACAAAACGTTACCATGTATATCTATGGAATTTTGTTGGCCAACGGCCCCCAGATAACAGCGAGAGAGTTGCGCAAGTGCAACTTCCGATAAAACAGACTCAGAAAATAAAACAACAGGACTACCACAGGCTTTTCCTTTGCCAACCGTGTTACGCAGTGACGTCAGGCTTGTCATCACGACACGGGGTAAACGCACTGGGACAGAACGAGTGAACTAAACTGTACGACTGAAAAATACTGGACAACAAACTACACGGTAAAGTTTGGCATAGCAGGAAATCAGACGAGCGAGGAACTCCAAATGTTGAATAGATTGTTTGCCGTTCAAAAAACGAAACGTTTCTAGCTGGGTTGAACCAACAGGGTACGTACAATATTCAACAACCGACGAATATATGGTTTCTTTAGGGCTAATGCTGAGTGTGCTGTAACCAGCCCTATTGTTTTGCTGTTTTGTTCAGTTTGTAAAATCCTCATTTCAAAGACTCTGAAAAAGTTATTCATGAGTATGTCACTTTTGTGAGGAACCAAACTACAGTTTAAGAATGGGCATCATTGTACGGTTTACGTTTAATCTCTACAGCGAACTGCGTATAATGTATGGCCTCGTCACATTCCCCGGCTGTTTTCTAGAACGGCACAGAACATCTTGTTGCTTACGTTAATGTACCAACATCAACAAAAGCGATGGATTTCTCGCAGTTTAACCAGTAGAAAAAATTAAATGAACCAAGCGGATGCCCTCTGTTCAGCCATCTACGTTGGGCCAATATCAAAGAATAAATAGAAAACATATTTCAGCTCCGGAGTTGGCAACAACAGGCCAACAGGCAGCTCTACAAGACAAATTCATGAGCATCCTTTATAAAACCAACTCCAGAAAATCTGTTCTCATCATTTACGGAAAACTGTCAAACCAGTTCAGATCTTATTTATGGTCCCAGCGATTCCTCACACTACATGTTTTCATTGTTTTTTTTTACAAATGCGAACTGATTGCATACCTAAACTCCCGTAGTCCATATACAAAAAAATGCAAAAACACCTGGCCTTACTGATGCAACTTCTTCTGAATGCAAACTATTGCATTACTGCTTGTGCTAACGCGCCAAGTCTCTTAGTTACACAGCCCAGAGAGATGTCATGACAAACGTATATGTTAAGCCGTATATGCTAAACACTTCAACGTCTTTCCTGGCTTAAATAGGTGAGTACACCTAATGAAATGCACACTGGAGTAAGTGAACGTAACCAAACACAGTGATGGTGTTTTATTAGAATTGATCCAATACACAAAACGGCAGCATTGTCGCGCTGTAAAAATGAAAGTTTATCCATAGCTTTCCACGACCATATGGCCCATAGGTTATTGTCGGCTAGAATTCCCAAACTGAGTTACAGAAGGTACATTTCAAAAAATGATGACAATGTAGTCTTTCCTGTGGTATATTTTCGGCAAATCAGTCCGCAGTCTAAATTCCTTCGAACTGCAGAGCCGTAATTGTGGGAATAGCGGAAGCTGGAGAGCTCACAGTAAACTGAGTGGTCCGAACTACTTGTGAGCACAGCTTAAAACAAAACTTTCTGGAAAGGGAAAATGTATATTTCATACTTTGGCCTTGAAGTGCTTGATGAATGCCGTTTTCATTATGTACATGTTTCAATACAAGAAGTATTCACATCCTCTGATGAAGGCCGGGATTTACGCTGTCTGTTGGCAAGTTACCCTTCGAAGAGGCAGGACACAAAAAGTGCACGCTAAGTAGACTTAAAAAACACGAAAATTTGTTCGATTCCGGAATGTCCCAGGGAAACCAAAAGTACTTTACTCCTCATCGGTCCGCTCATTACATATTGTGAAATACGTCCGTTCATCTTAGGAACATAAGACGAGCCAATAAACAAACACCACTTCATGGCCTTCCTGGGGATGGTCACCTAGATGTCCAGTGTTTGCATTAAACAACATCTGGTAAAAACAGCCCTGAACTTTATCTAAGAAACGAATACAGATGTATAAAGTAACTCAGATGTTGCGTTCTACATTTGAACCATTTATCACCACATTAATTATGCATGTCTGGAATTTTCAATCTAACCATCAGAAAAGTCAAATCCCCTATGGTTTGAAAAACACACATTTGTTTCTCCAATTAGAGTTCACCTGTAATAAAACAACAAGAAAACTGAATTTTTCGTGTTCTTTGCAAAACAGTTTTGAGCCCGGTACCAGCTACACAAAGACTGATTTATTGGTTGGATTTGATCAAATGTTTGAAGAAACATATGTGCATATTTATACATAGGTGTTCTGTCTTTTTCATATGCCGTGTTTGCGGTGGAGCGAACCATCTATTAAATACTATTCTATAAATGGCATATTTATTACTGAAACATTTGCTAGATATAGAACGTTGTGGGGCATTGGAAAATGTTGTTTGGGTGTGACCGTTTTGGTTACTTTATTTTGGTTTTGTTCTGAATATTGCTTGAGATAAACCGATCATGGTACCCGTCTTCATGTGACCAACCAAGCACTAGTGATCGTTCTTAGCATGGCAAACAAATGTATGCAAGCCAGTTGTCAAGCTTGGCGAAAAGATGAACTGCCATCTGATCAGCAGCCAATACGTTCACACGAACTCCGAAAATTTAGACATACGGCTAAAAGAGGCGTCTCGTGAAATTGGACGGAACGCGTCACAGATTCACGAAGGCAAACATTTGTCCTGATCGGAAACCGGAAAGCAAGAATTTAGGTTTTCGACTGTAAAGCCTGTTCTAACCTAACTCTTTGATGAAGTAAAATCTAAAAACACTTGTATTTCTCCAAAAAAGAATGCAGACTGACCTATTAAACGAATGCGGATGCTTAATCTAGTTCCATTCATTGAATTTCGGATCACCGATCGGTACCGGTTCATCAGGTGTTGTAAGATACAAAATGAGCGCAATCAAATTTGTAGATCTACCCAACTAGATAGCATAACGCAGGGCGAAGCAGTTGTAAATTAGAGCAGATTGAAGCTGTCCCACAAGGGCTACACGACGTTCTGGTGTTACATTCTGCCAGATGATAAGTTATCTTTCATGGCTGGCAGTAAAGCAATATTACAGGATAATACATTCCAAGTGGCTAAAGCATTGTAGCGGGTAATTAGCAAACCAACCTTTGTTTGAATCCGACTTTAGCTTTTGCACAACAGAAAAACGGTTTTTGCGGGGACGGACTTTACGCCAGGGTTTAACATAGGCCGTTGATTTGCGTGGGACTAAAGCAAAAATAATATTTAAAACCCACGCGTATACAGAAAGTTTTGAAATTCCATTTCATCCACTTGTGGCGCATGAGGCCGTGAGCTCCACCAGTGACAGCGATCGAATAAAATCGTACTCGAAAGTGTTACTACAAGGAGATTTCATACAATGGATGGAAATCTCATGTACATTTGAATAGCTTTATTGTTTTGTGATGAATATTCTGTGAGCATTATTGAAATTCCACTTGGTAACCTTTTGTGGTTGATTACGGGTGTAAAACAAACCAGGAAAAATTAGAAGAAAACCAGTACCGATATAGGCTAGTCAAATTCCTCGTGCCTTTGCGTTCGATCTGGACTGCAGATGAAGTTTGAAGATGGAAATTTGGAACCAAAAACAGTTTAGGGGTCATTTTATTAGAACTGTAAGGAATCGCGGATATTTTGACGCCAAACAACCTAACTGGATTTGCCAGGTGGAGAACATAGTAAAAAAGTAACGTTATTTGTACTAGTTATAAAAATGTTTGTCCCAAAGAAAAACGGACGGAAAACGTGTCTTATTCTTCTACTGGGTCACTTTTGAGAAATATGGAAGAATACAACTTTCTCCGTGAATGTGAGACATGTACACACTTCTACGGGATATCGGAAGTGGGTCCATTCTTATCAATAAGGTCGTGTTCGCTGGAAAAAGACATGTAAAACTCGACCACGGCAGATGGTCTTGTGGCTAGCCGCCCACCATCCAGACAAGCAATGATCAGTGAACACTGAAATATTCTAGGCCGTGCAAGTTTTACCGAAGTACAGGCGCCAGCCTTTGTATGTGGCAGGGAAATTATTCCAGCGCTCCCACGAACCATGCATCCTGCCAGTTGAGCGCATTGTTTTGAACAATGCTGTTGGCGTCATGTTGACTGAATGACTAATTGTTCCGTTTGAATGAAGGTCTCAAGAGTGTGGAGCGGAATTTACATGAGTTGAAAAATTCTGCCCAAATTCGATCGTTCAGTAATTAGACAAAATCTCACGAGGTCAGTTGGCCAGACAGTACCTTCTCTAGTACTTTATTAATAATTCTAGAATACTGCCAGATAAATGTTGAATTTTATCAGACAGCCTAGCGGTAGTGTATTGAGATGATGGGTAAACAGGTTACGTTTATTAATTTTTTTGAGAAATTATACTCAGTCGAATAAATTTGAGGTGAATGACGCGCTCGAAAGCTGTGAAATGAAGGAAAAGTCTCACTAAAAGGATGAGCAAAACAATAAATGGGTCGATGAAATACAGCATTAGTGATTGTTGCTAATTGTAATACATAACTTTAGCGTAAACACTGTTTCCATTGGTCTTGAGTTGTGCGTGGTCGGTCAGGTTTAATTATAACTTCGGCCAGTATGGGCGGTTTACTCGGTTTCCACATTAAAGACAAGGTTGCTAACCATCATGTGACAAAATCAGCGCACTGGCTACTACTGTACTAGTTGATGAGGTTAAAATAATGATTCACAAATTCTCAAGGTCCAGATATGAACAAAGTTCCTAAAGAAACAAGATGACAGAAGAAAGGGACCCTTAGCTTTTTTGCGGATTCAATTTGCTGTGTGCTGAAGCAGCGTAGAATCAGGAGGACAATTTCCTGTGGAGCAAAAAGATCGCTAGTTGTTATCTCAACCCGACTGATGAGTGTCTCAAAGCTGCAAATGTTATTCGGTTGGAATATTTCTTTTCAACGTATAAACCGTTTGATGGACTGTGTCACGCATGAAATACTCGATAAAGAAAGGAGATAAATAGAGTAAATGCCATCGTGTTCAAAATAACCAAATCCGGATGAGTAACCACAAAACCTGTGCCTCTAAACAGAACAGTGTTTCCGAGTAACCAAAAGAGACTATGGGACCTAGGTGCCAATTGTTTGATGCACAAAGGAAAGAGCTAGACCTCGGTTGCTGAGCACGTAGCGGTAGATCTAAGATGGTCTATGGGTGAGGAATAGCTTTTGCATGTGGAGAACTCCAATCGGCTGTCCTACAAAGAGTTCAGGCACCTGATTCCTGAAACAGGACAGTGAATGTCTTGAGGCAGTTCCGGTTCCGGTAAGGGGGCTCAGAAATTCGGTTTTTCACTACAACCACTTGAGAATACTTAGCATGCCTGACCAGAATTTGATGAGTTTCTTCGTGAGATCAGATGTACGGAGTGATGTACTTCTAATCTGGAAGTGACATTGATCGTGAACCCCTTGAGTCCACATGTTAGGAAGATTTGTGCGACTCAATTAAACTTCATATACCTCAGGCATTGGGTTCCGCTGATTCCCCTAGAATGGTTATAAATACCGGAAATATGTTCAGAAACACTCAGAACATGCGGCTCACTCATAGCCAGTAAACATCGTCTGTCACGTGCTGTTACTCTCATCTGCTCAGCTTGTTCAGAACAGCATGTGTCACTTCTCGGGCACAACAGGGAGAGACACTGATTATGTCCTAAAAAATTAAACAATTAAAAAAGTTAAAAATCAGGAGTGGTATGCATTTTTATAAACCGACATACGGAACTCATTTAAACTGTAAATCCCCGGATTTTGGTGACTGAACTGTTCCTGAGAGTCAAATGTCTCGGCACTTGTTCTCTCAAACCTTACTTACTCGTGCCGTATTTTCAAAACATTCATGATTTGTTTTCACACTACAATTCCACTAAATAATTCTGTTTAATTCTTAGCGCTTAACGCCTAGTTTTAATCAAACTTGTGTGTCAAACAGCAGCGACGTTGCAAACGCTACGGTACACTTGGCGACCGGCGACATGTTTACGCCCTATGGGACCTGTGATTAGCGAAAAAGTAGACAATTAAACTTGAAACGATGAGCGCATTTCAAAATGAAAACAAACAAGATTGAAGTAACGGGAACCTGACTCGGCGAACCCATGGTAGCTTCAGCACCGAATGGAATTAGACCGAGTGTTGTGCAGCCTAATTAACGTTTATCTAAAAGTTCACCAAAATCGGCACAAAACAACGTCCCCATTGTCCCACCAACACTGTTTACTCCCCACAATGCAAAAAATTGTGGCCAAATCATCATAAAACGGCACTTATTTTGATCCTTTAGATCTGAAACACTGAAACACTTTTTCAACACTGAACCATCAATCTAGAATGCTATTCAGCCGACAAGAAGGTGTACGGAACTTATGGGATATAAAAGATCCCTTAACTGTCTTCATCTAAAATCACCAAACAAGCAGTTGCAAATTTGGATGTAGCGGTGTTTCCAAACCAACAGCGTTATTGTATGCACATGACATTGGGAGCAGTGAAGATAAATTAACTCCATAAAAAACTCAGAATTTCGACTGCTTCCGTGGACGCAAATTATACGTGATTTCTGACTGCTGAGGAACATTGAAAATCGAACGCACACCTTATCACTAGACCGCATTCGATCGTCAGGTCGGTGATTGCTCGAACGAATGCGAACTTAACAAACAAGGACTTATCACCTGCATACACGTCTATCTCTATTACTTAGGTAACACGCTAGCGTAAACGGTATATGCACCGTATATGTGCGTCAACAGTAGAATTTTCCGTCTTAGTTTTTGAAGCTGTAATAAAAAGTCTGAATTTCGTTGTAATGTACCAATCAATGATGATCGCAAACTTCCGTCGTAACGTGTTCCTAATTTGTCAAGTGCACTGAATACGAAGAAGATTGCTGAGTTCACATTTACTTTACTCTCATCTAAACTGTCCCCATTCCGTCCAGGCGTATTTATTCTGGTGGGTCCATACCAAAGGGCAAAGCATGGGACTAGTGGTTCACTATTTTTAAGAGCTCATCAGGTGCACGTTTGAACTCCGGACATGCAAGGCGAGCGTGCTTTCATAACCTAACCTGCAAACATTCGAAGAACCAGGACTACCAAGTCTGAGTTGACTGAGGAGGAAATTCTTAAAGTCTAATCTCATAAATGTTAAAATATACCATGTTAGCTGCAGGTTATTGGCATCAACGAGGTATCCAAAGTTAAGAAGGTCAAGTCATGTGACATTTAAATCGCCGTTGACAGCTAGGAGGTAAGTAGCGATGACACACCTTGTCGCATCCATTGTACAAAGAGAAGTAGCCTTTCAAAATATGGGCAGCGATAAGATTCGGTTTTGTAAATATAACGAGAAAATAGTGATTGTAAGTTGTTGAGATTTTCCGTAGTTCTGTCGTTTTCAAACGCAAAAGATTCATTATTTGTAGGTTAGCAGCACATTAGTAAACATACAAGAGTGAGTCACAGAGACGCTACAAATATTTGTGAACGGTAGGCTGAGGTGCAGGTCAGTTTGTTAATTTGAAGCAGATAAGTTTGTCCTGAAAATTTTGGCTGCTTCAGCTAAAGCTCAAATTCCTAAGTTTTGACCTCTTCGCATCTTGTAAGCATCAAGAATGTTGGCTGTTTGACTTGTTTTGGCGATATGTAATACAGCTGATGCTATCAGTTCTTCTATCGTCATCAACTGGTTACAATCGACCTGCCACACAGTGATTTTTTTCAGCTTACAACCCGTGCATCTAAGTGCAGTGGATCCAGCTGTTACGCTTCGTTTGAGAAGGATAAGGATAATGGGAAACGGGAGCCACTCGTTGGAGGCGATAGCACAATCGGTTCACTGACATCGGGTGGTTTTGCTTGTCCGGTGTAGAAGGGTACCAGACCTATGTAGTGAGGGCGGTAGCTTTGATGTGAGGCTGCCATTGGCTGTTTGAGAAGGCTGAGCATAGAGAGCTCTACAAGGCAAACAATGCTCTTGCGTATGAAGCACACTGCCTAACCGGCACAACCTGTGGAATGTGACTACCTGATCTATTGAGGGAGAATGGACTTTCCCTAAAACCATCTGGCGTACTTAGGCAACACTGACCTTGTGTTTCCCCCATACTCGCGTAGTGCTTCAGAGGCACCGATGGTCGGACATAGTCTCTGAATGTCTTCCATATGTAGCGGCTTTGTCTCTGGTGCATAAAGTATGACAGATTTGACGGTGGCACTACAAAGTCTACCCCTGACAGTCAAGCAGATATCGCGTTAGCACCACAAATGTCATTAGTTAGAAAATGCTGCCCTGGCCTTCTAAAGTTGGGAGGTGATCTCATCTTTCGTCAGAAGGCCGAGACGTATGCAGCTGCCCGGGTAAACAAACTTACCTATCACATCGATCGTTTCACCTGCAGCAGCGCTTTACGCTTTACAAGTGCAAATAGCATGCCAAATTGCGCGGCAGAATTATTTGTTATTTAACATAACTTGTATTTCTAAATGATCTGATCCATGAAGGGTACATTATTGGCGTTCTTGAGCGGACGCATCGGGTGTATTTTTCTGCCCGAGGTGTTAGAAGCCGGTAATGGATACTCCAAGTAGCACATCGATAACGAAGCTAAAGAAGGAGGGCGTCAGGGGACATCCTTGCCTGACACCACTTTATGTGGTGAACTCACAAGAGAATCTGCCACAGGCACATAAAGGTCCACGGGAGAATGCACATAGCGCAATAATAAGACAAAAAATTAGAAGCGACTCTCTTCACTGCCAGATACTGCCTGCGTTTCTGACGATCAGTGGGGTCAATAGCAGATCTGAGATCAAGAAATACGGCCACTGTTAGTCGTCGGAATGAGCACTTGCCACAGTGTGTAGGTGTGTTTAGTGCTACCCCGGCAACGGCAAAACACAGCTTGTTTTTCGCGATTCTGACTTTTCCAACGAAGGCTTGACCCGAGTGGGATAATAATACAGAATGCCTTGGAAGCTATAGCCACCTGAATGATGCCTCGGTGGTTTCGGCACAATATTCGTGTGTCCTCTTTAACTATGGGAAGTACCGTCGGGACGCTCCAATCTTCCGGAACCTTTTGGAGAAGGCCGTTAGATTAGGTATAACCGGCTAACCACTTTCTTTGAACAGTGTAGGGTGCAAACCGTCTACTTTATGTGATTTGTTGAACCAAAGCAATGATGTTGCACGCTGAACTCCTGTTGGTGATGATGGGCTGGTATGGATGCCCCACTGGGTTCAGTTAGTTCTTCCAAAGGGTGAACTGATGGGGCGTAGCTGAACTGTTATTCAAAGTGTAATGTCAATCGTTCAATTCAACTTTTCTGTGATTGGATTGCTGTCCCATTCTCTTCGGAGATCTTTTCACGAACATCCACTTTTTCGGACCAGTTGACTGGATTATTTGGAACAGGTTGTGAATGTTCTCCGTTGCAGAAGCCTTGTCTGTTTCCAGAGCTTTGCGATCCACCAGAGTCCTCCGTCAATTCCTAGGTTCTCCATTATTCGCCTTTTGGTTGGTGCGCACGCGCCATCATAGTCGTTTCTGGTATACGTTTCCAGGCTTCAGTCAGAGCTGCTGGTCGTGCTGAGATCCAGTGTTTATTTAGGCTTGCGAGAGACCTCGCACAGGCGATTTTAAAGACTGTGAGCATGGTCACTTCCACTTTTCTTCAATCATCACCCAAGACTGGTTTCATTGGGACTTGGCCAACATGAGGACCTATCTCAACTGCAAGGATCAAGATATCTGTACTTGCCGCTGACCGGAGTAACCGTGAAAATATAAGCAGAAGCTATCTATCTCATCTTCAGAGCTGCCATCTGCCGGCGCGTATGCCGGTATAACAAACACCATTTACCACGTCGAGATGATCTACCATGATGATTTACCATCCGAGGTGATCTCGGATAGACAGGTCGGCTTGACGGCACAAAGACGATTATTTCTGGAATCCAGTCCACTAAGGCGCATTCAGCCCTGGGGTTAGACACAAATCCCGCACCACCGTTGCGTTGGAATCACCAGACATCCGAAGAGTAAGGTTCGAGGAGTCTGAGTCATACAAATTGCTTTGAGATTTTTGACCGAGATGGGGTCTTCCATGTCTGTTTTGAAGACAGTACACATTGATCGAAAGAGGAAACACGGTATAAGTGTGAACTACCAAGCTACCTGCTGCACAATTTCACACAAGTTATGGATGATTAGAACAACAATGTAAAACAGATCCCTTGAAGTTAATAAGGGCCTACTTGATTTACATTAACAGGCAGAAGCTTAGGTGATCAACACCTAAATGATTTATAAGGACTTGAGAGAAGGATGTGTGAGGGGGAGTCGGTGAATGAGGAGCTGTGGAGGCGAATGATATTTTTTGGATGTCCAGACCGAAGAAGGGTTATTGCTTGAGACAGTGTACCTTGAGTATGACCCAAAAAGCAGTGGGAGAAGGCGGAGTTTCATTTGGTAACCGTTTCCCCAGCCTACGACTTAAAAGTCTGGACCGTGGGACAGCGGCCGTCAGGGCTTTATCAAGGGATCCTTCCAGGAGCCGATGATTCAATAGTCTGACCTGGCCCGAGGGCTCAATGAGTACGACCTGGTTCTCTGACCCTTAGTGGGGCCACACACAGCAGGTACCTTCTGAGAAGTACCAGATTCTTCGGTTTCAAAAGTACTTAGACCGTACTGTATAATGCACCGGGGCCACGGTCAACCGTTGGGCGATTGGGGTGTGCGGTTTTTATGGCCGACCTTCCTCGAATCATTGCTGTTCCGATAAATATGAACACAGTGGAAGGAAACATTTTACTGCCTTCTCATTCCTATAGCACAGCGCAGCACGACATTAACTCCAGACAACCCCACGATAAGACTTCTCGAAGCACCGGGACTTGCTGTTCAAAATCGGACTGTCCCCAGTTGGCCTACCTGGTCTGGTTGAGCCTGACTTCCAGCCTGTTGATCTCGCAGGACATTGGGGCTTTATGTTGGACCTTATTAGCTGTTTTGTTACTTGATTAGCTGCTTGGCTGAAATGGCCAATTTGGGACAAGGGATTAACACAACAAATTTCTACATGTAACTTTTGGTTAAAAGATACCACTTCCTCACTAACTTCATATCTTTTTCAGTGATGACATAGTTCGGGTATCTCAACGTTGTTTTCATCAAGCCTTGTTCATAAGCTTTCGGGAAGGGGCTAATGAATTGTAACTGCTAGTCACTCCCGGGGGAATAGTGGTAAATCATTTCAAAGAAAAATTGTTTACATTATTGTAAGATACGAGAAGAGCCCTCTCGGGAAAGGAAGCACAGTTAAAAAGTCGATAATACCGTTTTTCACAGCCATCACTCACAATGACGTCCCTCACGGAAATCTTATTCACTGAGTGACGCTGAGTTCTTCCGTTTTCCTAGAACGTCACGCTTTACATAGTCACAATTTTACATAATCATGATTCTAATGAACAGCTTTCACAGAGATAATGTCAATACAAACGAGCAACAAAGGAGAACAAATTTTGATCCAGGAGACAATTAATAAACATCAACACCAAGGAGACTGGATAGCAAATATATTGTATCCTGTTCCCAGCACTTATCACCCTTACGGAAAATCCATCAACGGCGTCACAAATGATTATGTTATGCTAAACACTAATGGATCAACGGAACCTTTTCACCTATTTTTATCACCCAGTGTTTGATCATGTTGAGTTACCGTAATCCGGCACAGTCCAGGTAACGTGATCTTTCTAAGCCACAACTGAAAGGATCGTGACATGATTGATGAATTCCGAGTGAGTCTAATCCGCTTGCTGACCATTTTGCAGGTTACGTCAGATCTATCCCGAACTGGCCACGCTATTCCATTCAAGGTGATGCACGGCTTGGTAATCACGATTTGTTAATCCGCAACGTAACCAAATCGGATGCCGGGTCATTCGAATGTCAAGTTTCTCCTGCTGATGGGCATCCACCACTGCGTAGGCAAACTACCTTGTCAATTCTGAGTGAGTGAAATTTAGTTTATTCACATTCAAAATGTCCCATCAATTTGCTCTCAAATTGATATCTTCCGTTTATTCCCCCGTATGTGGCTTTTTATTATTGACGTCAGAGGAGGCAGGTTTCTTTGAGTACTAGAAGTTTCTTGAAGATAATCATGTTACGTCCTCAACAGCAACTTTGTTCACCCCATAATCCCGTCCAGTTGCATTGCTTCAGGAGTCTATAACTGATGGCGACCGTCGACTATTAAGTCAATGCATCAGAAAGACATGGTTATTGCGCCCTGTAAGCAATTAATGCAGTGGCGACTATATTGGTTAAATTACACTTACAAGTGTCTTTCACACAGTGCAAATACTGGGGTGCCATCTAAATTCTGCAGTCAAAATCTTCTGTTCAATGTCGGGTAACATGATATGCAACAATTTAATCAGTCTTCTAGCGGAAAATGCTTCATTTCGCACATCTATACGTTCCATTACATATTTGAAATGTATTTGACCATATATTTTCGTCATGTTGGCAAAATAATTTGCCGGTCTACAAAAAAAGTATTATTATTGTTGACAGTTTTATTATCAATCATTGACTGCCAACCAGTTAAAGTTAGTTATTTGAGGAATTCTATAATACCCAGGATACTAGTATTATACGGGATAAGCTTCCAAAATAGAACGTGTGCGGTACACAGGGCCGCAAAATATGGTATTTGTGTTTTTTTGTGAGCCACTTATTGATGTGTAATTCTGGGTTCCTAATTAGAAATTGCTCCCTTTTTTGTAATTGTTAGTGTGGTCTCCAGACCTTAATGAAAGGCATGTGTTGGAGTCAGTAGTAGGACGTGGCATGCCAACCGAAGACTACAAGAGATCTTACGTATTTCTTCTACAATTTGGTATATGTACTTGTGTACATAGAACGGGAACTTCGTTATTATCATTGCATTTTTCAGGAACTTGGGGATTACTAGATCAACAATACAAACATGTATGGCAGACGTTTGATGGCACGCGGCTATACTTTGAGCGATTCACTGTCATTGTATTCGTATCTTCAAGCAGACATTATCAATTAAGGCAGCGAAGCTTTGATATTCAGCAGTGATGTTAAGCTGCTGCTGATGATGAATGCATGACCGATTTGGTAACGTGACCTGAATTAATAATCGAATGCAGGTTGTCCTCCACTGTCGGCCATCACAGAGAAAAAGTAGTAATCGATTTTTACGGAAAGCTTACGTTTCCTTGAGAGGATCGATTATTGGGTCGTGCACAATGCAGAACCGGTTTGTGGATTCTGAGGATGTTATACACCTCCTGTGGAAGGTCTTTCTTTGGGATACTGTGTGGTTTATTACCAAGTTTATGTAAATCTGCTAGTTTTGAACCTATACATAAAACAGCACAAACTTATTTCCTATTAAACAAGTGTCGCAGGTGAAAGAACGCTTATCTACAGAGGTCTTATATACAAACCACTTATATATGGAGTATTTCAATCTCAAGGAAAAAACTTCCAGGAGACTTCCAGGTAACCATTAGGACAAGATATGCTTTCTTGGACGGCCAATCAGCAAAAACTATACTTTTTGCCCCCTGATGCTTTGAGTGAGTGGCCCTCAGATGTTTTCGTCTTGCATCCAACGAATTTCCAAGGAATGCATTGCCTCTAAATATGCGCGATATAAGAGTACCAGTGAGGACAAGTGTCATCAGACGAGTCTGAATGGTTTTCTACATATCTTTGTTGATGAGGTTAGGAACCAAGTGACAACGTAATGTACCCCAACGACGGAAGCAATGATTATTATAGAGGGCTATAAATTTATATATTGATTGATTATGATTTTCTTCATCCTATGCTTCGCCTTCGTGACTTATAGTCATTATTCCACCGGCCAGATGTTTCATTAGGTACAGCGCTGTGCAGTTGCAAAGCTAAAAAACCGGTTCAGTCAAAAAGCGTGCACTGATGTGGTTGATTAGTTTGCTAGTTCGGCTTTCGACAAAACCTGATTTCTTATCCTAGAACAATAACACACATTTTATGAAAAATTTAAAAATCAAAACAGCGTAATGGAATACGCTATGTGTTGACCTTGAGAGTTTCTCATTATAAGCCACATGGTGCTCAATCGTTTTGACAGTGCTCGAGACGTTTTAGCCCAGAATTCCTATTAAGGATTGTACGTATACCACAAAATATGAACCTTGGCTTCCACAGCTCAAGATTTGTGCCCGAACGGCGAGCTAAAACGTTGGATGCTATGATAAGCGGCAAAACTGATTGGTTTAGCTCACGCACTATACAGAATGAAACACATTCAGTCGAAATTGGACGCATAGTTTATTGGGACACAGCTCCTTGGCTCGTATACCAGGTACCAAAAATTTGGCCCAAAACGGCCAGGTTATGCACACTTTCAACTGTCGGGGCTCTAACCATCTGAATCCTAGAGCCTCAACTTTGTATACAGGGAACATTTGTTTGAGTCCTCCAGCTAGATTATCCCAAAAGATAGCCGAAAAAACAAGCTTTTTTAAATTGGTTTTGCCTTTAGATTTCCGCAATTTTTCTATCTCCACGTCCTTTTCTAGACCGGTTTATTTGGTCAACATTTATTTGAAAGATCGGAGAAAACACAGTTGACTACAACGGTCATACTGTGGACTATTTCGACTGAGTTAACCGCATGCAAGGATGCTAAGATGCTCTTAGAAACGTCAGAAAGTCGACAGTACGAATGAAAAACTTCAAAGTCACCTAATATGTATGAGCTATTTTAGCCATGCAATGAAAGGTTTTGATGCCGATTGCTGGGGGACCTATACGCCGCGCGACTTAAGATGCAGCAGCAGGCGACGAAGTCCTAACATATCCCTGATAAGTATTAAATTTTTGAATACCGCGAAAGCCTGTAAACTGCACAGTCTGTCTGTTTAAGGATACACCAGCTTGTGCACCCTTGCTCCAAATAACTGTGGAGGACACGCTTAATAAAAATCGAATTTTTACCAAACCGGAGCCCAGTTGCATTTAAATCGGCGAGCAGTTTTACCTACATTTGTTTCTTCAAAGCACCATTGCAGTGACAAAAAACGTTACAATGATTTCGGAAACCTAACGCTCCTCGCCGGAACTGTTTGGATAGCGACTAACTGCACAATGCTTATTATTTCAACAACAACTCGACAACGTTCATTCTGGTGCGGTAAAAATGATTGACAATCCGTGTCAAACCCCAAGCCACGATGTAGTTTAGAAACCAGGATTAGACACAGAGTGACAGCAAAACCAGAATCGACAACGTTCCATTACATAGAACACGTTTACAGACTAAACTTTCCATGAAGTCACGGAATTTAACTTTATCTTCATTTATCCAGCCTGTAGGACGTCACGAAAACCTTGTAGCTGCTTTCACCGCAATTTCAATGCTTCAGCTATTTTATATTATCGCTACCAGTGTTGATTTTATCATTATTGTCATTACGACTGTACTGACGAATCCTTCATGTTATGGCGTTATCCAAAGCAAGCTCTGCTTTAATGCAGAAGAAACTCTCGAGGAAAGTGCAACGCCAAGATTGCTATGAAGCCATATTTTACGACTAATTTTTGCCGTAGACACCGTTAGTGTTAACGCTTGGCGACCAGCTTTCGCAACTACTTTTCGGGCATTAGGAAAATGTCATACGATACTGATTTTTATGCTGTCAGACACTTTATAGCGTGAATTATTTCTCAAGGCGAATAACTTCTTGTGGGCTCTTTGTAGGCTTAGAGTGTTTTGGACCATATTCATCGATTGGGTCAAAAATATGACATGTACTTAAGTCTACCTAAGTTAAAACGCATATAGACACTCACAACAACTTGACCCACCAACCCAGGGATGTAACTTGGAAGAACCCTTCATCAGTTTCGTTATTCAGCATACGAGATGATGCGGGTAAGCCTGAGCCTGGCCAAGCAGGAGCCCAGAGGATATAAAGACGTGAACGAAAATTCTACAAATCCTGCAACCACCTACTATTAGTCAAAAAATGTCCAGTAGGTTTCAAGCATTATTGGCTGTACATAACTGGGAGATCCTGACTGTGGGGTCAATAGATCGGCACAGTCAGAGCAGATACTGGGTCTTCGTTCGAGACGTCGGTCAAACCAGTTACACCGCTCGAGCGTGAACACGCAGGCATGTTCATAAATGATAAATCAGATGCGCTAAGCTTGTGCTGGTGGATTAGTGGTAACACAATCGCCTCACTTGTCAGATCGCGAGTTCAAACACCGTCATAGCTAAGGATGTGCACTGTTGAACGTCTTTGAAAAGAGCGGAACTCAAGTCCAGCGCTCCTCTCCTTCGGTGGGAACGTATAGGAATGAATGCACCTAAACAGAAGGATGACTGTTCAAACGTTTACGTGTACATAAGAATATATATCCAGAATAGCCACTTGCCAGGAATTTATTAAACATCCCTTGATAATTAAATAAACAGAAAGATTTCACGTGGAATATTGTTAGTCAGCAATGTTTCTTTGGAGATTGGTTGTGATATAAGAATTCTGAGCTTCTACATTGTTGCAGATGCATACATGATCAGCAAATTCCAGATGGAACTGTACTAATATCATATATCATTTTGGTCTCGAAAATCAACTAAAAAATGCTAATGTAGTAGATTTTAATTATTTTTTCGCAGGGCAAAATTACATCCTCTATATTGAGAAACACGAGGATACACATAAAAACTACAATTGGCCAACCGACACAACGTTTCCGGTTCACGCGTCTTAAGAGCATCACACTCTTATACACCAAAATGTTTTCTTCTCTACTTCAGTCAAACCTTCGCAACCGGTTGTTATCGCTCCATCCGGTGAACCCCAACCACTTCCCAACGGTCAGCTCATTGTACCGCGACATGCGGTTAATTCTAGTACCACCTCGGAAATGCAAAATTATCTGAGATTAATCTGCGAATCACGTGGAGGTGTACCACCACCAACATTTGAATGGTTCCACAACGGTATTTCGGTAAAGCCGGAAAGAGTGGACGACCCAGAGGAACAAGAAGAAATGCCTGGTGGTGGCCAAAGTAGAACCGGTTCCAAGGAAGTGCACTCGGTGTCAGTGATACTGCTCCGAGATAAGTTACAAACAGGAGATCGCATAGTGTGTCTGGTCAGCAACAAAGCAACACTACGATCGAAATTATTGTCACATCAAAAACTGCGATCCGAACTGATTGTTGTAATACACTGTGAGTTTCTAAAAATGTGGATGCAAACGAGATTTTGTGTTTCGAATGTGTCGTGTGTTGTAGTGTTACCTCAGTAAAGTTGCCACTTCTTCTGTTTAGCGAGCTGATGGTTGATCAAACTAATAATAATAACAATACTGGTGCAAAATTATGAATTTGTCCACAGAAGACATAGCAACCTCCGCTGAAAATCTGACTCGATGGAAAACATAGATATGAACTCGGTGAACTCCGAATTAATGTTACTGGTACTAAGTTTCACACCTATTTGGTTTTGACTGAATTCCTGCCGAAACTCCCGTTTAACAAAATTCGTTAACTAAATGTGCTGCACAAAGACCGCTTTTTGTTCCGTATTCGAAAACTTGCGGTATAATTTCTTGAAGGAACGCTATTCATAAGGTTACTGAAAAATGTCGGAAGTCTGCAACCGCTTTTTTGTCTTGGCCTTCATCAGGTAGTCGTAGTTCCCGAGGTTCCGTCAAGTTTATGAGATATACTCGAATCCAACTTCTACGGAATTCACGAAATGCGCTCTTTCGCACACCAGTTCGGTTTTAACAAGAGGTCCAGGTGAATCTCACTTTTAGGATATTTTTCAATAGACTGGATTCAAGTGAAGCATAGGGATGACCCAAATTCAGGACAGAGACCTACCTGATGAGCCTCAATAAGGGCGAAATGGTCTTGGAATGTCGAAGAAATTTCAGGAACTTTACGAGTAGTGTGTTATGTCTAAACTAAAAGTCTTTTGTGAATTTAGACAAACTGACTGAAATTGGAGCAGAAGAAGAATGCCACAAAAGGGGCCTTATTATAGAAAGATTTGACTATAAAATTTAGCAAAAATGGTTTGTGTTGTTCCATCCGTAACTTTTATCCCAAACCAGAATATGGCTAGGACTTCAAAAATGTCCGTAGTGTATCGCCATATGCATAGAGGCGAAATATATTCAAAGTTTTTAGGTTACAGCTTTTGCCTTATCAAAATGTGCGGCTGACGTTACACATCCCAACAAACCTCATCAGATGCACCAACCCGTAAAATATCCCGCAGGCAACCAGACTAAGTTGGTAGGCAACATTCAATGGATGACTTGGCATAGAATTTTTAGATAGTATCCAGGCGACGGAATGTTGTTACTTTTTGGAGTCTATTCATATCCGCTCGTGCAAACAACAATAAGTGAAATTTACGAATAGGGAAGATGTTCTAAGACGAAAACATTACCGAAAATGCTTCCACTAACACTTCCACCAACACACTGTTCGAATTTTTGGTTGGAACTCAATTGTATTACGTGGAAGAATTTGTGTCCGTGACGGGAGTATGGTTTTCTGGTTTGCAGACATCTGCTCGTGAGCGTTTCCTTTACCGTAAATCATATATGTTTCTAGGTTTAAAGGGCGTCAAAAATTACCCAGGCTTCTTTGGGCCTGAGTCCAGCTTAAGAGATTTGCCGCTGGAATGTCATATTTTTTAATCGTGTATTCACATGTTGTGAAATCGAGAAAAATTATGTATTTCCACAGGTAGAATTGTCGACACGTTTTTAAAGGCGCGGAATATATTCTTTCCGGTTATACTTGAAATCAGTTGAAACACTGAGTTTCCTTAGTAAGTTTATCTACGACAACCGGAAGACACGCTGTGATTCGCTGGCATTGTTTTTACTCTAGTCAGTCGCGGATGCAAACGTGTGTGTGGTTGGTTGATGGGGGCTCAGTGCTAAAGTATTCAACGGTTATTATTCACGCAGCTGACTGGTGGTGTGTGTTTACTGCTTGATCTCTGACCAGCTCACTGACGCCTCGACAGCATACTACTCACACATTTCGGAAGAGTTTGTTACTAGTACAGAGAGATCTGCGAACTTCAGTTGAGATTTCGTCCTGCAAATGAAGCCGATCGATACCGATAAGCCGAGAAGTATTGCAGAGATGTATTGTCTCAATTTAGGATCGCTATCACTTCACATAGCATGAATCTGCAAGGCGGTTCAGTACTTAGTCATTGGGCCACGAACGGCTGATCGTCGGTGTGGTTAACTGGCACTTAAACGGGCTATAGCGCCACGCATCCTTCAGTCATGAAATTTACTATACTTGGTTGCGTGGTGTCTGGCTGTGCGGCCTAGATGAACTTTACTCAATGGAGGAACTATCGACTGAACATCATGATATGCCTAGAAGCGTGTTTTGTTCCCTCAACGTCAGCTTCTCCGAAGCTGGGCGAGGACTTTCAGACCATACCAGAGGCAGAGAAGAAGCAGCTTAGCTTTGTTTACTTGAAGGTCATGAAATCTTGTGTTTATCATTCTTATAAAACATTCAAGATGGAATGTTTGCATACTAGATAGAGTATAAGCACCCCTACAAGACCCTCGTTGAAATAAAACCTTCTAGGAATAACTAATTTCCTTGGCCGAGTCACTTTTCTGGTAAACACTCCTCCATTGATGAATGAACGCAAGGGCAATAAAAAATGAAAAACAGTCTGTTTACCTAAATGACTGGCTAACGCCCTAACTAGAAACATCAAGAAGGAAGCACCGGTACGCCAGGCGACTGTTCACAGGCCTTTGATGCAAGAATCTGAAAAAGATTCATAGATCATCCCAGAGCATTTTTAGACGGACGGCGGGATAATTTTAGTTAAGTCGCAGTGAAAATTTCTATGCAAAAGGACATTAAGCTTAAATGTCGTCATAAGCAGTGTTGCAGTGATACCCTCAACAACTGTGAATAGACGTAGTCCCTGGATTCTTAGCTACTCAGTCCATGGTTTGGTGTTCAAAATCTCTATCTGTCCGGTCACTTGCAACATAAATATGAGCACTAAACTTCATTTAGCTTCATAAGCAAAACTAAGAATATTGTCGACATAATAGTGATGGAGTCTGGCGCTTGCAATATTAACACTTACGTGCACTTCGATTGCAGCTACTAATACGCCACTGAGTTTGTTGCCCAAAGGATAGCCGATGGCGAATATTCTATGTGCGAGTTCATCTCGCACTAAATGCCCTAATGTTCACCCACGAATCCGTCCTTTTCAGGATGTCTTATTCAAATTACAAATTGTATTACTCCCAAAAACGTTCACATGTAGGTACAAAAAACAATTTCGCTTCGTATGCTGTCATCATTCGATGGATTTGTCTGCTAACAGCATCGTATATATGGTTAAAATTCCAAGCTTTCTATTGCGGAGAACTTCATTCACTGTCGCCAACATATTAAAGACCTGTCAGTGGAGATCCAAGAAGGATGACATCGGTAGTAAGCTATCGGAGAGTTTTCAGCAACCTCGTGGTTAGTGAGTAATGTCGCGAAGACATATTTGGTGTATGCTGCAAAAATACAGCCAAACGCATGTTGTTCTCAAAAAAAATCGCATCTGAGAGTAGTTTTACAATTTTTTCTATTTTGTTCTTTTTCAGAAGTTAACAGTTAAGGTTTCCTGCATTGAATGGCACTCGTGTCTATCCTCCACCTGTGTGAGGCCTAGTGCTGTCGGATAGAGCACTAAACGTGGTGTTATCCCGGACATACCACCCGCTTTTGCGCTCACTAATAAAACTTAAAACATTTTATTTACGTCCTTATTTGTTTCGTATGTGCACTGTCATTTTGGATGCATTCCTATTAGTTTACAGTAGCCTAGCACACAATTTTATCTCCTCACATTTCAGCTCCACCTGGGGATCCTAAGATAATCGACTGGTCTCGAAGTGCAGATCAGGAGAGTGTCTTCGTTGAGGGTGCACAGTTTGAGGCAACATGCCGCGCTGATCCTGCAGGTAATCCACCCGGTGAACTGTTCTGGAGGTGGGAGCGCCCTCGACAACCTTTGGAAACCTCCATAGATTTGAGACTACCGAAGGTGAACTTGGATAGTGCTGCGCAAATAGTTAGCACAATCCCGTCGGAATACGTGGTTCACCAGTATTCTGAGGGAAAATTGTTGAGCAAAGTGCGAATACCTCTACTGAAGTCGGAATATCATGGTCTGGATCTTGTATGCGCCGTCAAACATCAAGTTGGCCCTGAAAAAGCTGCTCGTATTCCAATCCTTGTCAGATGTAAGTGCGTCA
>SJOL01003249.1:803625-815707 GCA_004794785.1 Opisthorchis felineus | reverse complement strand
TCTTCGACAGCCCACGACCGGTTTCGCCCTTCTTGGGGCTCATCAGGTAGGCGCAGTCCCCGAGTTTCCGTCAACCTTATGTTCTACTTGAACCCAAATTGGACTGATTTCGACAAATACACTCATTTGCAAATCAATTTGGTTTTCACGGGAGACTCAAGTGAGTCTCTCGTTTATGATGTTCTTCAACTGAATGTGCTGCACACAGGCCGCCTCATGTTTCAGTTGGTACGATATTCGAGGTTATCGTGATACATGTATATACGTAATGCACTACTCATAAGGTTGCTGAAACGTCTTGACGGGAACTCGGGGACTGCGCCTACCTGATGAGCCCCAAGAAGGGTGAAACCGGTCGTGGACTGTCGGAGAATTTTCAGCAACCTTATGAGTGGTGCATTACGTATATAAACATAATATACTTCACTTAAACCACTGCTTACTGACGTTTGTGTACAGTCCATGACGTAAGCTGTCCTGGAACGCCTTTTAAACCAGACCAGTCGTAAAGTGCGAACAAACTGTTTTTGCCTAAAGAATTTCGGGTCTTGAAGGCGCCTGGTAATTGCCTGTGCCGTGCCTAGAAGTTAGCGTTTAAAACTTCGTGTTGATAAAAAGCAAAGGATGTTGTTTGAGTCACCAAAGTCATTTAAAGGCATCAAGTATTCGTATAAAGTTTTTTGTCTTGCCCTATATTAGCCAAACCCGTGGTTGTTCCCGAACTCGCCTGTTGAATTCTCATAGTTCGAGTAGTGCATCCAGCTAACGCGGTCACTGCAATAGCTGAGGTCACATGAGGTTCCAACTATTCAACGATTATCTTTTGGTTATTGAATACCACACTGGAAGAGTTTGAAATGATATCGATGATATGAACACAATACAAACGAAAAAAGACCTCTTCTCATGCAGCATTCTTATCTTGGATGATCGATCTGGTTTGCCGCTTTAGTATAAGCAGTGGGCGATTAATTTTCAAACATGACTTGTCATGTACTAACTTTAGAACAAAATACTATTAACTTTGATGAAATAATGGTAGATATTTATCATAAAATGTCTAAGTACCGGACGGGATGTTCGTTTACATTAAGAAATCGATGCAGATATATCTTACTACAAACCATACAAACGAAGCCATCATCGTCTGCCTAACAGATCGAGTACGAGCGAACCAACAACCATGCTACATACCAAACATATTCACATTTTGCAACAGTGCCAGTCGAACATTCATTTCATTCCCAACTTAGATGTAACCATAAATGGGTTGAGAAAAGTTAGTGTATATGATATTTGGCTTGGGTTTAAAAACCCGAATGAAATGGACTTTTAAAAGTATATTTTGGCGCAGCAGGCAAGCAGTAAACTGATTCGAAGGAGCATTTGCACCACGGGAACCAGTGGTGGCGACCAATTGTAGTAACCATTCCAGGAGTGATTTATCCAACTTTATATCTTAGTTGGAGAGACTTGTGATACATAATAACAGTATTTCACCTCTCTTAGCATCCTTGATAGGCAAATTATATTCACTCATTTTCACTGAATCCAATCTGCCAATGGGAGGGCTCATAGGTAACACTTTCCAGACTTTCTTGGTTTCTGAGTATCAAATCTCAGTCACAGTTGATTGCTATTGAGCACAAAGATGAAGGTGGGAAAAGGTACGAAAAACTTGAGATTTGAAGTGAGATGCCGTTAGCGCACAGAATACTATGCAACAGAAAATGCATAATCGATTGGGGGACGAGATGGCTCAGTGTTTGAAACGCGAATTTACTGACCGGAAGGTCCGTGGTTTGAACCCGACCTCTGCCTCTCGACCTTCCCTGTCTAGGTTTGGGCAACCTAGCAGCGTCCTAGCCCTCGTGCTTCTTACGGGTGGTATGGCAGTTAGGCACCAAAAGGGTGCTACAGCTGAACGCATGGATCGATCATGTGTAGTCCACGGTCTTTGAAGAAACGATTTGTTCGCTAACTCCTCACGATGTCCACTAAAGTCCAATATCTGTTCACTATTTATTGAATGAAAATAAAGTACATTACTCAAAAATATGCCGTCTAATTTTATACTAAAAGCTGACCATATGCATTATTTTCCCCATGTACTGATTGTAACTGCAGAGTTGAACGAATGGCCCTTTGGATTCGCCAAACACAAATTCACTGGAGATACCGCATTGCAGATGGTGGGCTATTCAGTTAAGTCAGTCATACGTAGGCTCAAATTCACAAGTGTATTTGATGCACAGATAGAGTGCTAAGTTCCGCCTGGTAATAAAAATACTAATCCTCTATTCAAGAAGCTCTAAGTAGTTGGATAGTTCTGCGAGCATTTTTATTGGCAACGGGAAAAATCAAGGAAGAAGAATAGACCAATTCGGAGAGGAAAGCCGGTTGATGGCAGTCTCTTTTTGGCATAAAATTCTAAGAATAGAAAAACGCTTTTTGTTTCACTACGGGGTTGATTTAGTGCCAATTAATGAATTTCAAATTGAATATCTCCTGCGTCACAGGTGTGTTACTTACGCTGATAACCTTCCAAGCCATATCAGAGGGTTCTTACCGCAAGAATGGAATTTCTACAGCCAATGATTTCACTTGGAACCTGCATACAACCTCATCTAATGGAATATGATACATCATTATGCTAGTTGAATGTAAAACATTTCAAATTTACCGAAACACCATACTCAGCATTCTCTATTGTAAGATACATGTATGCATTTTTTCATTTAGCATATTTTACTTTGCGGCTCTCACTCAATCTGATCCAGTTGACACAAGAATCTTTTTTCAGAGTTGGATGAAATTCGAAGGTCCGAAAACGATTTTGGGAGATTATCCATTCAACGTACATGTGGATATACAGAACTGTTTGTCAGCTAGTCTGTTTTGTTCAAAGGAGTCTGAAGCTTAATTAACCTGGTGGCTTTCAGTCATGTCAAATCAGACTAGGACTAGCTGTCGAATTATTCGGACAACCATCCAAATAATCAGAATGCTTTATCTGGATGGTTTTTGATCCTCGAGAAGAATGTGATAATTACTGTGCAACAGACATGTATTTACATGAATGTTTTCCCCGGCAACTGTGTAGTAGAAGCCCGGAACTCTCAGCCATATGAACGCTTGTGTGCCTTTATTGAGACACGTGGTCATCTTGGAGACATCACATCTGCAATCGTTTGAAGGAAGTTTTCAGAATCTCACCAACGGGACCAATCAGGGTAGATCAACGGTGGGTTCAAAACGACTTCCACACTCGGGCGTATATCTCGAATTAACTGTCTAACCAGAATGTCACCAGTCGCGAAAGCGATGGTGGTTTACAAACCCTATCATATGTTTGCTAAAGGCATGCTGTAACATCACAATATAGTAACAAAGTAATACATTACTACAAGGTGTCAACTTTACGCCTTCATATTTATGGTTATAAAACAGAAGAATTAAACAGTACCAGTGATAGAACCACCTATATATGGATACCGAATACTTGTCTTTACTATTCAAACCTAAATTCTCCAATTCGTACCTCTCAGATGGACCAGAATCGGTTTATATTCACGGCCCGGAGGAGACAACGGATATCCTGAAACAGATGCCCAAATTCAGGACAAATACGACCACTTTTGAAGTCAAAACGCTCGGTCTACACAACCGATTGGCCTATGTCTATCTAGATAGGCCACAATATCTCTTTTGTATGACTGGGACCTACTATGATCAAGCCGTGATTCAGTGGCTTGGGCTGTCAAACCGCTCAGGGGAATGGCGGGAGATTCAACCGTTGGAAACTTTCTCTCGAAAAACTGCAAATGCGTCAAACAGGTTTATCATGTTCTCCGTTATTAAACTTGTGTCTACCAATGTTGAACGTCCAGACTTCGAGTGGGTAGGAATCAAATGCAAAGCTGGCCAAATTCCAGGACATTTCACAATGGAGAATCACACAGTACTGCGCGTTTACGGTGCGTTACTCATTTTAAATTACTAACAATGAACTGCGCTGAAAAACAGACTGATTATCTGCACTGGCCTAATATTTCTGGCTTATAAATATGTATGTACAATTCGTATCATCATGTAACATCAACCGATATCTCGATTCTCCACCTGGTTGGTTTTTCTAGTTATCTACCAGCGTGGTCAATTGACTTAGAAATTATGAAGGTCCCCCAGTTAAGGATCACTTGCGGGGTTTGGTAAAGTCGGTTCCTTCAAGGGAATGTACTCATTCGGAGCAGCAATT
The DNA here is from genome assembly GCA_004794785.1 of Opisthorchis felineus. Classification (NCBI taxonomy): domain Eukaryota; kingdom Metazoa; phylum Platyhelminthes; class Trematoda; order Opisthorchiida; family Opisthorchiidae; genus Opisthorchis; species Opisthorchis felineus. Next base: position 811,449 of record SJOL01003249.1, on the reverse strand, counting down.
AAAATCATCCAAAACGGCTTTTACAGGGTAGATACTCTCGAGTTAAATACTCGGTTTTTTGAATAACCTGTTATTTTGGTAATTCATACTATGTGTTCCTTCATTTGAGCTAGTTTGAAATTTGAATGTCGTACACTATACAAAAGTTTTCTGTGCAATTGAGGATCAAAAATTCCAGTTGTTTCACTGATTCCATCGGCTGGCCCATTATGTTCGGATCCATTTGGCTGTTCTTTGAAATACACCGTTCGGAATAATGGTCAACGCACCTGTTCATTACGCAAACAACAATATGTACGCCATGATCTGAAGAAAAACATAAAATCACGTAGAATGACAGGACGATACAAGATACTTCGGTCTGTGGATCCATTCTGCAACTGAACTAAATCTGTGCAGAAAAGTCAAGAAGAACCATACAGGTGCTTCGTCCTTATTAGAGGTCACCAACAGTGCGTATCTCCCAAGCTACTAGGGCGAACTGGGCCCCATTTTTCCGGCTAGTGGTTACAGATTGAAACTCTCAAGTTTCATCATACTGTGAAACAGAGATGTTCCCATTTTTCCAATCTGGTCACTTTTCAGCTAGGCTTATTAAATGGTTTGTAAATGAGTGCAAATTCTTACAGTCATGATTAAAATGTTGCAAAATTGGTGCTGTTTCGCGAGTATGCAAATAAGTAGTGGATTCAAACCAGATGGCGGTCAAGTCTGGGTGGAAGCAAAATCTTGCCGCAATTGGCGGTTTCCGATAGATGAAAACATTCCGCAGTGACAGGCCTGTGACATGGAAATATCGCTTTAGCAATTTACTCCGATAGTCAGAGAAGAGACCCTACCAAGCCCAAGACTAACTGAGTGGTAATTTTAGACCCTTTTAGACCGATTGGTCACCAGTTTTACAGGAGTTAGTAGAAGCAATCTTGGATCCAAAGGGCAGTTCATTGACCAAAACGGTGTGTTTAGAGCAACTGTGTCAAACAGGCCACAATGCTTCCGCACCTAACTTAAGATTCGCCGAATGTTTGCGCGAGTCAGTTTAATCTGGTGCATGCATCTAGCGATGTCTCTACTTCAGATAACTAAATTCACACGACACATTTCCAAACAGAAAGCCAGGCTTCTAAACCACCTGGTGAACATGGAGCGTAGAATAAATCGTGCACAATGGACTACACTACAATTGTCAAGCTGGCAGCTTTCAAGTGACCACGAAGCGGTCCTCCATATTAGCATCTAAACCTTACCGTAGCCCCAGGGGATCTTTTAGAATTAGTGTTCATAGGGAACCTATATCACTGAGCGAACACGTTTTTTTCCTCCGTTTCAAAACATTGAGGGGGGAACTTAGATTTGGCGAAAGTTTTTTCCCATCTGAACATCAAATTTGACGTTCGACTGGCCAGGAGTTATCTTGAACATGAGGATTACCCCACAGTTCATTAAACGGACAAAAAATAAAACCTCCCATTGGTGATAATATATTTAAGGTCTTACTCCTTGTAGAACATCCCTTCATCTAGGCTAATCTGACCAAATGCTTTGCCTAAATGTTCAGTAGGATTCAGTAGAGAGCTGAGATCAAAAGCATAATTCTTCCTCAACTACGTAGCCAAGAACATCTAGTTCATCATTCCACTCAAGCGACACCTCACTGTATATCTCACGATTTGTTGCATTACGTGCAGTTTATGAGAGGACTTCTCCGTGAGGTAAGTTTGAATGTCGAACTCATTATTCAGCCATTAGCAACAAAAGCAAGCCTAACGCCCGAAAGTTCCGGAATCGGAAGTACCAAAATAGTTTTGGTTCCTTTTCTGGGATTGTACACCCATACTTCACTTGAACAAAACGTACTCAGTTTGCAAAAATGCCATACCACAAAATCACGGTGTGGTTGGATTAACTTTGCAAGGATTCATCTGGTTAATATCGCTTACCTATTTAGTCCCAAGAGAGAGGTGACCATCAAGCTTTCGGTCATGGATAAGGGCAGAACAAGATAGGTGTAAGCGCTAATTAATTTTACACAAAGCAATGTCCTGTTGTAGTCATTCTTCCATTCACTAAACACACACCCAATGCTCATTATCCTAATTGTTCCATGTTCAATGAAGAATAGGCGGAATGCTAATTTGTTTGTTCACGCAAACAAAAACAAGCTGGACACAGAAGATATTTTGGGGACGACCAGTCGAAACTTATTTACGTGGGTGGGCGGCGAATGAAGGAGAATATCTGTTTAACCACGCTTGGGTGAAGATGAAAAGCACTGCATTTGTAATCAAGCTTTTCGATACTTTCTTAGCTTGCTCGAACCACGTGGTTAGCAGCATTCGCTCTGCAAGGCTCATATGCTTGCCACCACAACAACAAGGATGGCATAGGTGTAAAGTTTACCTATTTTTGATGCCCACCACCTGGCTGCCCGCAAGATGGCCAGTTACAGACAGTCTGAATAATGCTGTTGTGGGAACAGGGAAGCGACCTTGAATTTCACAAGTTTTCCTAGTTTGTGAAAACCTAGTAACCCTGCCTTGATAGTTCAGGGAATCTTGTTTTCGGGTATGAATCCATGTTTAAAACTCACACAGGGCATTAGAATTTTGCTTATCTTTTTCAAACATGCCTGTGTAAATTATCTTACATCTATCAACACAATAGTCCTCTGACGAATCAAGTTCACACTCTTACACAGCCCCACATGTTTGGACCAACTTCGTGGTGCGCGCACATTTATTTGACCAATCCACGAGGATTGACCTCGAGCGAGCAGCCAGGGTAGCTTACGGAGGGCAAAAATGTGACTGTCAGGTGGCTGCAGGTCAAAGGGAATTTCCAATCCTTCTTTTATGTAATAGCATGCGCATAATTATTGGGAATAAACACCAGCCTGTCACACTGTTTATGTCGATTTGAATACACAATTTTTATATCGATTATAGATTGAAAGGACTATCCAGGTGAATTTGTCGATATTGTAGTTACAAAATCATCTAATTATTTGAAATTAATTTGACATTGATGCGTACGAAATAAATATCGAACGAAACCCTCTATTATAATGTTCTTCAATGAAATATTTCACAAATGTCTGTCTCATGTTCGATCATTGTTCCTGATACTAAGGTACTTGTCCTACCCCAAGCAACCGGTTGTGGCTTGTCGAAGATTCTTCATTAAACTTCTGGGCAGTACTGAGTTGAGAAATAATGAAGCTATTCAACTTATTGACAAATGAGGGAGACCGTGATAGAGGGGGTGGTGCGGTGTCTTCCAAACACGGACTGCTGTGCCACTCGTCTCAGTTGCACTGCAATCTTAGTTCAGAAGAAAATTAATGTCCTGGTGCAAGCCAAGGCTTTTCAATCAGCATTCGATTAGTCATCCCAGCCAATATATTCCTATCTCCCAAAGTCAACGTATTTTATGTGGAACTGTTCTGTGATTTGTCATCTCCAAATTGGAATACCGCTGTTGATATCCTATTGTGCATTGTTGCGGGTGGTCTTACTAGATGGTCACTCTGGTTAACTTACCTATTCCGCTGAACTACTAAGTGGAATTTATTGTCGCTAACAATTCTCAACGTATTGCTGTCCATAAACCTACCCCACAGGTGACTATAACCATCGAGTTTTAGTTTGTCAGCTAGAATCTACATTTTCGACATTCATTACATCTGTCCAAACAGCCCTGCAAGATACACAGAATGAACTGCACTTCTAAAAGCGCGGCCAATTTAAAGAACAGCATTATGTTGGCTGACTATCTTAGTTTCTTGCATCCCGTTTGATACCCATACTGTGTCCTGAGATACATTGCTTGGCTGAATCTATCCCCTCCCGAGTCAGTAGACTCTTTTCGTCTCCTGATCACACAAGCCTGAACTTACATAATTCACCAACGTGAATAATCGAGTGTTTATTCTACCACATACAGCCAAAAATCGAAAATCTCAGTTGCCTTCGTATTAAAACGATGCTTGGAGACAGAATTTGCCGAAATATTTTGAATAGATGAAAATAGAAGTCAATCGTTTGTTGATTTTAAAGTGGATAACGTTATTCGCTAGTTCAGGTGAAGACAGTTTTCTATGAGGTCTCTTTCAAATGCTGGAGCTTAGTCCGCATAACATCTGTCCCGAAGATGAATTTGAGCGGTGACGGGCAGATCACTTTCTTAAGATTTTGTTACATTTTTGTACACAAGTGCTGGACGAGTGCAATCTGGATACGCAGAACCTACTTGACACAAAATGCTGTCGCCTAAATTGTACCCGGCACTCTTCATAAAAAGAGGAAACATTTGACAATCTGAGTGCATTTTGATACGGTACTGAGAAAATTTCGTGGTAGTGATTATCCGACAGCGACCTCGATAAATTCTTAATAATCTGAACCAGCCAGACTCACGTCACAAGTTCAATTTGCCACAACCCTTCCAGAAGCTTAGGCACTTTTCGGGGTTCGGCTTTCCCCCTTTTTTATATTTACACACGGCAGGGCCACTAATAAATCGCAATTTTGCTGAAGGTGTTATTTCGGGATGTAAACCTTTTGATCTTTTAAATGTAAATCGGCATTGCGATGGTGTTGCTGTGATTCGTAGTTTACCTGACTTCCCTCCCATTAAAATAAACAAAAGTGTCCATTTTTTATTTGGATCTAGAACCACACGCTTACAGTGGCGTGCACATCAGATCCCGAATTTTATTGGACCACATATGCCACGTTGTACCACCTCGTAAACTAAACAAAACATGTCTTAACTATTGCCCTTAAGAGTAAGAGACTCTCCTTCTGCTATCCAAAACTAATCTAAACCTCATTCCTTATTTCAAAATGTGTAGCCACTTGCATATTTTTTCTCGTAACTACACTTCACTTCTGTCTTTTTCCCAAAGTGAGGTGAAGAAACTGTATTGTCTTTTTGATTTGACATGAGTGCTTTGGCCTCATCCTAGTTGACTTTATTGTTTTCAAGCATTTTAAGGAACTTAATAGAATACGTCGCTGTATTTTATCCGATTGCGCTTATCCTGTGCGCAGTAATTGTCGAAACGTCATTTAAAAAAACCAGCAGGATTTTACTTTCCGTCAGATGTTACAGCAACCACCGACTTCATTAGTTCTACTGAGCTAGTGCTCGAGAGATAGTATTTTGGAGTGTAATACTAGCTTTTTGGGGACGGACAGAATATGAATAAACAATATTTTCATGTGCTATCCATGTTCCAACTACCCGTAGATGTTATGTCGCAAAGTTTGTCAGGCGTGCTAGCTCAGATGAGCTATAAACCTGCTGGAAATTCATTTTATCTGTCCAGCTGATCGTTACTAAATGTGAGAACAAGTTCAAATGAATGAAATACCTTGAAACCGAAGAATAAGGTGAGAGTTTACCTTCGTCGTTGTGGCGCGCAGTGTTGACTAGGTCACAAGAAACGATTCATCAGACAGCGCACGTGTCGTAGAATTATCAAATTTCATTCCGCAAAATAACGAAATTGGGGAACAGTTATTTGCAACGTTTCAGTGTATCAAACTATCCTGTGGGAGAATTAAGTTAAGTTCAACATTTTTGATGTAGCCCATTTTTTGATCATTGAAATACCTGCGGCTAACTCCATTCGCCTTAGAGGTCAGATTCCAATTTCGTATGAACTACATAAATTCATCTAGTTCTTCAAACTACTCTGAAGTTGAAACGTTAATTAGCACGAAGTAATCTATTTGACTAATGCAGCAAGAACACATAAGTTTCCACATGTAAGCCTCTGGAATATTCTTATCAACACTTGTGTTGTCACAGTGCGTCAGCAAGTTGAGGAAAAATGACAGAACACACCATTCCGCCTCAAAAAAAATAACCGGACACATTCCAACGTATTTCGCTTACACAGTGAAAATGCAAAACTCAGTGTGACAGTTCCGTTCTGTGGGAAAAGCACCATCGATTTACGGATGCTAAATGATCACAGGTTGTTCGGCTCACCTCAGTCGTTTAGCCTAACATTTTTGTTAAGCATTTTGTCAAAAATCTCAACTGCTTTAAATTTACAAAGCATGTGAGGTTAAATTTCTGTGCGCAGAAGACACGTAACCAAAGACACTTGCTCACTTTGGCATTCACGTGTTTCTTGTTACCTGTTGCCATCATTCTCAAAAACACAGAATCTATAAAAAATCTACCCCACAGCAATGACCACCGCTCTCGTCTGGACCACAAATTGTGAGAGTCATCCGTATTGTTATAAATATATATAATGAAAACGTGTCCACCAAACCAATTAAAGATTTCGTCTCAATTTATGGCAATCTATACGGCATTCTCCACACCGTCTTATATGACTTCATCATCATTTTCGGTTTGCAAGGCTTCCTCAGTTTTTGCGGACAGTTTTGTAAATATTTAGCGCGTTTAAAATGTAGACATTAAGGAAACCAATGATGTCCCTTAGTTAGAATGTTTTTATTCCTGTTGTAGAACCTCCTGGAAAACCAACAATAACCGGCCACGAATCAGGAAATCTTTTTCAAGAGGAAACCAACCTTACCCTTGATTGTGAGGCCACGCCGGGAAGTCCACCAGGCCATCTTCTATGGATAACTAGTAAGTTCTTCTTGTGGTCATATCCAAAATCCACAAAAGAGCTTTCCTACTAATGAACAAAGCTTATAACAAACGTTTTCGATTGTAGGTTTTGATCGGAAAACGGATGATGAAGTGCAACTGATCAACTCTACGTCACAAATAAATTCCCATTCAAAGCTTACATCGTCCTTCGAAATAACCCTCAATCGGGCCAATAATGGTTTATCTATATGGTATGTTGTTGGCTGCTGATCGAAAACAACACTGATGCTTTTTATTTGTCCTGCTGTCTAACTGTGTTTTCTTTTCCAAAAGGTGCGTTTCAGTAAACGATGGATACAACGTATCCGAACGTCAAACAAGCTTACCCGTCAGACTTGAAGTGGCCTATGCAGCGACCACAATTAATCTCACTGTATCAGATGGTTTCGGAAGGCTGATTGTTCCACGCGATGGTATTCACCGAATACCGAAAACAATACCTGATAACCCATTTGCATTCATCAACTCGTCTGTGGCGACAGCTGAGTCGGATACGATCATTTCGATTACCTGTCACGTTGAAAGGTCCAATCCACGTCCGCTTATCCAGTGGAGAAGGTACGATTGTCCGGTGACGACAAATTTCTCCAAGAACTACTCACTGGAAGAAAGTGCAATGAGGAAGCACTGTGCCGTCATCCCGCTCAAAGGTACATCATTATATATCAAAATATAGTGCTTTTGCTTCAAAACATTTTATTGTATCATTTGAAATGATTTGGATCTTGCCGACGATGGACAAACGCTGAGTATAAAAAGGGCCGTAAGCGAGGGAGATTCGGGTGAGATCCAGTGAAGTCCTTCAGTTAACGCCAACTTAGTTCGCAAAGGAATTTAAAAGTTCACTTGCATATAAAAATGTTCAAAGAGGAAGTAATGCTGAGGACATAATTGGGATTAGACTCAGCTAATGAACCTAAAAGTGAGAAAAACCGGTAGCGGGTTGATTGATTTACTCAATGTTGTAAGCAGCCTTTTATTTACAAACGGTTTGTTGTAATCTGTATCAGAAAACTACTTAGCAAAGCAGTCAGGCAATGTTTGATCCGTATCGGAAACAAAATGACTTAGCAACCAATCCATTCATTATGAAAAATCATGTGCACTTCACTCTGTTTTCGTGAAAACATTGAGAAATAACTCTACTCAAGGAAAACAGTTACCGTTTGAAAGACAACCGGATAT
>SJOL01003249.1:786403-802506 GCA_004794785.1 Opisthorchis felineus | reverse complement strand
CTCACTCACTTGGCCTGACAAAGCTTTTGTGTCAAAAGCGAAACGTTGTCCAGCAGTCAATCCATTGATTTTTGCCAAACCTCTCCAAAACGATGTTTGCCCAATCGGTCCCAAATATTTCCCACTAGGTTGCGATCATATTCTACTCCTTGTTCTGCAACGGTACTGTGGCTCTGAGTGCATGAAAGGAACCGACAATCGAACTTTCACTGTAATGATTTCTTTTAACGAATCTACTTATCCATCGGGAAAACTCCGTAGGAGAAACGGCGTTTCGCAGCGTGATATGTGGTTGTCTGGATTTTTCTTCTCATCGCAATTTAGCTTGTAAAATCTAAGATAAATCGTACATTCTATTCTTGGGTAGGAAACTGGAATGTTACAGGCACTTCCATCACCCAATCTGACTTCAAGTTCTACATTAAAAAAGCAAATTGCGGCATAATTTCTTACAGGTACACAATATTTTGAATGTCTTCGGTAATGTGAGTGTTTTAAAGGGAACGCACGGCAGTGGCCGATGAGCATCGGAAAGGAGTTCAAGCGAAGTTTTACAACAAGCGCCAACCCGCAAAATAACAGAAAATCCTAGAAATTTTGCCGCCCAGTGAAATGCAGTTTGCTGACCGGAATATAATGTAGTAGTCCACGCGAGAATAACCATTCGGCACAAGTGGGACGAAAAACGGTCGGCGACAAGGATCATGTAGCTACTCATTGTCGAACAGATTTTGCGACAAATTATCAACAATAATCAGGAGTTGTTACATGAGTTTCCTTCAATCTATTTTCAGATGAGTGCACAAATGAGTGGACGGAAATGTTAGTGCCGATGTCGTGATGAAGTCACTTATCCGAATGTGTTTTAGAGCAAACACTATACACAGTTATTTAAAAGCGCACACAGCTCCGGTACACTTGGTGAAGAGATGCCAAATTATACTGTGATAGAGTGGCATAAACAATACACTTATCAAAACTCTCCTTCTTTCTTACACTGTTCGTCGAGTGTGAGCATTGCTGAACAGAAGTTCTGTGAAAATAGTCGAACATATGAAGAATCTGCATCACCATCAGGCTTACTGAGGCCCAACTGACCGCATTACCACGTTAGGGGTAACTTGGTAAACGGTGATAATTTATTTGCGCACTTAAAAGTTGTGCGGAAATGTGAGAGTGGATTTACCAAGTAAGGTACCAGAACCCAAGGAAAAGCTAGTGAAATCAAGTGTATGATTGGAGCGAAGCATTAATTATACCACCAATAGAATAAAAAGCCAGTAAAACCAGCAACTGTTTCACTGATTTGAAAACCGTATCGACGAAAGAGTCCGTCTTAACATTCCCGCCTACATCATTTTTTTCTGTTTAGCGAAACATTTTTTCTTGCGAGTCTTATAGCATCATCATTTATGTAGACACACCTAGCAGATGCATAATAAACGTCGAACTTTTGGGGCGCCCTGTGCAGTGTTTTATCTGAGTCCATGAAAATGGCTGTTCCAGTGATTCGAAATAAAGTTTGCCCCAGATGAAATTTATTTATTTTCAGCTGCCAGAGGAACGACAGATGTCCATGGCCTTTTTGGCTTAACCGGGGGAAATGACCTTATGACCACCCTTCCTCTTAATGCTACACTTCACATTTGCTTTCAAACTCCGTAGACGCATTAGTAAATACAGCATTGCGCGTACCAAAATATCAGAAGCATCTCTACAATATATGACTATTCCTATAGGTGAGGATGACAGCGCACACTCTACGAATTTCGTTCGAAGTCGCATATCCATTTCCCTGAATTGGTCCCATCATGGCGATTTCATCGAATGTTTCACACAACCACCCGCTACCTACCACTCTGGTCAGGATGTCGCGTCGGCTGAATCCAAACCACGTTTTATGTCCATTGGTTCTTCACTGGGTCTCAGGGAATATGTGGTTCTTAACATCCGTTTCAAGCCTGTATTTGTACGACCGTCGGATCACATACAACAGCGTGCACAGCAAATTGCTATGGACGACGGAAACTACCCAGCGCCACAGTACATTGCTATAGAAGGTAGGTAAAACTCTTGGATAGATATTTATCCAGCTAGTAGGTCTTGCCATGCATCTGAGTCACCAATCGGTATGATAGCTTTATGCTAATTTGTCACTACAGGTGTAAGGAGGGAAACCCTTCGCTGCGGAGTTGTTTAGTAGAAAACGCCAACTAAACGGTTACAGACTATTGGACAGGAATGTTAAACTCTCATTTGCATGTTGTTTTTAAAAACGGAATATCCATCTTCCTCTCGAACGCGTCTTCTTGAACTCTCCTGGATATTCATTGACTATCGCACAGTTGCAAGCAAAAACTGGAAAGTAGTTCCACAAATTCCGTAATAAATCCCACCTTCCATTAGATCAAGGCGAAGTTACGAGAACACACATACTACTCGCATGCCTCATCAGTAGTACCCACCGTTACACAGGTACCCTTGGCTTTTGTCATCAAGAGCATGCTTTCTCCTGCCTCATTTTTCTCGGCAGTGTTCTCAGTAGCGGCGTATATTTTCGAACCTACAACGTATCCGCATTTCATCCGCCCAATCGATCGTTTTTCTACAGTTTAGGCTTGACTGCTGCGGTTAATCCAGCCACACATATATACGCTCCATTTTTAACAGTACTAAGCAACTCCACTCACTGACAGAGGTTCTGTCAAATTTAATTTAACCATAACGAATATTCAATAGGGCCAATCTAGATGCCAAATGTCGGGCTCATGGCTAAGCCAGCGGTTTTCGGTAAAATATGTTAACTTGTGAATAACTAGAAACTGTTGAAAACGCGGAACCCTTATGGTTTCGTAGTAGCATTTTAAGTTTTGGTAGCGCAGAAAAAGAGACATCCATGTGAAATTCCACTTACCGCAGTTTTGACTTAAGGCTTGACGAGTAGGATATATGGTGAATTTCAGGGTGCTTACTTGAGACAGTCAGAACATGGAACAAGACAAACGTGGAAGTTCATAGGTAGGGCAGTCAGCCAAACTTCGTTTTTCTTCCTCACCAGTACTAACTAAACAACAACCCCTACTAAAATTTTTAGGCAAATTTTCCGAATAATCTCCGCCGCAGGGGAGAAACACTTACCATAAAGCCCATTTCGTTTAATGTGTGTAGGCTGTTCCGTCTTGCAGTGGGCACTATTATGATAACTTTGCGGATTCCTGCGTCATGCATTATTCATGCGTTTGGGTGTGCCTATCACATGACTTTGGAGGTTTTTCTATTTCAACCTCAAATCTTATGTAGATGGGTTCAAGAGCTGGAGGTTATGATTGGGAGCAGTTTTTCAAAGTCTCCAAAAGATCAAGTATGACTAATTTCATCTAGTTTCGTCCCTTTGAATTTTCCTTTGTGAGACTTTAAATGTTTGGACCACCATTTATAGGTTGTTGACTAAACGCAAACAATAATATATTAAGAGGTAACATGCATTTTTATCCGAGTTCTTTAAGTCAGTTATGTATTCTGGAACCACCGCTGCGCCACCAAATTTTGTGTGCAGCGATTTTAATTGCTCTTTCTAGGTGAATGCTGATAAAAGTTTATTTGAACATCATAAGTCAGTTGCATATATTTGTGATGATATTTAGTGCAGAGCACGTTACCTAAACTACTTTTGGTAAAGAACTTTAACGACGGCCGAGCTAGCCCTCAACCAGGACGAAGGCAATCAGCGTAGAATAGACGATGACGTTTTAGCTATAACTTTCCGACATATTTTAACTCTAATTATTTGTCCACACCTTCGGAAAAAACAAAAACTTTATAACTTGTCCCTACCAGTGGTTCATGCAAGATGTCATTGTGCGTGTCTGAATTCGGGTAATAAAATGGGACATTTTTCAACTAATTCTTTTTCATTCTGGCCGAAAAAAACACTCTTAATGGCGTGTCTTTATTGCATTATATATTCTGTTTACTGGATGCTACACAGAGCAGCGACATTTATAAATTCCGGTATATACCTGTTCCAACCAGATAACATGTGTAAAAAGGACACCATCTGTTGTTTATATTAAGAGCAGCTTGCTTGGGGGCACAGTTTGTGCTACGGTGCAAAGATATATTACCGCGTATTATTTTATATTATTATTATCATTATATTATGAGACATGCAAACGCCATGACCATGTTATATCTTGACCTTGCCACGAAACACTTTTCTTTCACAATTCCTAAACTCAGTTTTGTTTCTTTGTGCTCACCAGGCTAGCAATGAATAATCATGATGAATCATCAAAAATTCATAGGAAAGTGCGTCCTTGTAATGAAAAGAATAACCCGATACACACATGTCCGTAATGTCTAACTTTGGATCATTTATACTGTTCGTAAAAGGACACAGAAGATCAGCTAATTCCTCCATGGTTAGGAATGGCCAGACATTTCGCCGAAATTTTGACGTTAGCCTCACGGCATCTGTGTAGCATCAAACTTGTTCTTTTAAGCAATAATAATAAGGTAGAACTGGTTGGTCTTGGAAAAGCAATCCATTGCACACTTCGTTCGGTTATTTGGTGGTAAACTTTCTTCAGGTACTATCAAACAGGTGTAATAATCACAATAATTCCGCCATCTTGTTAGTCATTGCTGATCAAGTTTTGCACTGAGAATCGTACAACCGCCATCACAAGGCTCCCTATCAAACAAACCCTGATATTTTCATACGGAAAACAGGAATATGTTTCGTACAGCTAATAAACATTTATGGACGGCTTCAAGGATCACATTTATTGAACAGCTGCTCATGTGATAAAATCTATGATAAAAGTCCTGACGAGATTTACCACTTGAAATAAGCATACTAAGCGAGGTTAGGTAAGTCGCACACACTGACTGATTATGTAATATTTCCAAACAAATTAACTCAAAAGATGAAACAAGATGTCCGAGTACTTTCTCATTACCTCACTAAACACCTTAAAATTATATATTTCTGCTTCATTACCTGACCGCAACAGTGAGTCCTTCGAGACTACACTTAAGGCGGCTTGTTTGATAATGAACACCTGGTTGGAACACAGATGCGTAATACGGCATAAAAATAAATAGGCTAAATAAAAGTGTGGACAGACGCCTGATATATAACCGGGTTTTAATTGATTATTGTCGTATTTCCCCGTTACGATTATCCTGGTCTCCGTTAATATTTGTGTCCTTGGTGAAACAACAGTCACTTGCTTGAAGTAGCTCATTGGTTAAAGCTCAAAACTACTGACCGGAAGGTCCGTGGTTCAAACCAGATATCAATAATTTGATTGTTACTTTCTGGGCTTTGGAAACGTGACAGTGTCTCAGCGCTAGTACTTCTATAAGGTGGCAAGGCACATAGGTACCGGAAGTAGACACCTGTCTGTTGAAAATAGCCTAAATGTAAAGTGCTAGTCAACATTGCACATACTGTTCCGGATATAGGTTTGCAATTGCAATCATAATCTGGCTTACTAGTTAGAAAACTGCATCATTTTTCGAAAAAGGCGGAAACATCAAAGAACATCCTAATTTTTGCTGCCTGCTTAATGAAGAGTGTTCTCGTTAGTCTTTTTATAGAAACCGTCGTGTCTGAGGGAAACCGTAGAAATGTTTCCTCGCAAACGAGGGCTATGCACGACTGCTACCTATAATGTCACCGTTTGACACTATTTTACACAAAACCGTTTGCAAGTAAACTGTGCACAGCAAATGATTTTTTCTTTAAGACCTGGGTCATCAGCGTTCCTTTGTTGCAAAGCTCTTTCGTTACTTTTCCACGGTATATTGGCTTTCTGTGGTCTAGATGTGCCGGTGTTTCCCTGACAAGATATGACTTTGGGGTTCCGGGTCAAACTCGGCTAGGATATTGTTAAAAAACTGAGCACCATATGGCGTATAAAGTGGAAACTTTACAATCAAAACAGCGTAGTAGAATAAGATTTCATAATCTGACATTTCGGTTGCAGTGGCCAAGCATTTTCAAGAATTTTACAATCAGCTGAATGCGAGTCACTTGCAAATTCACTTGGGGCCGCTATTCTGTCTTTTGATCGGTGTGCTCCTCAGATCAGCTGGCAGTCCGATGGGACCTGCATGGGTGCGTATGTTAGCTCTGTATGCGCCTACGCGTGGCTGTGTGTACATTGATTAGATGTAACCTCATTTGTTGACGTGCTGGGTATGATGCGTCATCAGTGAGGTCCCTGCTTGAAATCTGGCTACCATCACCACGCTTGTTGCAGTTCGGTTGTGCATCGGGGAGTGCAATGGCTGGGTCGTGTTCAAGTTCCTTGAACTCGACTGGACTTCGCGAAGGAATACGGGCATATCGTTTGCGCTCCGTAATTCGAGCATGGGGTTGCCGGCTGTCTGGTCTATGTGATTGGCCAGACATTCTGCACGAGGAATTTGGTAGACGCAGTTTGTGCGGTGTTTCGGTTCGATAGGGTCTTGAACCCTTACGAGGTGTTGGTGTAAGGTGTTATCAATGCAGAAGTGTTTTAGCACCATATTCCCAGAGTATCTTTCGAATGGCCTTTGAAGTACTATTTCTACAGGGTATTTCCAGTACGCTGCGTTTGGACTTCAAAAGTTTTATTAAGATATGACTGTGCTTGAAATTATAAAATTGTGCTGATATCTGCACGTCAACTCTTTATACTGATTTCATGCTTCCTGTCCACTTTATAAATTTCATCAAGGCAACAAATATGACAATACGATTTGGTGGCTTCAAGTATTTCGTTTATTACCTCGGTTGTTTACAAACTAACATCCGAACAAAAGCTACATAAGGGACAAACTCAGACTGCCCAACGCACAGGAGCCGGCGAAATCACTGTACCGAGCAAACTTCTTTAGGGTCTTGGTCTGATTAGGTAAAATACACGATTCAATCCTTGCATTACCTAGTCGAGCCGAGACTTTCTACAAATTCCACATTTTGAGCGAGTTTCCTTTTTATCAACTAATCACTATGGATTCAGTGTAACATAACAGACGGGCGCTGTTATGACAACTCATGAGTGGACGGTTGAATTAGCCTTTGCATTTGCTGTAATCGGTGACCGGTGATTGAGCTGAACGGGAACGTTTGAACCATTTGCTTATGAATTCTACAGAATTTGCTCGGAAACCCTCCTCTTTCACTTCCCTTGGTGTACTTCCTGTCGCATAAGCATTAGAAAATACACAGAGAGGGAGAGTACCAAAAGAGCTAGGTATTACTGAAACGGTTTCTGTCAGTATTCTAGTTTTGTTAAACGCCATTAGAAATACAGCGGTTAATGACCTTGGGAGAGATTCGTTCAAGTCCTGCTTCGCTGTTTCGTCATCATTGTCTCTCTGAATGGTAGTGAGATAAGAAATCGCTCCTCTGGTCATCATTTCGTTCCCTATTTTGTATCACAGTCGGCAGTGCGCAAACTGCTGCTGTGATTTCACGGTTTTTTATTATCCGACTAGAGTAATGTTAGGCCCGTGATCCCCACACCAAATGTTTTTTCGGCTAAGATTTCTGGGACAAAAACATTTTAGGTTGCTTTGTGGGATGTAGATCGGATGCGTGACCAATCTTTGGTTTTCCCCATCTAGGAATCTACGAAATTGGAGGACCCCATTTTTACACTCACCTCTGATTTCAGTGTCCGCATATTATTGATTCAGGCATCCTAGCTTACGCTGTGTATGCTAACTGCTTGGCAATGAAACAGATATAACGGAATTAGCAGTGTGCTCTTTGTGCAGAAAAACATTATTTTCTATCCACCGGATGCCCATAGATATATGAGGTGAAATTTTCTTCCGGTAGTATGTCAGTATAGCATACCAGCTGTTTCCTGTAGGGGATTGTTTACAAAAAAACGAAAATGTTTTAGTTAATAACATATCTTCCCAAGGCACATTCAGCTTTCTTGTGAACGGATGATAAACAGGATGTTTCACTGGTTTTGTTTCGCTTAGCTAAGTGAGCATGAAAAGCGAGAGAGATAGCATTCGTTGAGGCGCCTCAATTGCAGAAATTGTGAGTCGCGAAATGAACTTTTTTAAAACTAGTGAAAAGCAGGCGGTCTTATACGTTAAATTATCTGTGCAAAATCGATGTAGTTGACGTGCAATCGTTCGTTGGACTATTGACGGTCTACCGCGCTATCCTGATGACACTTTTGCTATATTGCACAGCAGACGAAGTGCAAAACATGTGTGGATAATGGAACCATTAGGCCGGAAACCCCTCGTAGTTCCTAGATTTTCAGATGTAAATAATCGAATATATATATATATATATATATATATATATACGTTAAATTATCTGTGCAAAATCGATGTAGTTGACGTGCAATCGTTCGTTGGACTATTGACGGTCTACCGCGCTATCCTGATGACACTTTTGCTATATTGCACAGCAGACGAAGTGCAAAACATGTGTGGATAATGGAACCATTAGGCCGGAAACCCCTCGTAGTTCCTAGATTTTCAGATGTAAATAATCGAATATATATATATATATATATATATATATATATATATATAAGAATTCCATGTGTGTGCGAAACCATCTTAGTTCTAAGTGCTGCCGTCTCGTAAAAAACAAACGACAGGCATGACAACTTTTGTATGCCAATAGCTGTCATAGCGCGCCTCCGTCCGTTTGTATTGATCAAGTCTGATCGCACAGCAAATAGGTTCCTTTTGTTGATGAGGTTTGTGCATGCGTCAGTTGTGAGTGAAAACCAATTAACCAAACCAGGTTTGTCTGTGTGACAGATGTCGCCGCCGAATAACTATGGCCGGTTGCGACAGTAAATCATTATCTTTTCACGAAGAAGGCAAAACAATGGCAATGACTTAAAGAGTCCCCCAGAAAGATCAATGATAATTAGGATAGCAAAATTCAGAATGTTTGAATAGGCCAGCAGATGGTAAGAAAACATCTACACCTACAACCGCATGCATCAGCTTTGCAAACGCGTAGACGGACGAGTGACACTCTGAATCGTTAGCCAAAGGGTTATGAGTCCTATCACCCTAACCAGGAAGAAAACTCTACTATGGCCGAGAATTTCAGGATTCAGTTGAACATTCTGGCCAAAAAACAAATTAGCTTCCCTGACTATAAAGGTGCACTAAACTATGACGTGGGTCCCGTGTATGCATTTTGTGTTTACTGGTGCATAATTTTGTTCTTCGTTTTGCTTGCATTGCGCAAAATGGACCGCAGTATCAACGGGGAGTTCGTGTACGCAAAATGCGTGAGCATCTTGTGGTATGAAAATCTTTGAATGCACCAGGTGTCTTCCTGCTCGATTATCCAACTCGAACTTTTATTGTTTATCTCACTGTGCACTGCTTGGAGGTTTGCCCCTATAAGAGCCGACTTTCTAGGAGTTTTCGTGGTTTATTGTGTTTCTAGGCAATTGCGTAACACCCAAGTCCATGGTTAACTAAAAGAATGGATGTACTAAACGGAGTGAATGTTCCTGCGATATGCAGAAACCTGAGATTATGTTACAGTGGTCCAGAAGATTGGTTTTGATTCAACACCTTCACACATGAAATAGATGCTATTGCAGGGCCTGAAACTGTTCAGAAAGGGGCACACAAATACCACCTTTTCATTGTATAGCTAGATAGTCAGGAAACCCATAATTATAAAATATATTGTACAGCTGCGATGTGGTCAGTGTAAACGGTTTTAATATAGACGTTGATTCTCACACGTGATAAAACAATGTGTGTACTTCATGCCTCATTACTTCATCTAATGAATATCTGGGAGTCTTTAAATCTCAGCTGTCGACGCAGAAACTGATAGTAAGATGATAGGAGAAACAGGTAACGTCTAATCCATTTACTAGGTTTTACTAACCGCTAAATCAGCAGAATACAATTGCATCTCTACAAAATATTTGCCAACTTGTTCAGAAGGGGCTTTATGCAATGTTGGCATTTATCTTACAACATTTAGATTTTTAATAGCAAAAAAATGTCAAAAACGAATCCTATTGAATCTCTGCGACACTGTGAAATTTGAGTTTGTCTACCATTTTCTTCTAAGGAATCTTATCAGGCTATCATTTTGTGAGGCGACTTTGGGTGGCCCCACAAAACTCAAAGTAGTATTGCGGGCAGTCTGGGTGTCCGCGCTTCCTTTATTCTTAGTCAAAATGCCGTTGTAAGATTTCGTCCACACAGTGGAACTGTCACTGAGAACGCAAATAACAATGTGACGTTTTTCGCTTCAGGTGGGACAGTTGATTTGGATTTGACACCGTTGGCCAATCCACCAGTTCACAAACTTGTCTGGTACAAAGAAAATCAACAATTGATATCCTCCCCTGCACACACAAATCGCGATGGTGGACAAATTCGAATTTACATCGAAAATTCCAGGCTACATATCAGCCCGGTAGAAGTGGGCGATATGTCTTACTATACCCTAATGGCTTCAAACACGATGGGATCAACTCGCTTCAAATTCTTCTTGAACGTTACATGTGAGTTGGGGTCGTTCAGTCAATGTGGTCAGTTGGCCCCATAGTTATTTCCCCTATGGCACCGGTCTATCGTTGTTTAATATCAGTGGCAACTGAGATGGAGTTTTATGCCGTCATATTTATTTTTAAGTGTTTATTTAAATTACTTGTTGAGGAAAATGACCCGTTGTTTGGCTATCAAAATTTGGCGGATATATTTGAGAGATTTGCGTCAACAAACTATACTTTCCACTGTGCATATCACTCAAAATCCTTGCAAAAAGAGGGTTTTACACGTTTACGTCCACCGTCTAATGCATTGTCCCGTGAAAGAAAGAACTGAGATTTCAATTGAAAGTATTGTCACCAGGGACGTATCTGCTAATGTTGTGCTGACTCAGGAAAAACGAAAACAAACCATTCCGGTGATTGAAACCCCTCTCGTAATACCATTCCTTCTACTACGGCTATCTAAAATGCTGGTAAGAGATGCGATATTCGTCTACCAAAACAATGACTCCCTCTTTAAATGGACAAAACCTACCCCCATTTTTAAGTCAGAATAGATTAATAGTGTGGTCGGATGCACTTCAGAGTGTCACATTTTGTTATAAGAAAAGATCATTTGTTCCATATGCGAGATCTATCAGTTCAGTAAGAGATTGCCACGCTATGGACCAGAAATTTTTAATGATTTAGATACTATGTTTTATTCTTAGCAATTGATATGTCCGCCTCAATCTCAAGAGCTCATTCATATGCTCTAAACCTTTGGAATATAATGGTTGGAAGAATCTGGGTTATCGAAGCAAAACGAACTGTAACCAATGTAACATCCATTAGAACTACAAAGAAACGCAGTTTTTTATTTAGAAGTAGTGCTCATGTATGAGACAAGAGTTTGTCCTCTTTCTTATAAAAAAGACACATTCATTGTGAAGAGGATGTCGGTGAACGGAGGATTAATAGGGTGGGTTGGTAGGCTGCAGGGTAGACAGTTTTATGTTTGCCTATATATATATATATATAACGCAGACTGACATATAAAACTGCTGCTGCGGCGTACAAAAGACCGTTTAAAAAATCAAGAAAGCCAAGTTTTCAAAGGAGCTTGATGCACAAAGTTCGTCCGTTGTTAGTGGTGTGCTCACCCACCTCACGGAAATGGGCCCGGAGTTTAGGTCACTGGGTTGTATCTTCTGCACCCAGGATCACAAACACTGATGTGTAGCTTCATAAAATTGCAAGGAGTAGTTAAAAGCCTTATTGTGGATGTTTAGCTATAAGCCTTTTCGTCATCTCAAGAGGTATCAGATAGAAGCGTTTCAACGAGAACTATTTCGTGTTTAGTCACACAGAAATTTACCGAATGTGTGCATTTATACCCACTAGGACTTCAGTTAGCAAGATCACTGATTTTATCAGGGATATCGTCTTTTTAGTGAACTAAAAACGTAAGCCCTATTTTGTTCGCACAAATGATCTTTATCTTGAATGGTAACAAGGCCGACAATCTAGCGTAGCACATTATGTTAATACTCATCACTATACCTTGTCATTATTCGAACGTGTAGACAAAAGTCCACGGGACGCACGTTCAATGGACAAATATTATTCAGCAGCGATAGTACATTGAATAAAACAAGACAGCTCAACATTGTTTGTCTTTGATTAGATTAGATTAGTCCCACATGCAACATAACAGGTTAAATATACTTGGATAAATGGTAGAAATTCTAAAAAACTGATCATCTCGTTTTATTAATCTCGGTTGAAAATTTGTTTCTTCCTCCACTTCCGAAAATGACGTATCTGACTGTGCTTATAAATTTAAACCCGCGAAAACCTCTTTGACAAAAGAACAGAGAACATAAACCTATGGTAGTCAGATGCTGTATCGAACAAAGCTCGTCCAGACCAGTCGAACCATAGACACACTATCTTCGATGACACCGTGACCAGCTGAAAACTAATACTTGGGGAAATAGTTTAAGCTGGCAGAACCAATAAAGCTTAAGTTTAAGTCTTGTATCTTTCTTACGTAGTACACCTCAAGGTGTACAAGATTTTGGAAGAATATCATTTCAGCTGAATCACTTATTTCTTGTCTTACAGCAAATGTTACACTGAACTTCCGAGGCCACACTTACAAACGGACTAAATGATTGCATTCGACTTTGCCTCGGCTAGTATGTTTACGACCAGCGCAAAAATACAATCATAAGTCTTGTTAAACTGCCCAAACTCTAAAAAAAATATGTGAATTATACTTCCTTGGTCATGGAACCAGTCCAGAGACACTAGATTTGTTACATCCACTTAAAATCGGTCAAGCACAATGCTAGATTCCGACGTTTTCCACTGACCCGCCAAGCAAATGAAATACTCCACAGGTCTGTCAGCCAAACCGCCGTTGGTGGGTCATTAAATAACAAAACGGGGTTGGCGAGAACGTCGTACGTCAAACCGAGAATAATATGCCTCAGGTTTGTCGCCAATGCAGAAGATCATTAAGTTAACGAGAGATTCAGCTGGGTTCCAGGTGAGTCTCCAGCAAAACTAAATTTGTTTGCAAACGAGTGTACTTCGCTAAGTCTACTAGCGTTTTTTTCCGATGGGCACTCACGTGAGTAGGTAGCAGCGAGGAAAGAAAATTCCGGGTTTATCTTTCAAGGCACATGTTTGCCGGGGCTTGAAAATCAGAGTAGGTGAACTGGTGAACCAGTCGTTAAGTTCGGCTTTTGGATGTGCCTTGTATGCTGCCAAATCACGGCTGAGTACAGTCATCTACACTTATCCTTGGAAGAAAGTTGGTTTTGCTAATACCGAGGGTCTCACATGTGACAGCAAATCCGGGCAATAACTCTTCTCAGTTGAGGTAACGTTTATGTTTTTCATCCAAATCACACAATACAGTGTAAATAATAATAATTTTACTCTCAGAGAGGTCTTTCGCCCGCTTAAAACAAAGAATATTTCAAGGTGGTTTTCACATCTAAGCCACAGAAGTAAAGGTTGTGTAAGAAGTTATTCACTCGGTATTAGAAACTGAAGGGGGGTTGAGAATTCAAGCGGTTTTTTCTTGATTCATCACTTATTCCAAAACTTTAGATCAATATAGCCACGGTTGACTTGTCAGGATAATTCCCGAGGATAACGGACTTGTCAAACCAAGCAAAAACCACCTAGATTCATATACCTTGCAAGTATATCTGGATAAAACAGGGCGAACAAATTGGGAATTCATGCAGGTTAGTACGAGCTCATCAGTAAGTGCTTTGGGTTTGTAGACATGTCAATTCATTCTAGGCATCTACGTATGGCTACCCAAATAGCCATTACACGAGTCGTTTACGCATGCGAAAAACACTGTCGTCAGAAAGTCTTCTCCGAGAACGAAACATATGCGGGAGAGCGTCAAAAGAACCGGAGCTCGTTACATAACGAGTGGTATATTTCTTCAGTATGTGGTCAACAAAACCTGCACTGGAAGGTTGGCAGAAGGTGTATATGAATACATGAGATCTCATCTGCACACAAATATACGTGATAATGCTGCAAACCATTAACTACTGACGCCCTCCTTATGCGAAGTGTATTCGCCATTTAGCCGGTTTAAGTCTTCGGTCACTGACGGTCATTTCTGAATTCCCAGGACTTACAGCTATTCTTCAGCTGCGTCCAGGTCGCTCAAACGTTATTCACATATATGTTTTCAGGAGTGAAAAGGTCATTCATCAATTCTTGTGAAGTTATCTTCTCACTATTATATGTAACTTGTTAAATAAAGAACCACAGGTTTTCGAGACAAAGATGACCTATCCGCGCAACACTTTGAAGGAAATCCCGTTGTTTCGCTTTTTCCATGAGGATTTTTCCATGCAAATGTTTGATAATGCAACGATGTTTTACAAGACACAAAGCTTTCTGTCTTTGTGTCTGTCAGACCACTTGCTCCAGGACTTCTTAAAACTAACCTAGAAACAAAAGGGTCGTTCTAGTAACATCGGTTTAATTGACTGCTCGACAATTTAGGGTGTGAAAGTTAAGAGAGGTAACCCCATCGGTTTGCGCGTTGCCCACCCGTACAGCCTGAGGTCACAAGTGACATCAGCTGACCCCTTTTAGGTGATTTCTTCAGAAAATCGACGGAGGTATATGAATAACAGGTTACAGAATCTAAATGAGAGCAAAATAAGTTGAGATCCACAAAGCTTGTTGTGTATCTATGGAACACGCGTAACGGTAGTTTCATTCAAAACTGATACATTGTCACTTTCGTGTAAATCTAGCATTATTTCAGCGTAGCTTATTTATTTTTGTCCATTGTTATGCACGTGAGACTTGAACCTCCGATTTGGGCAGAACTGAGGGAAGTCTCCGACTAAGTGTAATGGGTCATGCCCCAGTTCCGGTCGAGGTTGGTACGCTTCACCCGGGTTAAATTGAACCCTAGAGGTAAACATGCAAAAGTTGCTGACACTTAGTTGATACGAGGATTATGCCAACCCAACGAGCACACTTCATATTTTGTGCAACGCAACAACGATAAAAAATTTGTTGTTGATTGCCATGCTTGTCACATCCCAATGGCAGAAATGTCTGTTTCGTTTCACTTACACCATAGATTTGTAATGTGCATTAGTATGAATACCGCAAAAAAACATAATGCACTGTGCAGCAGTTTAGCCCTCTGTGGGCTTTGTGTTTTCAACAAAGGGCTGTTTTGTTGAGATAACAATCAGTTTAGTACCCCGTGTATTATATTGATGGGTTCAAATCCCCTGGAAATGGTTGAGCTGCGTATTGCTTATCATTACTAGGATGAATCTCCTGTGCATTGCCCTTCGGCTTTTCGGCACGAACTGACTTCACGTACAGGAGAAAAATGTATACTGCTAATCCACTTCACCGACCAGAATAAGAACAAATATTCTTACGAAGCTAAAGCTTATAATCCATACAACATTATAATTATTCAGAACCTGAGCACCTTTGTCAATGGTAATCAATTTATGAGTTTCGATTCACTGTCAATTAATGGGTGGCCGATATGCGCATGCGACCCCCCTCAGTTTAGTGGTAAAATTACCAGTAAAATAATAGCACATTCAGCTAATCTGAAAACAAGTTCAGGCGAATTACTTCGATTGGAATTTGAGACAACCAAAAAGAATTAAAAGAATATCTAGAGCAAAGGCAGTACATGCACTTTACTTTTATTAGTCTGAAATTCAGTTTACTAAATTTTACGTCTGGCTTAACTATCAGCCAAACTAGTAATTTTTCTTAGTTGCGTCGAAGGAGCTTTGTTGTCAGAAGCAAACTGAAACCTGTCATTAAATTCACCGATTATTTTACAAGCTTTTTCTAAAGAAGATTTACTTCCTGAAACAGAAAACACAAATGAAGTTGGGTGGCACAATAAAACAACTTTACTAGTACATAGTGACCATTTTTGCCTGGGTTCATCAATTTCTAACTATGGTCTTTCCAAAACTTTGATGCATATTTTATCGTTTATTTTTGAAGAGCATGTTCACAGACATAAAAAGTAAACGCAAGCGATGAATGTGAAAGGGTTACAGGAGAATATGAGGT
>SJOL01003249.1:767368-783388 GCA_004794785.1 Opisthorchis felineus | reverse complement strand
TCTGCATTATGCTGGGTGGGGTGTGCGTGCCGGCGATGTCGACTCAGGCCAACCTTCGTCGGAAAAAGGCGGGAACAATCAGCGCCAGCCACCTGGGCGACCATACTCGTACCAACACTTTCATTGTCATGGATTCGGTGGTGGGCTACCAAGCCAGCTTTTGATTTGCAGCACTTGCCACATTCCTCACACGTGGGCCCCACGAGTCTCTCCTGTGTACTATTTGGAACTGGTGCGGAGGCGCCAGGTGATTCGCAGTGTACATTGTCGAAAGTAAGCAGGCAAGTAACCGTAACCAGCACGGCAAGTGTCTGTTTTTCACCTGTCCTGTTACACGGCCATCATCTAAAAAGTCCTGAATCAGCTTTGAATTTGTGCCCGAAGAATGCAAACCTGAGGGCTGATTTTTAGCCCTCCCCTCTGTTACCACCATTTAGCAGTGATGATTCTTATATATATATATCTTTATATTTCAGCTCATCGGTTGCGTGGAGGCGCTTCTTGTATGATACATCAAATTTTGACATAAAATTATTGTGAAATGGAGTATTTTCATGACATCAAGCATTTCGTATGCTTGAGATAGGATATTCTTTTCAGCTATCTGTTCAGGTTCATCACTGTGAAGTGTGATGGTTAGGTGTTTCAAGTAATATACTACTGCGTAATATATACTGAGCACCAATATGTGGGGGAATTTTGAAGTTTTAGATGAATTTCCCTCAGGCAATTAAAGATACGCAGATTGAATCCTCGTTGTATTCATGAGCTTTATCGGTCGCACAATTACGCTGTCATGAAAAAGTCAGTGCAACCACGTTTATTTGGAAGAACCAGTCAGGATGGGTATAACCCCACACCATATGCTCCCGTTACTGCATGTATCCTTCGATGAATGTAGTTAGAACTTTTCACTGCTGAACGGCGGTGCTGTAGATTTTGTCGGTCACAGTCCTTCAAAGTGCTTGGCATGTTTGATCGTTGGATAAAAAATTAATTGGACAACCTAATTATTCAGTTCAACATAGGCAAGCAAACCAGATAAGCCTATAACTCATGATTTAAGAATGGGAACTTTAAGCAAGCAGATGACCGTTAGTGGGTGGCACTGGCCATCGAGGAACATGATCACATTTTTGAGGTTTGCGGTTGTAAAATGTGATGTTCTACTAACTGTGATAGAAGATTTCACGCTTTCAAGATACCGGCTTTTCCCAGTATGCGTCTTCCCTGAAATTTGTTTAAAATACCCACTTTAGCTCCCGACCAAAATTTCAATTTTGAGCATGGCGGTCGGAAAAGTGTGCATGTTTTTGTCGACAGACTTGTGGGAGTTTGTCACCTGGCCGGATAATGTCGTGTTCCGCCTGACCTAATCGACTTTACACTGGTAAATTGTAGTCTATTGTTTGTTTTATCGTGTAAAATAAATCAAGTTTTTGAGATAAACAATGTGCGGAGTATACGAGCACTCAGACTGTGGTGGAATTGGATGTTCAACGTCTGAAAAACGTATTGCCGTTCGTAAACCATATATAAAACACCAGCCAATATATATAACAGAATAGGCCTGTTTGGCAAACTAATAGACAGGAATGTTCTTAACTGGAATGATTTCGCTGCGATACCTTAGTTCAAAAGTTTTAAAAGTAAAACTATTAGGCAGAATTTTGCCGGAGAATAATGGGAGATCCGAAGAGCTCATTCATTTTTTATTGTAATACACATTTTCAGAGAAAATTTATCAAATGGTCTGTCAAATGTAATTTCGCAAATGAAGACAACATAATTCTTATCTGATTGTATGTGAATCGAATATTCATTAACAGTACTGAACCCGTTTTCAATTCAGTTGGTCCACAGTTGATCGGAAAACCGGTCATCAACATCACCGCTACCGGAAAGAAGGCCCAACTAGAATGTGAAGCAAGGGCCAATCCAACTCCGACAGAAAATGCTGTACGGTGGCGCAGAATTTCACATTCTTTCACTGGAATGGACTATGCGACCCAGCTTCCGCGTCAAAATCCTGTATCAGAGATCCCAAAGAAAACGGAGGAAGAGTCACTGGCCGATTCTGTGACCGGAATAAGATGTAACAAGGTGAGTAATATAAGTGAATATTCCAGCCTGTGATCTTCGGTTCGTTCACTGAGGTAAGTAATTTGATGGTAAAAGTTTCATCACAAATTGGAATGACATCATCCGTGCTTTTTCAGAGAGCGTGGCTGAGCGAGGCGATGGCACAACCACCGACTCATCACCTAGCTCCACCACGCCCCTTAACAACGTGCCGATGATGTCACCATGATGGGTGATAAAACGTTTGCTGAGATAGATAATCTGATTACAAACGTTTCGCCACAACATTCAGACATGTTCAACGTCCGATACCATAAATTCAGTTGACCTGACGTGTTGTCCGGCTATGGTTGAGCGTTTTTAGGTAGCCTGCAGTATTCTGTGTACATTTCACTGTCACTGTCCGTATGCATCTCCAGAAAGCTCCTCTGTTTAAACCGGCATGAGCCCATCAACCGAAATATGCCTGTGGGATACATTTTGCAATATCTGAAAGTTATAAACGTAACGCGTCAATCCAACAACGTCCCCTGTGTGCTTGCCCTAACGACTGAATGCTTCACACACAACGCTAGATTAATGTGTGCCCCGCCCAGTACATCATATAACGGTTCAAACTTGCTTTGAGCCAAGGAGCATAGTTCATATGTCCATGTCTAATATCCAGAGCAACATCCAGTAAACTTTTATTATCAAACAGGAACGTTTTACAAAATGTCGTTTTATTTTAGATCATTGTGTCATCCGACTGGATCCTTCATTGACTGTTAGTCTGTTCCTACTTTCGTGCACCTTTCTTCTGAAATCAACACCTCTTCAGAAGCAAATTTGACTATATCTCCCAAGGGTGGTGTAGTTTTTGCAACATTCCATTCTCCTAACCCAAATACTGTAAAGGTTTATCTTTCTCTACTTTTCAACTGGCAGAATAATGAATCTCGCACCATTCTTGACTTCAGAGGGACAATCCATCTAAATAACCATTCCATTGTGTAACCACATAACAGACACCGCTCACATACCGTTTTCACGTTGATTAAACTTGCTGTTGACTCAGCTGGCATCGTTTGCATAATGGTTTGCTGTTTCGAGGTTGCGTGTCCAACAAGTAATATGACATTTTCCAAATCAAGGTGACGTTAAAATGGTACATTTACAAGTACCAGACCTCATGTTTGTAGTGGATGGAGGAACATGGAATGAAGTAATGATCAAAGTTTGCCCAGTATGCTTTGCGATTTCTCGGCCTGTAACCCTGATTAGCTGCATCTCCCCAGTGAAATCGAATTCACCCCAAACGAACATGGTAGATTACTTGGAGGTTAAGTCTACAATGGGAGGAAAGATAATGCAGACGTAATGACGAAAAAATTGGCCACAGAAACGAAGAACAGTTGTTGTCCTGCCTAAGAGGACAACTTTCAAAGCCCAGAGTAAGTGGAATGTGGTTCAGAAATAAGCGTACAGTGGATAATCATATATAGATCGTGGCATTTCGCAGATTCAAATGTGAGAGGACCAAAACCGATTATCTGAGCGATGTTCTGAACTAAGCTTATATAAGCTTAGTATTACGCTACGCTCACTGCTGAACTGAGACCAATATATCTTGCGCACCTAACTAAGGTATTCATGCACTTGAATGCTGCTTTTCTGAAATATCACCATGAGGTTGACCCTTTAAATCAGTCCTTCATCCAAACCTCTACAGCCATCGTTTGACAGTCGGTGCATTCATTGTCCACCCACTCAGCTCAGAAGTGGAACAAACCAGGTTATCTGTATATCAGTTCCTATTCAGCCCGTAACGTCCTTTTGAGGAGTGGTGAGTACCACCTTGAAGCTGGATACAACAAATGCCCTCATTCGCACACATTTCGTTTTAACAAGAGGCCTGAATCTCACTTTCGTGATGGCTCTGGTAAGCCCAAAGATGAGCAAAACCATTAGTGAGTTTTCGACGAAGTTTCAGCAAATTTGTGAGTAGTGTCTTACGTCCGGCTACAATTAGGGTTTGAGTCCTGGAGTCGGCAGTGTTGTCACCATAAAGATTTTCAGTTTAATGGTATCGTGCGGTGGCACGTGATCTAAAGTGAACTGCTGAAGCTTGGCGTCGTCCAGGAACGGCCAATATTCAGCGGGTCCATGCCTTCAGTGAAATAGTTTATAACCGTACATGACCGTACGTAGTTCCAGCCACGTAACAGAAGCCAAAAGGCGTACACCGACAAAAAGTCACCCAGTTTTATTGAAACTAGCTTGCCTATTTGAAACCAATCAAGTTTTGCAGATATGCGTTCGGAACAATATTTGCCAATTAGAAACATAAGATGGTTGATAAAATATGTAGAATGACACCTTGAAGAGGTTCCATGCCAAACGGAATTTAGTTTCCGATCTGCTTATCTAGAAATGCATTTTTGTGGGGAGTGAAAACAAACTTGATTCATTGATCAAGGGCATTCAGCGCGTCACCTCTGAAGGACTAGCTGTTTTTATGCCTATTGCGCGCCCAGGGTTTGATCAGAGAGTGAAACGCAAAGAAAGACATGTCAAACACCCTATCAACTGCGCTACATATGGACACTGCTCAGTTTAAGTTTGGAGGAATGCATTTTCTTCGACAGAAAAATTCACAGTACGAAAGTTGACGTTCCGACGTTTCAACTATGCATCAACGGAGGAACCATGTCACATAAACACACACCGAATAGTTTTACCTGTGTCTCTAACATTCCAAAGCGTTCGTGTAGTGCCTAAAACCTGTGACGAACACTGCTAGGATAAAATCAGCAAATCAGTTGCCAGGGTATTTCGTACCAGCGGCGTCTGGGATACGCAGACGTTTGATGTGACCTGAATTGACGTTGTGCGCATTATATTGATGCAGCGAGAAAGAAGGCCAAACGTGATATAATCTTAATCCATTGTTCGTCACTTTAAGTGTGATGGGATTGGGGGAACCTAATTAGATACATCTCTGAGAGATGGATGTCGGCAGACAACCCAACCTATAAATTCAGTCCCAATGAATCAGGGCATGTAAATACTTATAAGACGGTTGGTGAATTCTCAGCGCACAATAAATACCAAAACACAATAGAGAATACACAAACTGTGGAATTGCAAGTGCGTAAAATGTGAATCGGCATAGCTGTGTGACGATAATGCATGATTCAGTCTCGGCAGGTAATTGTAGAGGACCCCCGTGAAGGCGATCGCTTTAAGGCAAGCGCGTTTTTAATTGGGTACGTGAGAGAGTTGTGGTGTTGCGTAGCACGACAACTAGAGAAGCTAAGTTACGCAAAAAAGGATCTAATGACTAAAATTTAACAACGACTGAAGTACTTGTTTTTTTCTTATTTTCGGACACCCAGCGAGCGCCTTGCTCGGTTTAACAGCATGTTCAGATATTACAGTTTTTTCTAGTGTGAGGCCGATAAAAGGACACCGTAGTCAATATACAGCCCCAAGTACTACACTGTCTTTGCGGATGGATAGAGAACACACACCCATGACAGAAACGTTGTTTCAGTACCTCGTCCACTGATTCCAGCATATACGTTGGCTCTTTGCTGTTACAACAGCCCGCTTATCTTATATATCTTGCAAACTCTGCTCCCACCTCAGTCCTTAGTTTACTCAAATATATATCATTTTTGTGATTTCTCACTTGGCCTTTCGAATTGCTAGATAATTGTGTGCTTGCTCACGCCGGTGTTCTTAATTCTAAAAGGAAACAGTTAGTAACAGATCTTGCCATGATAGAGCACCCTCACGCCATACTATGCACTTGAATAGCGTTTGTTATACAGTATCTTTACAATATGGTTCTACTTGTAACCCGATTTTACATAGAATAAGAACCCTACCATGTCTGGACCATTTTACTAGAGTGGAATATAATTGCAACCACTGTTTTGGAAGAACAGTGGTACATTTTATACATGCAAAATTAAGCGACAGGTTAACTGTTTTAAGACCTGGTTCACTGTTGGGGCCATACGAGCAAGCGCTTTCGCATACTTTGCTTTAATTGCACTTCGGCTACAGCGGTAAAGCAGTTGTCACACTAAGACCGTAAAAGGAAGGCGTTGACCCAGTCATGACTTACTAGGTGCACTGATCAAATTGACTCGACTAAGTTAATCATGTTTTCAAACCCTTCTTGCCGTCTTTATTGAGCAATTTTATAGAACATCTTTATATTCGAATCACGGTCTTCCTCTTCGTAATGATATAACTACCCTTAGTTATAGTTACACGACGAACTAAAAGTGAGATTGTGTATTATAACCTATATACTGAAAACGGCTGTCATATGGCTGTCATATTGCTGTCATAGGCAGCAACCAGTTGAGAACTCTAAAGAAGCAGAGAATGGATATGGCTGATTTTATTATCCTTTTGGAATATTTTCAATGAAAACGTTGCAATGGGTGACGAAAAAAGGCATTTTATTCATTCACCTAACTTGCAGTGAACAACAAAACTGGTGTTCCTGACTGATTTCTTTCGGGATAGATGAACTTACGAACCGAAAAATGTCTGTTCCACTCGAAATTCTATGTAGGTTCTTGAATGACATTAAAAAAAATACACGGATTCTGTCCACTAACTTCTGATGCGTTTTAGGGAAAGTGGCATAATGGGTTCAAATACTTCGCCAAATGTTGGAGTAAGAGCCCTGGCACTCTAACAAGCCTCCTCACCATTTATGATCTTGGACCAAGCGACGTAGGACGATATCAGTGTCATATGGATAATGCTATTGGATCTCCTGCTGTGCGAATTGTGGATCTAATCTATCCGTGTAAGTTGCGTCCTACGAAGTGTAAAATATGTGTTGCTTATAGCATTTCGTTTAGGTATAAATTTTAATGCCATACTATAGAACGAGATTTATACTTGGTTATGCGTTATCCTGACCAAAAGTGTGATGCTGAATTGAGAAGAGCCGACTTGATTTTCATTTATGGTTGTTTTACTACGGGGTTGAGTGAACTGGCGTTCAGGTACAAATGGGGTGTTCATTATTCAGTAGGTTTCGTTCCTTGTTCTCGATCTAGCTGCGTTGCTGTGTGTTCCCGGTCTCTAGCAGGGGGTTTGTGTGTGAAAAAAATATTGCGGGTCGTTGGACAAGTGCTGCGATGGTTAAGTATATGGTCGCTGTCTTTTTTTCAGACACAGGAGGGTTTATAGGATTCCGTCTAAATTGCTGTACATTAATACGACAAATAGTTATTATTCATCTCCCATTTGATTGTGAGGTTTTCTTCTAACATTCATTTGGGTCGCGTGCACTTTCGCCAGTAATCTTTCCTATATTGCCATATGTCGTTGGGATAGCCAATCTATAACACTTCGTTCGTATGTAGCACACAAATGTAATCCGGCATCTCCTTTACCAGTCTGAGAATAAGTCAAGAAATGTGGGAATATGATAGGGCAGTCAGAATACAATCTGATATCCTTGACGCAGGACCCTCGGACAGTTCTTAAAGCGTAGCACTCTGCGATGGGCTGAAATGATCAGCACGTTGAACTTAACTCAGGCTGAGTCCTACTGCGTGAAAAAAGCCGACTTCACAAGCATATTTATTACGAACGCCACCAACGAACCAACAAGCTTGAATCCCCTGTTGTCGCATTAGCAAAGTTCATGTAATCAAACGAGCATTAAAATAATTCAGAGCTTATTCCGCTGCCGACCAGTGAAGAGGAGTTAGGAAGGAGTCTCAACGAACAAACCAACGACCATAAAACACAAGCCGGTTCGCTTCAATAAATGTTCATATCTTTGACTACCAGTTCGTTTACCCGCAGATAGTGGGTGTCAGGTATTTAAAAACGGAACTCTTTCGTTTATAGTTCTGCAAATTCTCTTGTTTCAGTAGATGTGACTCCCAACAGTGGCCATTTCTTAGGAAAGCAATGGCTACTACTCACTTAATAACCTACATAGCATGAGTTTATGTTTGAACTGCTGCAGCCAAATCATAACTCCAGCATATAGCTTTGTAATGATGGTAGAACATGGTCTACGTTTTCCTTGGATATAAATTTCCGATTTTATCTCATCGACAGCCATAAAATCAAGTCACTGTGATTGCATGAGCTTGCCAGTTACGTCACAGATTCTTTGATAGACTTCATCTATAGTGTTGATGACCGACACAGTTAATCATGGAATTGCTGAATAGACATGCATAGAGAATACGTGCTGTTACCTAACCGGCACTTTTATAATGGAAACGATTCTACTTGATGTATATGAACTAAGTAAAAAAATCCAGAGGAACATTAGCCTAAGCCTGTCAAAGTTGCCGCTGAGTTCAAACAAGTCTCTGCAAAATTTCCAAAGTGTAATAAGATGACGAATGACGTTCGTGGATTGTCGCAGTCACTGGGTTCCAAGTATTGGGATTTTGTATGCCACTTGCTAAATTTGGGTTGCTAATCACTGATTAATCTAACCTTTGAGGTAAGGTCTTTTAATGACGCTGCGTGGACAGTATATGGAATGGAGGTTGGAACCGAAATAGAGGAACCCTAAAGCAAAAGTTGGGCAGTATCCATACAAAAAATAAACAATCAAAGAGTAGGATGAACAAGTGTAATACCGTCTCTTCTTAGCATCACCATAAAAATTACGAAACCAAAAAAAAGTGATCCAGGGGCTAAAAGAGCTCACTAAGACAGCCACCGTTTTGACAAATAGAATTTCATAGTTGAATCTGTCTCATTTTAAAAAGACCGTCATTTATGTACTAACGGTTTCTCCATCTTTCTCGTAGGTCATATGTTTATATGTACGTATATATATATATACTTGTTAAGTATGTTTAGTATATAAACTTGTCCAGGTGATGTGTCGGATAATTTGCAAATATGACTTATTTGATGCATTGTGCCTCCGCGGGCCCGCAATACATTTACGTTTACACACCTCTTTCGTGCAAATCAAGCGCATTCAGCGAAACCGAGTTACAAGGGAAAGTTTATAGTCCCGTTTATTTATTTCAACATTACCCTAGTAGTGAGTTTAACTCTAATGAATACTCATGCTACATTCGATCTTTTAAAACAGGACTAAATTCCACTTCCGTTGATGACTGAAACACAACAAGTCCTCACCTTATTGCTAATTGTTGTCTCCCAGTATTCGACATCATCATTCAGTTGAACCAACGCCATGATGAGGTGCGTACAAGTAATACATCGTACATATGAAGGTACAGCACCCTAGATGTGATAGGCGGTGAAATTGACGGCAGTGAATGATTCACGCATGTGCTGTTAATGCTTATCCCTGGACGGCCGAATCAACTTATTGGGCAAGCGTTTGTAGGAAAGAGTGTAAATCATGGTTCGCATTTTATCCGGGGCTGATAGACATTTTGGAAATATAAACATCTGTTCAATCTCTATTTTCTACTGCCTTTATAGCTAATGACCTCAAGGCACCCCGCCACATTTAACCCATTTCGAAGGGTTCGCTTGTTCCTCAGAGTTTACAATGCCTAGCGCCTCAAAGGTCTTCACGCCTGTTTGGGTAGCCGTTCTCCACGGTGTTTTTTTTCTTAATGCTGTTTGGGTGGTAGTGTTATACTAGCATTTTAATCCCAATAAATCCCCATACTTGCTCCCCAATTCATCTGGGAAATTAAGAGCTTGTTCAGCTGTTCCCTTGTGTACGCAGATTTTATTTCATTTTGTGAATTTAAAATCGTATAATGAAATGGACGAACCCGTCAATTTGCTCAATATAGTTGCTCCGCGAATCATTCACATACAACGCTGGTCAAAGGCTGCCCCAGGGCCAGTGACAAGTTCACTGGACTCAGAAAACACAGGGACAAATCAATCACCTCAGACTAATGGCCTTCGGCGACAAGCACGTCTGACATGCGTGATTGCCGCTGAACCTCAACCTGAGGTGACGTGGTCAAGAGAGCCCTCCAACCTTACCCTGGTCGAGGGAGGTCAATTTCGGTCGCAGATGAAATTGGTTCATCCTGGACTGTATCACGCAATACTGTATATTACTCAACCGCGCGATGAAGATAATGGACTGTATTTTTGCAAGGTACGTGTTCTGCTGTGCTCGTTTTCTTATCCAAACTTAGCAAGGTAGCGCAGGCGCTATAGGAATAGATATGCTTCATAGATGTGATTCTTGTTCTAAGCAGCTGCTGATTTAATCAGATAACCTACAAACTAACTGTCATAAGCCGGAATGTTTTATCTGAATATCCATCGGTCCACGCAAAAGGTCTCATAATCTGGGGTCTAAGACTTAGCCCTCTAAGGATGACTAACAGCATAGGTGAGTTAAGATGATGGTACCTCGGTTGATGACAACGCGTTCGCAACTGAACTCAGCGAATAAACCGGCGACCAGGTCAGACAGCTAAAATTACCAGCTATGTCGGAACGATCCAAGGCCAGTCAGCTACTGTGTGGGGCACTTGCCTATCTGACGGAATACACTTGAACAGAATAAAAACGATGAAATTGCCAGCTGCATAAACTGGTCGGCGAAGCCTAAAACAGCTAACAAATTGTGTTTTCCTCAGTCCTTTGCCACCCACTCGCTGTATCTCAACAACTGTGGAAGCGTTCATGGTGATGAGTCTTTCAAGATCTCTCCAAGATCTGGCGGATTTACTTTAACCCTACTCTGAGAATTGGAATCACCCAAAAAGTATAGTTTCTGTATGAAAGTTCGCGTCCACAATAAGCTTGACGTTGACTGGTTGGCAGCTCGGACTTGCGTATCAGGTGTACGTAACAACTGGCTGCAGACCCTCCGGGTTTAGAGCACATGACGCTTGGCATTTTCTTCCTAACTGGATAGGAAAGAGACAATGTTCACTAGTAAAAACACTTAATTCCTAATCAAGCTCTGTACTTCACCAATTCGAGTAAAGAAAGTCACAGCATTCAGAGTCACATCACAGGACAGTTTTGTTCACGTTGTCATTTCTGCGCAAATTACAGGTTACTAACTTTATTTGAGGATAACCTCGTGAGACTGCATTCACAAGTTCTGCGCAAATGCGGAAGGCACCAGGGTTTGTTCGGAGTGTTTTAAATTTAGATGGCCGCCGTACGTGATCCGGATACGTGTGAAAAACACTGATTAGAAGTGTGCAAAAGCAGAAGAGACATGTTAGGTCCACGAATAAAGACGGAAACAGGGCAAGAACTTCTGCGGAATTTAACTGAGAACATTCCACGACTCTTCTGGGGATAATGAAGTACAGAATTTATATTTCTTCAATTATGTTCCTTTTTACACTGGGGTTGATGGGGTTTTGATAGTTTTTTTCGCAAGTACACGCTGCTTGATGAATCCTGTGCACATTCTGTCAAAATAGTATTAAAGTGGTTAACAAATTACACAAAATAACAGGTAATAAATTTTGCAGTGTTGCGGGCTCAATGGGAGCGGAAATGTTGGTAGAAAGAAAGGAAAATTCTGCTCAGGCACTGATTATCTTTCAGTGTCCAACTAGGAGAGGCAAAAAACACTAAATTTTATGCTGGTATCAAATAATAACTCAACAACCTGCATGAGCACTTTTGGCCGGCACACAAGAATTACAAGCACGTTCGCCGAGTGCTATTTTTAGAGTAAAAAATATAAATATAATTTGGGAAGTCCTGAAGTTATTTTTTTAATCTTTTTTTCAAACCATTCTGCGGCAGGTGTCGACAGAGTAGGACGGTCATGCGTTACGTGTAGAATAGTGATATTTCACAAATCCTTACGCGCTATTGTATGTTCCGTCGCCTGAAAGTGTAGAATACCAACTCTTAGTAAATAGAATGCATCAGGTTCTAAAACATAGAAAAAGCGCATTTTTAGTAAACCAAACATCGGAAATTCCATTTATGGTGTGGGATACATTGAATCTTTAAATGGAGATTGCGTCTACTACTGGCCGCCGTGACCGAGCGGTCAAGTGTTGAAAGTACTAGCCTCTAGATCGTGGGTTCGAGATTTCCAGAGGATTCGTGAGATAAACACCCCTTATGATTTTCGATAGGGATGAAGCAGCCGTGCAGTGGCTCTCGGCTTTTCAGCGTGGACTGAGTTCACATACTGCACGATACCTCCCAGGAAATTCTGATTATATGAACGGCGGAATGCTATAATAATTCAAAAATCGACCGCGCAAGTGGTGTCAGTTGGGTTTATGTTTTAGTAAGCATGGTATTATTTGGTTGAAGTGGGTTTACTGGTTTCACCAATTAAATTTATCCGCGCTAGGCAATGTCTTTACATCAACACTATACCAGTATCTTGAGAAGCGAGCACCGGTACATTCAGTAGATTTTATTATTTACTAAACAAGTCATTCCGAAGCAGTGCACCATGTTTCTTGCCCAATCCGGGCACTGAGGAACGTTGAAACTATATTGTCAGCAAATAACTGTGTCTGAGTGGATGGAGTTCAATTTTCTGGAGAAGCATGCAGCTTTTAGGGGATCTACTGATAAGAGTTAACCCACCCTTAGCGAAATACACTCATCTGCATACCAATTTGGTTTGGGCAGAGACTCACCTGGAACCCAAATTATATTACGTCTATACATGTATCGCGATATCTCGAATATCGTACCAACTGAAACATGAAGTCACAATGCAAAAGTTGGAACAAATTAAATTGTCCAATATAACTAAGACATGGATGACACTTTTGTGATCAACCATAGGAACGGACTACAGAGAGTAGGCCAACCACCGATCAGCGTTTTCAATTACGTCCAGTTCACAATCGAAGAAGAGAACAACGGAGAACTGGCAGTCCTCATCACAAGATTGCAGAACGTTCAGCTACAAACCGAGGTCTACAGAAAGGCAACAAACACGGAGCGAAGTCTAAACTATCACAGCAACCATCCAAATTGTCACAAACAAAAGCAACATTCGGACACTTTCCAGAAGGATCGAGATGCATCAGCGCACAATAATCCAAGATTAAAGAGGAAAAGTTGCTTACACAAATTATTCTAGACAAACGGATATCCAAGGAATTTTTATCTGCAGATCACTGAGAAAGCCATATATGAGCAGTGCAACAGCAGAAAATGGAAGCAAACGAGTCACACTCCCACACATCAAGAACAACGCTGACATGATAGCCAGGCTGCTTCCTAAAAATCGGTTAATAATTTGCGGAGAACATCATCAAAACCAAATAGAAACTTAGATCCAATGATGAAGAACATTGCCGGGATACAATGTGAGTATGGTGATAAATGATATATAGGACAAACGGGAAGGAAGCTCTCCACCAAAATACATGAACACAAGCTCACTACCAAAAGACATGATCAATGTTCCTCCATCTCCTTGCACGAAGACCAGTTTCACTGAAGCGGCGTTTGTATACTGGCTCAAGCAAGAAGGGAAAAATAACGTGAATTTATGGAATTATGGTACTCCACCGAGGAAGTAGTCAACAAACATATCGAAATCGACTCTATTTATAAACCCCTAAGAGGAAAATTACACCAGAACCACAGAGCTGTGAGCCGCAAAGGTCACCAAACGAGAAACTTGTAAGAGAAGCTGGAAAGTCCCATTCAAACAGACACATCAATCTGATTGGAGAAGGCGCCCGGTCAATAAACCAAAGTAACGAAATTACCAGTGGACACAGGGACACCAGCCGTTACAATGGAGAGAATAGGGGGATGTAACCCACCAGTCGATCTCAAGAAGCTCATACCACAACGCAATGCAAATCCAGAAAGGGCTTACTCAAAGCCAGGGAAGAAACTACTAAAAACAGAAGGCACTGGGATAACTAATCGACTTAAAGAACGCAGACCACAACGCAACAAAGATAACAAATGGACTAATAAATTCACAAAGAACGCTGTCACCGAACTAGGCGGTCACGTTAGAAGATAACAGACAGCCTTCAAATAATGTGTAAACGCACGCAGGCAAAGAAAAGTTACACACCCAACGGCGCACTGATGATGTCTCCTAGTATGGTAAACAAACGCTTGCACGTCACTTGCCAAGCACCGCGAACAAACATCTGATCAACAACTAATAAACTCGCCCAAGCTACAAATATTTCAACACATTGCCTAAATTATGAATGATGTGCAGATTCTGGCGTTTGTATGATTAAACTTGCCCACATTCCAGACACTCCCCATTTAACTGTTCATGCACGATGACAAGTAACAATCAAGTACCAAAAAGCGAACAACTGACTCGCCAAATGTTGATTAAAACTACATACAATCATAACGACTTTGTGCATTTTACAGCGCTCTGCTTCTGAAAACCTGACTATAGGTTCAAGATATTGGCCTTTTAGCGCTCACTGGTTTCAGTACTTTCCACAAATTTAAGCTAATTTTAATCACAAAGAAAAGACACTTCATTAAGGTATGAGTATCAGATTGTCAATGCATTATCAAACATTTTCACGCTGTGTAATCCAAATATGGGTAGTTGATAATTAGACGGCTAAGTTCGGAGGCATCATGCAAATATTTTGGGAGTGGCTGAGTTTGGCAATCGATAATCCCACACCTTAGTCTTTTATTTTCGCTGCTACAAAACCAGGGTAAAATATTTTTCTCAATGCATACGTTCAAGCCTCCGGTACGCGCAGTATTTTAGGCAAGTGTGGTTAAAAAAGAATAACTGAATCGCTGCATTAAAATCCTGATAAAAAATGATTTTCCAATAATCCGTGTAAGCTAGGCATTGACTCTGAATTAGACAACAGACATTGTTGTGTTTTGGTAGCACACCGGGTAGCACACACAACATATTAGTCGCTCTACACGTCCATCTGTGGTGTTTTGTTTGAAGTGTTGCAAATGAATGGACAGTAAGCTTTTCTGGAACAACTCTCTCCCATGGGATGTCCTGGCGGATACGAATGAAAATCTGCCTTTGGGCGTTTGCGATTCCAGAATGATGGTCTGAAATAGGAAAAAAATGAGATGGGTTCTCAAATTTCTAGAAAATACCTTGTGAGTTGAGTAAAAACCGAGGTCTATGACGGTAATTTCCTCGAGCGAATCTACATATATGATTGCCCTGGATGATAACTTGAGGCAAGTAATAAACCTCTCATTCTATAGGTAAGATACGGCAGTCGCGTTATTGGGAGAACGTTATGGGGCCCAATTTAATGGCATGGGAAATTGATTTATGACAGGGATACTCTATACTTACATATTGCTTCGCTTTGTTTCAACCCAGCAGCAACTATGGGATAAAAACAATTGCTTCTAAATTGTTTTCACTTCAAACATAATAGTATTAGACGATAGTTAAGCTAAAAGCACTTATGCATGGTCTAAACAACTCATCTAAGTATATAAAGGTGATTTCTCCGAAAGTGCGTTGTATCAGTGCTGGGTTAAGTAACAAAGGCTTAAACCATTATCTGTCCCCTTGAGAAGTGTCCCCTGTCTGTCCCCTGGAAGTGTACGCCTCCCGAAGGGAAATGTCGAATTGGCAAGAATAAAAAACCAAATGTAGAAGAGATTATTTCGGAAGCATCCTTGACAATCCCCGAGCCAATGTTTTCTATTATCCTCTTTCAGCACAAAGCCCAATTTAATTACTTGAACTTATCCATTTGTCATGGTTGTATTTGACGTTACGGTAAACATAGATTGATTAAAATGTAACTGGAGTCGAATGACATTAGCTTAATCAGGAAGCTTGGTGCGTGGGTTGGTGTCTAACTCTTGCACCTCTGATTGTATTCATATGGTTTATAAACTGTAGTTTATCTCCGTATAATGACTGGTTATTTGCCTAATTTGAATTACCAACTAGAGATTCTTGTCGTGTGGTGACATGATTGGTTTGCATCCGTTTGGCTTGCTGAGTATCTTCGTTTCGGTGGCTCTGTTCTTTTATTCCGATTGGTATATTTAACC
>SJOL01003249.1:545768-740889 GCA_004794785.1 Opisthorchis felineus | reverse complement strand
TACACTCATGTGGAAACTGAGCAGTCCCTCAAGAGAATGTAGTGTGCGACCTCGAATACCATACCAAAAAAAATGAGGCTGTCTTTTCCTGCATTTTCAATTGAGGGAAGTCATAAACGAGTGATTCAGTTGGCATTCGGCTGACCTACCCTTTAACGGCAACTTGGTTTGGAAATACCTGCATTTCCTTATTAGGTAGAACAGGGTTATTTCAAGTTATCTGCTTCGAACATGCAACTTCCCGTGTCGCCTATGTTGTAGCGACACCTATTTTGTAGCAGGACACCGTCGTTCTGACAAGGTAATCTACAATGGCCAGTGACGTTATATTATGACCATCTTATGTGACAAAAACATCCACCAGATGTATGTTGCTACACCACAGACCTTCAGTGACAATGTGCATTTTGTGTCATCGTCAAATTCCGCATGACCTTATAATTCAGGTATGTGCTGCGCGGCAATCCACCTGATCGTATAACAATTCGCCACAGACTCTCATCTCATCCGTATAAGGGCACAACAGCAGCCGACTCAGTGTGAAGATTATGGCGAACATTGTAGTCTGGACGAATCCCCTCCTGCAAACACCGGATATCACGAGAACGAACATTTTACGTCGGATTCCCGCCTTGTCCAGGCGCTTGTCTATTACCACCCGGCCCGCCACTCCGCAAAGAAGGCGGTCTGCCAGCCAGGTGTTCGCTCAAGACTCACCGATCAATCCGCTTGACACAACGTGTACTTTTAAACCATGGTTCACCATGTCGGACCTGTCACGTCGGTCGTTACCATCCGGGTTACTACCGCCTTCGATCGATGGCTGTCTAAGTTCCGTTTGGGGTCACTTCACAGGTCTAAATCAAACCGGAGGTTTTTAAAGCGAACGATGGTAACCTTCATCATGTACACTGAATTTCTTTCGAAAGGAGCCATTAGGATTCTATTGCTTCCTCCAACGCCGAATAGGCGGTACAAAATGGACAAAGTGGGTTCGATGCTCACTTTTGACTGGCTCTCCGAAGTTCAAGATACGGAAGTAACTGAAAAATAAGAGAACCTGGATTTGCGGTAGTTGACAGTCAATATCACTAGGATGTTCAGAGGTATTTTCTGCTGTTAGTTTTACCAAAGCCTGATTTGGAAGTTCTGTATGAATGCACAGATTAGGGCGATGCTGCATATTTTTTGTTTCAGGCGGAATGACAATCTTTTTCGTGAAATCTGTTTTCAACTTAGCATCACCTTAGTTTGCAAATCAGTGTAGCACTACATTTGATTCCAGTGTGGAGTTCAAGTAGGAAAGAAGGTTGGCGAAAACTTAAGAATTACGCCAAGAAGAGACCGGACTTCTTCAAGAAGAATCTGAACCTTACTTTGTTGTGATGATTTGTGTGCCATACTGTGTGACACTCACAGAGTCTTTCATAGCGGGTTGGTCAATTGTTAAGGGTCTGACCAACAGAGCTCCTGTTCCGCCGGGCTGGGGTTTGGAACATGTGTGGCGACTTTTTATTTAAAAAAGAGCGCCACTGACATTTCCCGCCACACGCCTGAGGGTCACGTGGCGCGGACAGCCTCGGATATTGCGAAATCAGTCTTTAAACATCGATGCTTTTACACCCTGTAGCACTTAGAGCCACAAACTGGTCTTGCCTCGCACTGGACTCCCCTGACATTGCGATGGGCTCTGTGTCAGAAACAAGAATCCAGGATGATACATGGTAGTTTAAATAAACGCCTCATCACTTTAAGCTAGCTTCTGGCCGCACGCCTCTGGTTATTTAGAGCCGCTGCGGCAGGATGCGCAGGGTTCGGCATTGTCTTCAGGCAGCGGGCGAAGGGATTATTGCTTTACTGAATTCAGGCTGATAGTCAACTCTGTGCGGTTTGTCTGACGATGTCTGTGAAGCAGTCTCCCAAACGGGAAGTTAATCATTGTCTTTATGTCGTGTCTGCACACGCCGAAACCGCTTATGGTTCCGATACCATCAAAGACAAGCTTTATGACGCCTTAAATAATCTGTTACGGCAGGCTGTGGTTGCCGGAGATCTGAATTCACAAGTGGACAGACCTAGCGCATCTTAGACACAATTAAGTGGTCGACATGGATTAGTTTCAGTACGTACGGATAATTACGGACGACTGCTTCAGGTGTGTGCTGATGGCAGAGTGTTTTTATACAGTATTGTCCCGTCTGATGTCAATTCGTACGGAAACGACGTCACTATATCTTTGCTCAGTGCCGGGAGCTTGGCCTGTGGCACGGCGCTGACAGGTCAGCTCATGCACTGGATATCCGATAGAACAGTGGATCTGTTTGAATTTCGGACGAACGTTCCAGCCGGCTCATCGTAAATTTGCGCGACGAATTATCAGGCTCTAAGCCCCACTTAGCGTGCGCGCCGAAGTTAAATTGTGATGGACACTGAATTCTAAGGCAGTGGAACAGGCTCATTTAACTCGGACCGCTCGAAAAGTGTACCCATGCCACCGGGCCCCGGATACCGTGCAGCACACAGGTAGGCACACAAGGCTATCTAAACATGTGAGTGGGTTGACTTGTTTGATGTGTTGCAAGCAGTCTATTGCTCTACGCTAAAGGCACACAGAAAAATCACAAAACGTGGTGAACATAATGACATATTGCGCATTAGAGCAGCGTTTCATGCTAGAATACCGGATGATAGTAATTGCACTGCTCAGGAAAGTGAGACAGTCTGTCAGCTCCGACTATTTGAATATGCAGTTAGCTCGTTGTTTTTATGTCCCCCATTCACTTTTATCAGTTCACTGTTCATGCCCGTAAAAGTCACTGGCTCGAATCTGTTCACACTGTTACTTTTTTCCGTTGTCAACCTAATTTTTCGAAATTTGTACACTGTTTTGATTTAACAACGTGGTGAAGTTGAATTCGATTGATGTTCACAGTACATACGGTATTTACTGAGTGTGGAATTTTATATATTCAGGTCATTTATTCGACCGCCGCCTCTCCCATACAAAGCCAAACTTTGCACTCTTATTCCAATGCGAACGTCTAACGGAGACTAGGGAAAGAAGCCATCGGTCACTTGACTCACTGTAGGAAGTGTAGAAGTACTCCTGGGTTAAACATCCGCTTAGACGATAAGGAACGTAATGCAATCTATACTGGTGTTCACATGATAAGCTGCTTTGTCATTTTGTAAACTCTGTACGTTACACATCTAAGTCGATATGCAAAAGCTCTCAACTGTCATGTATGGCAAACTTTCTGGTACCATAGGCGGCTATCATGAAGATGTATGTGGTTAGCGTATGACACCTGTGCGCTAGTTAGCTCACTTGATAATGGTCACAAAGAGTGCGAGTTACAAACCCGTCCAGGAACTAGGTTAGCTACTAAATAACGTGCATAGATCAGTGTAGACTGGTCAAATTCCTGGTTTTGAAAGGCTGGTTGGAAGACACTGCAGGGACATGTGAGCAAAGACACAACAAAAAATACGTGATTTATTTGTATTTCTAATCATTTTTCA
This sequence comes from Opisthorchis felineus, assembly GCA_004794785.1. Taxonomy (NCBI): domain Eukaryota; kingdom Metazoa; phylum Platyhelminthes; class Trematoda; order Opisthorchiida; family Opisthorchiidae; genus Opisthorchis; species Opisthorchis felineus. The sequence goes on along the minus strand of SJOL01003249.1, from coordinate 737,367 downwards.
TCAAGAAAGCAGAAACTGTTCTCAGTTGGTTTGCGTGAAGTTGAAATTCCTTGAATAATCCGCTTTGCTATTATACATGCTGCTCTCTCGAATGGCTCCCCAGAAGCTAACCTGTTCATTTTCTCCAAGGCTTGTTGACCTCTTCAAGTAAAGCTGATTGCTACAGCGTTATGATGACCGCAGATGTGTAGGGAAAACTATTGCCTAGGCTGATCGGTCTGCTGGTAACACTTGTGTACTTGCTAGGTGCCAGACTCCGAATACTCTCGTCTTTCGTGAGATGAATCGTTTCCGGATAAGGTATCGCATACTCCTACCCGGTTGCATCTAGAGCAAGTAAGCGTGACTAAATTGGGCTGATGTGCTGCATTGAGGTGGTCATATTTCCAAAGAGTAGTGCAGTAGGGAAGTAATCTTTTCTGGGAAAAACGTGATGTTTCTTCTAACGGATGCTTGTATATAAAGGAAACTAAGTGTGCGCTGTTGATGCTACTCGCCTTCCAGGTCGGGGACCGCGTGATCCCCACTGTGCCTGGTTGGAGACGCTCCAAGATATGGCTGCCAACCGATGTCAATGGCGTTCTTGTTTTCAGCTCCTATCCAGGTTACCTGAATGAATGTCTTGGGGTATAGGCAACTCGAAATGATTGTAGTGAGCTGGCACTAAGTCCCATTCCCGATCACCTATATTTTTTCTTCACAATAAGGCTTTCAAATAAATCATGATTGTACCGCAGCGAAGCATCGGTGTTGAGCACTGATGTCATGCTGTCGATGATGATGATGATGATGATGATGATGAAGGGGACTAAGCTCTGGTGGTCTTTGGTTTGTTTGCTGAACTGGGAAATTTGACTGCAAACGTTTCATCTTCAATCGAGTTGAAACCATCAGTGCGTTGTTGGGGTGCGGAGTGGGGAGTAGCGATGGGTCAAGGGCTGTGCGCTGAGTAGTGTTGCGTGTTTGGTAATATACGTGCTGCCGGCCAGAGGTTGAACTTTGATAACGATTCGGTCGGGCAATTAGCTGATCTGTTACCCGGTGTTCTGATTATTCGGTGATCACGTGATCCTTGCTCTTGGCATCCCCTGCTGTCGTCCCCTGGTCGGTGTTGGAGTGACCTCTACTTGACCTATCCGGGTTCTACATTTTGACCTTTGTCTATCTGACTCGAAGCTTGTTTCTTTGTTTTTTTAATCCGATAGTCAGCTCGCTTTGAGAGTTCTGATTGAGATATTGATCCTTTTCACATAGTGGTGCAGCCCCTCGATTTATCACAGGTAGGATGTTTCACAAGTGAATCAGACAGACGACAATCGAACTGTTCTGTTATTCATAGCCTATTAGACTAGGAATGAAAAACAAGTTAGCTCAGTAGGCACGGGGTTCTGACTTATCCAGTGGTCGATACTCTCTAATAGATCAAATACGGGTGTTCAGGTTCATGTACCTGACCCTCAAAGTCCAACAACTGAATCACACTGTAAAACTATTTCAGTTGGGTTTGGCATCATATTGTATTTTCTATCCTAGTATAGACTTCAAACACAACAGAAATCTAAACACTATTCGACTGGCTTAGTGGACTCAAACAGCACGGGCGTTTATTTTGGACATTTTTTGATTTGAACTAACTTCCGTGGGATGATAGACAGATGTATCACTAAAATGCTCGTTTGCAAAGACGTACAAACTAGAGCTGGAGGCTCAACATTTAACTTAGTAAGCGCATAAAACCATTTCTGACTTGAAATGGCTTGACTGAAATATTCTGCTCATACCATTTGTCATTTGTGGTCGGTTACACACGCGTAGACCGCGATGAACCACGTTAACTTTTTGTAATTGTAGATGACATTATCGTCAGCCTGCTGTTGGAAATACAGGAGAATAAAATCAACATTGTGCTCGTTTTATTTGTTACACAATCCAGTAACGCTGAAAAATAAAACTAAGTCAGTTGTTTCACGCGGAGATTTGAGCTAATCTAAATTGAAATAGTGAGTGACTCATCTTTGTGTTCAGTTGGTCTCGTGTGTGACACGAAAGCCTGGATGAATAAAATAGCCATTTTTCTGGATTTTCTCTCCTGATAAAAAACCTACAAAGTTCGCTCAAAATTGATTCCCTTTTATCAAACAAGTTTTCACGTAAACACTACACAAAAGCTTTCACTAGCATGCTCCATGGGTGGTATGTTTGGATAAACAATTTGAAATTAGACGGTAATCCATATCAAGATAGTTTCTCACGAAATGCTCTTGTTCCCATGGCGACTTGGCAAACGCTAAACAACTATTTAGGTAATATATGAACGGCAGCTTTATCTTTGCACAAGGGTGGTAAATGATTTGGGATTGGAATGGTATTGTAACTCTTAACAGCTATCTGAATAGAGGTAATACAACACCAGAATTCCAACAACTAGCAGCCGTTTTTTATAAAATATAAAATGTATATGAAAGTATACACAATGGGCGTGACAAAGGCGAGCACCATTTCTCAGCAATCCCATGGAGTAAAAATCACGGTAAAATGCACTCATTCAACAGATTCAAGCTTTTCTGTTCAAAGTTTTGTTCAAAATTTATGTCCAGACTAAGGCAGACACGTGTGATTTCACTGAATCGCTAAGCCACTTGTCTGATCACAACATATGTCAGTCTGTGATAAACAGAAAAAAGATGGAATCCCAGAAGTTATAGACCACTGAAATATTTCTTTTGTTTAGCTAGATCTGAATGTTAAATTGCATTTACGAGTATACTGGGCGCATGACACAGTGATTATCTTCCCAGAGTCACCTACGACTGATTTATGGAAGTTAAGGCCTGAAAAATGAAGTGCGAATAAGATAATAAAACAGGAAATTAACAAATTTCAGCCGCAAAAGTATTCTTAAATTAGTCTAACATGAACTGACCGGTTGATCAAACCACAGTAAACTCACGCCTCTGCGCGCATAACACGAACTCCATGGATTAATCAATAATATAGCATGATATTCTACCGAATATGTCCCACAATGACAGGAGAAGGCTAGCATAAGGCAACCAAACGCCTCATGGTTGAACCTTGTATTAGTTAATGTTAGAGTGCCGTCGAACTAAAGGTCAACAAAAACCGGCTTTGTTGGGGGGATTATATGTATAGCCAACTCGTCAATGTTCGGAGATAATTCTGAATCATAGTTTGATCGTACTAGCCTTTTCAGCAACCGAACATCCTTATCCACTATATGTGGTATCCGAGTTTGTCTGGCTCTTAGGTAAGGTCTTTTCCAAAAAACGTCTGCTCTTCATTGCATTGGACAGAAACAGATGTTCGGTTACTTCCCCGTCTCAGCGGGTACACAGAAAGTGATGCTGGATAATCTGAGTGTATTCCGATTAAAATATTAAGAAATTCTTTGATTTTTTAAACTCCAAATCACAAGTAAAAGTATTGTTTTAATGAACGGTATTATGCAGAGAGTATATCTTCCACATGCTCGTGGTCCGAGACAGTGGCTACAACACCCACATGACTTTAGATAAAAGAGGATGCCTGAATGACAGTTTCTGCGGTTTGCAATGGATGGCAATATTTGAAACATGAAACTGTTGCCCCTGATTTTCCCCAGAAAAATTCACTCTTACTGTTAATTTTGTGTAATCTAACGTTGAAATATGGAGTTACTGTCAGAACCTGCTGCATGTGGTCAAGGTGGCCGGCCAGTGTATCTTCCACATTTTCGTTGGGGGTGAAAATCATTACCCCCCAGAATCGTATGCGATACAATAAGACTGGGCAAGCACTAAGTGTTTTTTTACTACAAAACTTGAATTTTTGACCGAGCTTTCGTTTTATAATCGGATTCAATCTGTGCTGAAATGTTAAGACGCACTACACAACTGTTTAATCATTATTGGGAATCGTCAAAACTAAGCGTCTTACGGGACTCAAGAGGGATTTGAACCCACGGCCTTCCGGCTACTAACTGAAAACTTAACCACAAGCAGGTGATCAACAGTGTGATAACTCCCTACTTAGACAGGATACTGTACCCTTCATCGTCATTTGAAGGGCCAGTCAACAGGTGATACGCGACACTAGTTTCGCAACAGAAAAATGAGTAATGGCCTATTCTGTCTTAATGGGAGCTAATCGCGCAGCTAACCTTTCCCTCTTGGTTCAAAGCTTTAGTCCCCAACTACTAGCCAGCGGGTTGCGGGTTCGAATCATCCTGGAGGTTCGTGGGGTAAACACTGCTGATAATCCGCAACAAGCATAAAACTGCGGTACACTGCTTTACGGCTTTTCAGAACAGAACAAAATTTCTACAACAAATTTCCAAACCCCCTCAAACTCTCAACATACAAGGAAGTATGAGAGCACTCCCTGCTTGCTAGTAGGCTGTAAATGCGCAATAAATTTTGGGCACGCTACTGGAGGCAGGATGTCGTGTATAATCTCACATCTTAGAGAAGCTCTTCCGCTTTAGTTTGGAAACATAGTCCTATAACAATTGGACCAAGTGAAGTATATGTGACATCTTTGCGAGGGAGCATATCCTTCATAAACGATCTCAACTGCCGGCTGTAAACAAGCAGATATTGCGCGTCATGAAAGCAACACTTGCTGGAAGTTTAGGAGTCTAAATTCACGACAGCACAGATTTTTCTGAATTCTCGGAGAAAAAATTGGACAGCGGACAGCAAACCTGCTACAGTAGTTCTGTTCCTATTCAGTCATGAGATATAATCATTTTTGGGAGTGGGTGAAAGGCGCTGAATATATGTAACATCCGGGAACGCACCGCAATTACTTCCATGCAACACATTGAAACAGACAAACACAGAAACGTCACAGCGAAGACACTGAAAAACGAAAGCTAGGCGTTACCGGTTTGCGCCATCCGAAATATATGACAGGGTGGACAGTATGTGCCGGAAAAACCCGTAAATTTTTTCCAAAATTTCCCCGGAAATAAAAGAGTGATATTTGATTGATGTCATTGATTGATTATCTTGATGAGTAGCAAATTCAGGTAAATAAAAGAGGTGGCACTTGACCGTCTCAGTGAAACAGGTACTTAGCCAAAGCAGATAAAATTGGCTTCCAAAATATACAGCTACCAAAGTTCCTTTTCATTGAGCCATCTCAAACAGAATTAAGATTGTAAGCCGCGTGATTCTTTAGCGCCTAGGTGCACGTGACTGATTTCGCTGTTTCCGCATGGTGAGCAGAATGAAGGCGAATGTCCTAGTGATCCTTTAGCTTCGAGAAAAGGACATTGTCTTTCCAAGTTGTGTCATATTTGAAGCTCGGGGTCTGATAAGTATGGGCACTTTAGTTTGACAGCTGACCGGATATTTGTAGGTTAAATTCACCACTACTCATCATTGTTCACATCTCTTAGCATACTCCACAATTACGTACGGCATACCACTCCACAATGTCCATCCCTGTGTAAAGCAGTTTTAGAAAATCGCTCCACAGAATGAAACCCCTGTGACAACAAAGGCAGAGAGTAAAGTTTGTGCAGCGTAAAAACTCATATTGATTAAAACATCAGGAAGTACCTTGAAACCAGACAAAATCACACGCACGGTTAAGTATGTTCACCAGTACAGGTGTAAAAATGAAACAGTGGATTGCGCCACAGTCAAACTTAGCCAAGGAAACAGAAAAGGTCACAGGTCAGCACGAGTTCGCGACTTCGTTTGATTGTAGCTTATTAACCGGTGAATCATCTCTTTATTTATTTAGCCTGGAATGTACCCCGAAAAATACGTGAATTTTGACACGTTTGACATAAATGTGTTATCTGATAACCGATTTGAGCATTTACCGAATACACGCTTTGCTTGTTCTTATCATGATTTCAACTGGAACCTCTGGGGTAAGTGTGCCCCGATTCAACGCAGACACGATCTGTTCACATTGCTTTCGAAAACCTGTGAAGCTCTTGATATTCATGACGAAGCACTGGTGCAATTTCGACAAACACACTCATTAGCATTTAAATTCGGTTTTTACGAGAGACTCAACTGAAACTCTCATTTATGAAATTCTGCAGCTAAGTGTGCTGCACAAAGGCCTCCCCATGTTTCAGCTAGTTACGATGTTCAAGATACCGCAGCATATTTTCTTAAAGGTAACTACTAACAAGGTTGGTGAAAACTCTTCTAAAGCCCACGACCGGTTTCGCTCTTATTGGAGCTCATCAGATTCACCAGTTTGGCTCATTAATTTTGTGCAATTATTCTGGTGGGTCCACACCAAAGGGTTGGAATCACTGGACTTGAGTTTTGCTCCCATTGGAGCTCAGTAGCAGTGCATGTCTTTGACATTACCGGGGTTTTAACTCCGGAGATCTAACATGCAAGTCGAGAGTGTTCCAACTACTCCACCAGCCTAGGCTGGAAGCATTTGAATTTTCACGTCTAAACAGGCGAATATGTTTATGCTTGGGCGATGTGACTGTTCTTCCCGACGGCTCGAACGACGACCAAGGAAATGCTCCACTTGTGTTGATCGGTTGGCCCGCCTGTCGGGACATTCCAGTCAGGTAGCACCAGGGACACTTTGAAATTCGCTGGATAGTTTCGAATAGTTGGAGGTGGTTGCGCGATTTGTAAAATTCATTCTCACATCAGTCGACCTTCTGTCCTGGCACAGTTCTTTTGGTGCGTTCACACTATCGGGGGAAGCATTGAACTTGGTTTCCTTCAGATTAGAGTTCGTCAGCAGTGTTTATCCTTAAAACAGCAAAATTTCTGGAACAATTCCAGTTGTTAAAACGCAGACTTTTCAAAATATAATTCTCACTTTTTCGAGAACAACTGTTTGTTGTCTCACTTTCATGGTGATACTTTCTTTTCTTTGAACCGTTATTTTCTTTGTGACATTTTATGAATATTCTGGTAATTGTTTTCAGGTTTGCAAAAAGCGACCACCTATCGAGTTGCAGTAAGTGCGAGAAATGAAGTGTTCGGATCAACGCGGTTTACGCAATACTTGTTGGCTTCAACAAGAGGTAAGATCAGAAGTCTACCCATAAGCGAATAAGCTGATTGGTTAGCAAAATTTGGTGTTTGACTCACTGATCAGACCATTTCTAGTTGTTCTGCAAGACGTATTTTTGGATGGAAGTCTCCATTCCGTGGGTATGGACGAATGACGATTTGCAAGTAGTTTTAGACGCTCATTAGTTGAACTAGTTGCGTGTATTCTCAAGTCTATGGGATTTTTATGTTAAAAAGCTAATAGATGGTTAGTATCCGTTTTGAAAAAAATTCGCAAAACCAATAGATAAGAATACTGATAGTCAGAATATTGCATTCAGTGCGAATGAGGTCAAGAAAAGCGTACTTCATGCAAAACATTTGGTCAGATTGATGCCTGGTAGAAAAACAAAACATTATTTGCAGAGGGTTCTATAAATCGAAGCTTTGATCACCCTGACTGACCTGTGTAAGAGTACAATGAGCAGAACCAGTGATATTCACAGACCAATTCAATCGAACCGCAATGGCAAGATAATAACCAAACGTAATGTGACGTGTACACCTTTTATTTTGCTACCTAGTACTAACAATCATTCGCATGGTTATCGTCACTGAGCAGGGATTTAGTGACCCGCTCCAACATTGATCTTATTGACAAGGCTACAATAGATGCATGCAAAATCAGACGGAAGCGGTATGTTGCCTATTCAATCTTCGGTGTTTGTTAAACCACGTGAAGGTCTTCAGGTAGGACTTTTGTGCTGGGCAGATTTAATGAATTGTTGTTTAGTTGTCACATCTTTTTAGGCAAATCGGCTTTACCCACCGCTGTTTAATTACTCGCCATGCCACTATCTCGAGATTACCGCCTTCGAAATTACTTCCAGATAGAATCGTTGGGATGACCGTACCACCTGCTTTCGATATTCTGATTATTTAGACTGTGAAGCTGCATAAACTGTTCACTTGTGGCATGTGAGCTTGGAGGCAGAACTATTTGCCTTCCGAATGCCGGTATATATATATATAATCCTCACTGACCTTCGTAGGCCGCTTAGAGAAACGTAGACAAATTCTTGGTTTCCGGCAACAGATAAATGCACGTGTTATACAAACTTCCGGCAAATCAGTGATGAATCGCTTAAAAGTTTATTTAACATATACACATTCATTTACACACGTCAAAATAACTGTCATTGTTTGCCACCTTCCAATAAAGCGTATGATCCAATTCCCGACAAAGAGGCCATGCATGATGAGGCCCGCGCAAAATCTCGAATCGGCGTCGGCGGAGGTCATTGGGACATTAAACAGCAAAATGATAACCGAAATGGTTTTGTCGGGGAAAGAGATGGGAGTGAACCCGGTGCCATTCAAAGTGGACTTGTTGGACAAAGCAAAGGAGATAAAACAATGCTGACAATTGTAATAGCTTCGAGTTTCGGCGCTATTGTGTTGATCGCCAATTTATTAATCATCCTACTTCTAGCCCACAGAAAGCGGAAGAAATCGGGTCTGCAACATAAACCTTCGAGTAAGTTAATCATCCTTTACAAAATCATACAGAAACCCCCTTGGTGATTCACCCCCAAAAAGACTACCTTTCGCTAAAACCACCTCCCAAGCTTTCCGGCCTGGAATTGCTACTTTTCCAGAACCAAAAAAAGCCCGGAATTAAGAGTTAATTCAACGGGTTTTTACACCCTACCGTGAAATAGGAACCGGAATATGAACCATGCAGACAAGTCTGATTAAAATTTGTCTACCAACTAAGGGACAGTTTAGAGAAACAGAAATTGTTCTTACTGTGTGCAACACGTTTACAAAGTGTCATTAGTGTAATTCCCCAAGAGTTATCGCCATGCTGACTCTCCGGGAAACACCATCTGCTGAGGTTTGATGAAGTACACGGAAGAAGCAGAGGGAAATTAACTGAATGATAAAACTAGGGGTCCTGACTTTCGTGAGAAGTGAAAGGCTTCCAAGCTCATACAACCCTAAAACCACTAAACCAATTTCGGATTCTAAAAGGTGTGTAAAAAGACAACCTCCAAATGATTAGTGGTAGATGTTTTAGAAAATGAGAGGATACTGTGACCACCTTTCATGAAAATTGTGAAAAAGATTATTTTATTCAAAGTGTTAACAATTCGTTTCTAAGTATTTCCCAACGGACTGATCATGATGGCATATGTTCCTCCTCAAATCCGTTCATGACTGAATGATTTCAACCATGGTATTCATCAATTTAACCTTAGTATTTTAATTGTTGCCGTCATTTTCGGACGTTGTTTTTGCCGTGAGAAGCCAAAAGCAGAGGCTGTAGCGGATGTTTCCAAAATTGGACCGTCTGCCGTGAAAGGACTACACCCCAGGTTTGTCAGAGAACAGCTCCTCTTCTTTAGACAGTTACTGCTGTTCAGAAGATAAAATCTACAGAATGGTTTTTAAAAATACACAGATATATTGGTGAATGTGCCCCTAGATGGCCATATTGTTAACTTGTACTATAGCCTCAAAGGTTCTTAGTTACCTTCCAGTTACAACCCAGGAAATTTTGTAATTAGCAAACTGTAGCAAAGAAAGTTGCTATGATATTTTGTGCAATAAAAGGTTGAGTTTGACTAATTTGCAGCAATATCGACACAAGTTACTCGATGCGGCTATAGAAAAACGCAAGGCGAGGCCGTTCGTTTAAATGTCTGTCATCAGGGTTTTGCTACAACGGCGGCCGAGAGTTCAGTCTATTAGAAATTAGCCTACCCACCAAAATAGGGTTTCGTTCTTTATCTCGAAGGTGTTTCTTGAGAGTACGCTGTCACTGACAGCTAAGGATGCTGACAAAAATATGCATTTTAATGAAATATTTTGGGTAACCCGAAACCATCCATCTGAGATCCATAGTGCAATACAAACTGCTGTGTGTGTCAGGTCGAGGGATTCAACTGTGCGCTCAAGCTGTCCGCCGTAGATCAAGGCCACCAGGAGACTTAGTGTTGACCTGTTTAATTCCATATATTGCTCTTCATTCCTGTAAACTACTCCGTGAAATATCTCGGATAATTACTTCATAATCCGACTCAAACGTTGCGTTAAACCAAAAGCTACTCCGAAATTCTCGCAACCCGTGAGAAACTGTGCTGATAAAAATGGAACACAATGCAGTGAAGCACAATCACATTGCTTTGTTACACTAAATGTAACCACATTACATTTTAACTAAAGCACCTGCAAGGTGGGATAACCAAAATTCTCAGCTTGTGCGATTCGAACACTTTTATTGCATTGCATGGTTGTGGCTGTTGTTTGCAACAGTCAGTCTGGTGTTCGTCAAAAACCGATTACAAGCACAGTGTTTACACCTATCTTTTTGGCATAATAATTTTAAAACCCAAAATGGGAGCAAAGTATCAAGCCTCCATTCTTGAGCGCTTTGGTTTTAACGACCCAGGACGACTCAGTCCACTTATCAGGGCGTCACAGGGTCACTCGGTCCGTTCGTAGCTACGACGCACTGGTTCTGCCCAATGCATTTTAAATACTAAATGGACTGTACCTTTCTATAAAGCAACACAAATTTACACACGGGAATTGTGCCCGATGCAAACGAACGACCCGTCAGTTTACTAATACCAAAATTTCTTCCGACAGAGAAATCCGTCAGAAGAAATATGGACCATACCTCGTAGTATGGACGGCCTCCATTAGCTGCTGAAAGAGCTTTTGTTTGGATGAAGAATCCAACAAACAATGTCCAGCGAGAGTACACTCTGCGTATCTGTAGAAAATGGTATATTGTAAATTAGTTCGAATCCAGCCGCCATTTATCAACTCGTTCGAGTCAGTTCTAGCTTCTCGCCATCGCTTTTAAAGTGCGTTTGCATTTTGGATATACCTATGTTCACAGGACGTACGAACTCGTTAAGATGCGTGCCAGAGACCAGTTCCCTAAACGCCCCTGTATGGTTTCACGTAGGCTGAAATCAAATTCTCTGCTACCCCCTGCAAAGGTCACCTACAGGCTATCTGACGCATTGCCTGGTATTCACTTTTGATTTCTGTTCGTCAACCTAGTACAGCGATTGTGACCTAATACCATTCACAAGACACCGTTTTTCTAAACTACGTACTGGTGACCATGTGGGTGTAATGTTCCGCTCGAACGGTCAACTTCGATTGGGATCGGCTTATATGTTCTTGCATCGTTACTGTACTGAACCTTCTTTTCATGCCTGTGTTCTGGATTGATCGTAGCACTGCCGAAAAGAGTGGACTAACTGGTCGAAAAGCATCACTGTGTTGTTGTAAGTTGAAGCCCATTGTGCAGACTCTCTACTCGTTCGTTCGTTATATCTACAACCAAACTAATGTGCAAATGAGTTTATTTGTCAAAGACTGTCGGTTTTTGGTTCAAGCAGAACAAAAGGTTGACGAAAACTCGGGGACTGCGCCTACCTGATGAGCCCCCAGATGGGCGAAACCAGTCGTAAACTATCGAAGAGTTTTCCGCAACCTTATGAGTAGTATATTACTTCTATCAATGTATCGCGATACCTCAAGAATCATACCAACTGAAACATGAGACGGCCTGGTGGAGCACATTCAGTTGCTTAAGAGCATGACTAACGAGAGATTTAGCTGAATTCCAGGTGAGTGTCCCGTCAGAACCAAATTGATATGCAAATGAGTGTATTTGTCCATCCTAAGACCACTTTATCTCTAAACACAAACCAATCTCAATGATGGCGAAGTATTCATTTGATCTAGTTACTGTTTCGAAGATCTTAAACCCAATGAGTCTGCCTATTCACCAAGTGGCAAAAGCGGACATGAACTCAGTACCATGAACTAATATACCATGTAATACTGTACGATGCACTGTTTTCGTTGGCCACATCTGGTTATATCCCGGATATTCAACTAAACACATAAGTTATTGCTACAAGACCACCCACGGTCAACTAAAGTGCAATATACTGGGTGGTTTAGATCTGTCTTGGGGTGAAATTTGTGTTCAAATTTGTTGTGTGAATAGTACACTCGACCACCAAGTACGTGTGAATCGGTCTTGTTGAGCATCTGCATTAGGGGGCGTGGAAGGTGAAAGGAATTTGACGTTCTTTTAGGATTGCAGTATGAACATTGTTTGCAAATTCTACTTGTCCTGGATCTTCCTTCATTTGGTGAATTATAATTTAGGAAGTTTTCATTTGGATTAAAAGGGAGTCGTCTAATGCAAGGTGTTCGGCTGTCGATTTGACTCATCTGGACTTGTCGCCTCTCTGATTAACATTTCTCGATTACCATTTCTCAGGTTGGTAGTGATGGAAGTCAGGACGAGTGTAGGCAGTGAATTGCATTTCCACTCTAACAAAACACCTATTTTGTGCTGAAACCAGAAGACCGGCTTTATTTTGTTGTCCTATGAGACAACGTCTGTGTGCTACTGGTGGTTCTTGACTGTCCACGAAAGTTGTCTAAGGCCTGCTGATGCACACTAGTATGTCTATAAGCGTTGACGCATCCCTTGGTTCCTGACTTTGTTTTTGGCGGACATGATTACGGGGCTCCTTGACCTTGAAAATGTGCGTCACGACTGAACGAATTCGGAGTAAATTGCAAACTAGTCAGAGAAAACATAAATAAAAACGTACATTGATCTGCGAGTTATTCTGAAAGCGCCGTATTAAACTTCAGTCGCGAAAATAAATTTTCTGTCAAGCTCGAATTGTGAGAAGTGAGGTTTTTCGTTTGTTGTAATTTTCAAATCCAACTTGTTCAACCCGATGGATGTGTGTGGGAAATGAAAATCATTTAATGAAACGGAGCGTAGTTTGGTTCTATGAACCAGCGTAATTCTGGCATTTTTGACTAAGGATAGTTTAACTGACAAATGATGGCTCGGTGAATGCACGTCCCTCACCTTAAATCTAGAAGGTTATGCCCCGTAAGCTAACTGGTCTGAGCGGTCGCTTATAGGAAAAAGGTTAACCAAGTCAATTTTTGGCATATCGTTGCTATCCTAAAAAGTATCGTGCACATCAGTTTTAGACAACTTGGTGTATGCTTGTCAAAACTAAGGTGCTGTGCTCATAACAAAGGCACAAAATCGACCTACATAGCAGTTGACATAATTTCTGTGAGCTATAACTAACATCGTTTTTTTCCTGGTAGAATGAGGAGTGATTGGCCGCTTATGAGTGTTTTCATCCAGCATTTTATGTATGTCCCAACTAGTGGATTGTTTACCATTTTAACTTTTTTGCTAGTTACAGTTTTCCCCGGCAACGAACTGATGCAGCTGTGCCCATCGGGCCTGAGTTTCAACGACATGAACGGTGAACAGCGTCACATGTATGCCGCTTATGGGGAAGGAGCCAGCCTTAGTGAAGACGTCCTGGTTCAGAGTCGATCGACAGACCAAGTGAGTGATGGTATCTTTTTGCATTACCCAATGTTGTGATTATCTGTGCTCGGTACAAGGATAACAAACGAAAGCTACATAACCCAGGCTTGCTCGTACCACGATGCGAATATAATCCAAATCTCCAAAAAGTGGGTTAATCACGTTCTTATACCAGTTGTACCGTATCAGGATGATTGTTCTCGAATCACTCGCCGGTCTTGCTGAAACTCAAGGAAAGCGAAGTATCAGTGCTTGAGGCAGAAGTCAAATCTTAAACTTCGAAGTGTTGGTTACTAGACTTTTTAGTATGGAGCATGTCATTTCCAAAAGGCAGAAGCGTACCAGTAGTTAATGCTTTGTACGATTTTATGATGTGATACATCTCTGTCAGGTTGCTGTTTTATGCTAACTGATTAATCAAATCACGGGCATTTTGTCTCATAAAGGAGCGCTAATTTAACTACTTAGATCATTGTGCCTAAATGAGATAACCAGCATTCACCAAGTAGCTCAGAGGAAGAATGCTTTCACGAAACGTGTGAAACTTTCACTTGAGGAGCCACTCAACGCGTGACTAGATGATGTGATTTCCCAAATTGAAGGATGACCTACACTACATGCGGTCTAAGTGCGAGTTAGTCATAATGGCGATCAGCTGATCCTGGCCGAACGGTTAATTGGTCAAATTACTAGGCGATAGGTTGTGGGTTCCGAAATACCTGGAGTATCGTAAGGTGCTAATTGACGATGATTCCCAATAAGGATGAAACAGATGTAAAGTGCTTGACGACTGTTCAGGACAGATTCACTTCACCTACGGAACAAAATCTCAATTGAAAATTCACAATTCCTTACACTACTATCATACACATCCATGTCAGAATTCCAGCTAACCTTAGAAGCACGAAAAATGCCTTGCTGCTCCTTGCCTACAATTCGTAATTACCAGTAAATTGGTTCACAAACTTGAAGCTGGAACGTCAATAAGTACGGTAGAAAGCAGTCAGCAATAAGAACTGGGTTACTAATCACTGATATAAACATTAAAGAAGTACACCTTGTTTTAGCTTCCCGTCGACCAAATATGAATGTCTAATGCACATTGATATTTTTGTCATAAATTTTGCTCCCAGGTATCATAGACAATACAAAGTGGAGGGGACAAAATGTTCACAGTAGGTAATTGTTCAGAAATGGCTGGTCAAAGCGTTCCTGTCAGAGGATAGTCGAATTATGACCAACCTGCCTAGAATAACTCTGCAAATAGAACTGGAACACACGGCTAGGTCTGGGTCAGCGTTTACAGTTGGTTTACTTCCTGAGATAATTGGGTCGCATGCAGGGAGCGTACTCAAAGTAGCAACGATCTTTCGTGAATCACAGATGTGTGATTCTCACTAGATAGAGTTTGCAAAATCACTACCACGATTTTCAACTCTTCGTATAGGATCACTAACAGCAACTATCAGTTTAGGTTTGACTATTTGGGGATTTTTCTGTTTTGTGATAACCAGTCTGGAAAATAAACAGAATTGTTCGGTGAAACCATTTTGAAAAATGAGAGTTTGTGGCGAACATTGTTCCTATAAACTTCGACTTCCGTGAACAGAACGAGAATAAGCTGGTTTTACGTCACTTAATGCAGGAAGAAATTCAACCATTATCTAAATCCTAGCAGTGACTTATGTAACCGCATGGAGGATTTTCAAACGTCTTCTTCGAGTGACTATGGGCAAACGGTTGTTGCGATTAGACCTCCGAAATAAAGCGATCGATAATTGAATGTCTAATGCTTGATTTTTAACAAATTTAGTTTTCAAGGGACGTCTGATGCGGCCAGTTTAATGATTAACCAGTTGCTACAGGCCGCCTGGAAGCACCCAAAAACGGTTCCAAATTGTTTTTATAAGTAGAAGTTTCAAAAACGTTCGAAATTTATAGTATGAGACCAGTTGGAACTTGAAACGTAAAAATTACTTCAAAATCAACACTGCTCCTTTCGCGTCTAAGTAGAAGCGATACAAATTTGTTGTTTGCTGCTGTTTGAAAAATAGCCTGAGATAAATGCCAGGACATGGAAGAAACCTGCTTGCGCATTCATTACGATTTAGCCTAATATGTTCGGAAAGTTAATCCCCATCAAAAGTGTTTGACCGCGGCTGGTTGGATGTCTTTGATTTACTTACATTCAATAGGCTGACTGAATAAAGTGTAATTGCCCTGCAGATAAACTAGTAACAAGCTTGGCCTTGTCGACAGCTGCTATCATTAGTGTGCTAATCATCTTGGATGTACTTGAAAGCGATCAGTTTGAAATTCAAGTGTTTCGGTGCATCGAAAAGTGAGCTTTTTGTAAGAAGCACCTTGGCTTCAAGCATAAGCATATTAAAGCGCGAAAATATCCTTTTCGGACAAATCAAATTAAATAGAGTTTTGTTCACCTAATGGTGAATTTTTAGCATGCACATATTGAGCAGACATGCCATGGAATAACAAAAAATTTCGTCATAAATATATCACTCAATGAACGCTTTACGCAAGTAGGCAAGATGCACCGTTGTTACACTAAGTGGTGGTGAGCGAAAGATCCACGCGAGGAAACACGGAATGGTAATGAGTCTGACTTGTATGACGTAGTAGTTTGTACCTGGCATAAACAGATGAGACAGGTTCAATTCTGACAGATGGCTGCTGAAGGTGATACATAAATTCACAAGTAATTTGCTGACTGAGAGGTTGAAAATTACATTGACGTTTTCAAGCTCTTGCTTAAACAAGAAATTTCTTACTATTCCACTGTGCCTAAAAACGTGTTACAGGGACAGAAATAAAGCGGTGCTATATATAACGGAATCTCATGAGTTGAATGCTGCGACAATCAGTCCGGTGGACAAGGACATGGACAGTAATTACTTAAAACGATGACTGAGGGGATGATGAGTCTGCCAGTCATTGTACAGGAAGCTATATTGCGAACTACATTAAATATAAGTTAATTTTTTGGGACCGAATAGATTTACTAAGCGCAGTCACAGGTAGACATTTCACGGAAAAAAGTTTTGAAAGAACTACTTTGAAAACCCTGCAGGTTTGATGGCTATTCAATAAGCCATGGTAAATTCGTCCGCAGGTGAAAGGGAATAAAAGCCTTGGCAGGTCGCGACACTGAGTGTGACCAGCTGCCAAGTGCATTCAGCAATTTTTGTACCCGCACCCTACAGCAATTTACAGCTACATGCATTTACCGTGTCATAAATAAATCCCGTTTGAACGAAAAAAAATATGAATTCGCATTATTCTTATGTAAACGTTGGTAAAAAGAAAACTCTCTTAGTCACCATCGCATACGAATTTCAAGCGGTTTAGTCCACCAGGGTTCATCCGAGCCAGGAGTGTTTTTTCAGGCAGTTTTAGAATGGTGGAGGTATGGGTGATTAGCATAAGTTTGTAGTCATTTTCTTTAATATAGGTGGTTTTCTGCCACACAATAGAACTAGCAGTTGACTGGTGTCCTAGTGGATGGGCAATTTTTAAGCAAACCAGGTATAAATTTCCTTAGAACGTCAGCATACCATGAGCGACAAGAGTGATAGATGAGTGGGAGCAAATCTTTGCCGAAATTTAGGTGCCGCATTTTTTAACATGTCAACCCAGACAGTGGGGTTGCTGGGTTCAGTGGTCGTTAAACCTCACAGCCGAGCGTGTTTAGTTCAAAGGCAGGCCAGCACAACTTTGTTTCTTTGGCACAGCGTTGCATTGGAGCCCGCCAAACTTTACTTCGGCTTTTGAGGCCTGGATAAACATGGACCATTAAGGCGACTAACTCCGGTTGGATCACTCACATGAGCGCTCCAAAACTTGCAGTAGTTGTTTTTTTAAATCATATTCCTTCCTCTCCGTATCTGATGCAGACGCTTTCGACGGGGCCACAGAATCAAAAGTTGGAGTTAATCCGTGGAGCTTTGCTAATAGGCAAAAGTATCGGGCCCGCAGAAAACAGAGAAGCCAGCGATAGAATCAGCTTTTTGATGATATGATGTTCAGTAAATTCTTTTTACAATCTGAAACGTTTTCTCGGAATTCGTTCCATAATTCACCCTATAGTACACCTGCATGAGCAAGCTGAAAATAAAGCGTTTGAAGTAGGTAATTAGAGCAGTCCTGTAGACAGCGAAGAGGTGAAGTATGATCCTATATTTGATTCTTACCAACCAGATGAATCTTTGATACCACGTGTTTGCCTAGCTTTACTTTTTCCACTTTCACAGAAAACTACATACATAATGTTTTCGGAAGCGTTTGGTAACAATCGGTAGGTTTATTGCTGGGCAACGTCTCGCTTTTGACACAAGAGCTTCGTCAGGCCAAATGACTAGGTCACGAGGTTGGTCGAGATTTAAGGCGGAAGGAGAACCAATCAGCTAAGTCAAGCTAAATCTCTGTTAGGGTGGGTGACCAATTGTTAGGCCGATAGGGAAACCCACATGGATTTGGGTCCAGCCTAAGGTTTAGTTCTTCTGGTTCGGTTCACGTGATGATCCCTCTTGAACGTTGTTTACACTTTCCGTCCGTCTATGTGGATGAGCTAGTGCTACGACAGTTGTGTGAGAGGGATTCTGTGAACTTTGGTGGGGCTGAGATTTCCACCCCCTTTTCTTATAATGATTCTACTTGCATTGACAACCACACAGTCACAAGTCAACTCGGCTTATCTAAGACCGCTTTCCATACGCCCGCCAGTTCCACACCCTGGATTCTGTTCACGCTGTGGTGCTCAGTGATTTCCACCGCCTCGGCTATCAGCCGCTGTGGTGTGAACCGCAGTCCACGTCTTAAGACGTCCACATTATCCAGATCTATTCTATGTCCTGCGTCTAAGGCATGTACCGCCATCGCTGAGTCTTTGACCAGCGTTTGGTATTCTTCCGCATTTCTTTGTGGTTTTTTATCCTCCTTTTATGCTCACCAATTCTGGTGTGCAATTCCCTGGCAGTGAAACGTTGCCCAGCAATAAATCTACCGATTGTTACCAAACTTCTCCGAAAACGATGACTACTCAATCGGTTCCAAGCGTTTTTAACCTGATAGATACATAATGCTTTGAACGCCGAATTCGGTTGCGCTTTCTGGCTGCAAGTCAAAACTTTCGCAACCCTTTTTATTGGATACACCGAAATATGCACCGACATTATTCTCGTGCTCCGAAGAAACCCGCTATAAGAGTTTCGCTTGTCATTTAACTCGTTTGAATCGCACGCTTGACAAAGCTTCTGGGCAGGCCACATCACAATTTTAGGGCTTGAGGCGTTGTTTCGTTTTCATTCGACAACTATCGCAGATTATTCTGATTGTTTTTATCGGTCTTCTTGATCGCTATGTAGTTATGAGAGCCAGTTGAAGAGCTGTCAAAAATAATCTTCTAAAGTCGGACAAAAGTCACGCAACGGCTTATAACCATCAACCTGAAGAGTGTCATCCTTGAAGCGTCCTGGAAAATTTGAACATTACTGTTGTGTTGTTTCTGATGGAGATATCTCACCAGGCTTAGAGTCTTCTCGGGTTGCTAACATACATTGCTAGACATCACAAACAGGATTCACATTATTTTCTTGCCGTTGCGGCCAGGCGCAATGAACAGCCTGATATAACTTACCCCGTTTAATAGTCTCATGAATCTTAAGCTGCAGCTGAGTGTTTTTTCCAGATTCGCAAAGCAACCAGAACCGATCTTAAGACCAGTAATGGTAAAGTCCTTTTTTAGTTTTAGAGTATTGCGAGCTACTTGTTTTTATATACGTAGAACAACATTTCTAAGAGCAGAACACGGTCAGTATGAAGGCCCCAGGAAGGTAGACAGAGGACATGAAAACTGGAGGTCAAACTCAGTTTGGAGGACCAGTATTTGCCCATGCGAGATTACAGGAATATTAAATGTATCTTAGCCTGACGAATGTGTGACATGATGTGAGAAGGGGGTGTTATTATTGCAAACCTCACCTGAAATTAAAGATATCAGGACCTCTATATTTGTAATGCACTACTCATAAGGTTGCTGAAAATTCTTCGACAGCCCACGACCGGTTTTGCCCTTCTTGGGGCTCATAAGGTAGGCGCAGTCCCAAGTTTCCATCAACTTTATCTTCTACTTGTAATTTGCTTTCAAGTAGAACATAAGGTTGACGGAAACTCGGGACTGCGCCTACCTGATGAGCCCCAAGAAGGACGAAACCGGTCGTTCAGCTGGGTTCCAGGTGAGTCTCTCGCAAAACCAAATTTGTTTGCAAATGAGTATATTTCGCTATCGGGACCTCCTTTATTTGAGCGTGCCTCAGGTTTGCGTGTAAGAAATAAGCAATCACATACAGAAAATATATTGCCATCACGCTGTTTTGCCTGAAGTTCACGCACAAGCGTTCCGAATTTCAGAAAGTTCTTTGGCGAGAAATCTTTTCCACGGCAGTTTAAATAATACAAAAACATCATCAGATGATCATTTTTTCACAAAGAGATGCTCGCCGATGGTGTTAGGTATCCATCCCAAGGGAAATCTGTCTGCCGAACATTGTCTAAAACCATTGCTCCCGTGTTGGCTTTGTTCACAACAAACCTAGTTAGATCCGCTGAAGGCTTCAGTAAGTGCGACAGTGTTAAATATTTTTGGTTCTGTCTGGTGGCATTGATGCACAACTTGTACACTTTCAAAACACATTGTCACTACTCCATTTTGGCAGCTGTTAGCAAAGAAAATATGGATCACTTTTTTCATGTCTACAATCATTTTTATTATTTCCACAGTTTTCTCAATTTCATGCCGGATTCAGTCCCTCCGCAGTTAATGGTCGAACGATTGACAACTTCCACTTGGCTACTGGCCACCTCTCTTTTACCGGCTCACCTCACCCTAGTATTCAAGCTGTCAATCCGTTAAATGTTCATACACCAACTCATCTGGAATTTGGTGGGCAATTATCAAGCAATTTTACGGACCCTGAACTAAACGCACTAAGTTATTTGAACACGGATATGAGCCCGACGATAACAGACCGTCAGGGAAATCCCCTGTTCTCTATGAATCCCAGTATTTCCGAAAGTGTGCGTAACGCACAAGTCTTGCCTGCATCTGAAAGACGCACTCCGATTAGTATTCGCGTGAATGCTGGTCTAGGAGCATATCCCAACATTGGAGCACAACGAATTGAATCCCCGAATTCGGGAGCAGCTTCAAGCATCTCTGCCGCTCGATCTGTGGTCTATCCAAACACAAACAGTCTGGAACGGAATGCTTATTTTTGCAACCCACATGCCAAACCGAGCCACCACCAGAACTCCTCCCTGCTTGTTCGACAAGCAAGCTTTGGACAATATACTCCAAATGGGACATTTACGCGGAACCACTCTCCATATGGTACACATCAGACGGCTTTGAGACAAAATGTGTCTAGCTTTACTCCAACCCACACCCTATTGAACTCTCGAACACGAACCAATTTGGGCATGGCAGCAAGCCTCTATGCCGAGCGGGGAATGAGTCCGTCACATAACAGCCACATGGAAAATTCAGAACAAAGTAAGTAGCTCATCGTGGGCAGCAATCATTGTTAGATAAGATGGATCTGAAAAGCCTATGGCTTTTGTATATCAAACTGAAACCGAGTAAGCATGGTTTGCCAATGTGCTTAGAGCTAACATATTAATCGCCAATCCTAAAATTACTGTACACGTTATCACATTGAGCTGAATATGGAGATTTCTGACTACTGCTGTCCAGAATAGACATCAGTAAGAAAACGCGGGGTGAATAGCAACATGATGACAACAAAGTAGGATCAGTGGTTAGAATGCTTTTATTGGCACATTCACAAGTACCGTGTGTTGTAGACGATTTTCACATTGAACTGTGTAACCCAGCTAAATATTGGTGTCGGATCAGTTCACTTCGAACCTCTCCTCTGCCGATATGTAACGACCGGAGTCTGATACGGTACAAATTGCAATAATTTTAGAAACACATTTGGGTGATAAACGAATTCTAATGAAAAGGATGTTGAATACTCACTGACTCATTTACCATAACAAAAGTTGAGGACTGTATTGGTGTTTTAATTGGCTGAATCAACATTAACTTTAATTGCCCTTATTGCATACCTTTGCTCGCTTTTGTTTCACTCGTACTCCTTTTTCCGGTTACTTTGATCATGACGAGTATTATGTATGCGGGGAGATCCTGTTACCTGCTTACACTTTTGCACGTCAAGGTAGGACCCCATAGAATGGTCTGATTCAAGGACGACTTCCGATCAAGACAGGAGCGCTATTTGTCTACGGATCTGGGTAACACTCTGTCATGTACAACTCGCGTGAATTTGGCATCTCTCAAACAAGGTCACTCTCGAAAAAGTGGTGAAATCCTTATTTCGCTAAGCAAGCAACAAGGAAAGTCATTCCGAGAGGCTCACATTTTCCCTCCGTGCATTGACGCACAACCTAGTCAGAGTACACACAATCACGTGTACATGCACACAGAGCTAACACTCACCCACACACTCTAATCGCATTGGACTACCAGCCAATCTCAGGAGCGCACTAAACAAAAGACGTGTTAGCAGGTCTGAATGACGCAGCACTTGACTGACATTCAGTTGATTGGAGCAACCTTGAAAAAAGCTGATGATGCCAGTCTTATTCGACTACGCTGTGTTTTGAATTTACAAGTCTCCATATGAGATCGTTTTTATTGCAACGCAAAATTGCTTACTTTGTTCTAAGGTGTTATCTATTTTCAGGATTGTCCGAAGGGACACAGCAAAATCATACAACTCCACTAGGGATGGAGTTATCGGCTGTAACGAGAACGGCTCCCTTCACCGATTATCACGTCTTAACTGACGTATTATTCCGGTATAAACCGCTCCCCACAATCAAGGAGCCAACGAGTGACGATGGAACTGGTAGGCTGGGGTAAAATTTAACTAAATAGGAACATGTGATGAAGCCCGTTTAGCTTTGGTTCTGAAATTTTGTTTCGCTTTTCTTCAGATGACTTGATGCCTACAATGGGTACCTGCCAGCTTGTACGAAGGGGATCCTATAATTCCGAAAAACCACGGAATGTCTCACCACGTATGAACACATCCGAGATGCTCGATGCGTACTTGCAAAGGTACAATGAACAGCTTGAAGCTGTAAGGGTAAGCTGTTGTCTAAATTTTAGTGCAAGTTGTTTTGGAAAGCTGAACGTTGGATTAGAATTTTGGGTAGGCTTTTTCCAGTCCGCATCAGACAGATTCTCAACAATGAAACTGTTTAACATGGAAAGATTAGTTCATCGCTAACCGCTCATCTATATGCAGTACACGGGGTTATTGAACAAGACATTGTTGATCTTAACGTTTGTACTATCAAAGAAAGTGCCGTAAACATCACCAGGTGCAGGCGGGTCCAGTGCAGCCCCATAAATGTTTTGAACTCCAAGTTATAATTTAAGAATGGCAAGTTATTTTGTAAGCATATACATAGCTTATATTAACCTGCAGCTTAACAACTTGGAAAATTGGAGATTTGACATCTCCAAATATGAGAGATTACGCAGCACATAGTGAAATAGTTGCACTTTTGTAGCCCAATGAAATTTGGACAGACAACTAGGACATTGTGAGCCATTCTCTGCAAACTTACTCAACACTGTAAATAGCCCACCATCCTTAGGAAAGGACATTCAGAAAGACAATAAAACATTATACTTCTTGTTGTGTAAGTCTACAATTAATACTACTGGGCTTTCCAAAATTAGTGCTCTCTCAAGATTACACTTGGAGTGGATTAATGTTGGAAGGAGATGGCTTAAGCTTGTCTAGCCTTCATTGGTGAGGTGAGGTCAGTGCGGTTGTACTGAGTGTTGCGTAATCCGCGATGCCTAAGTTTGATGTTTTCTACTAAGAGTGAAAATCGAGTTTCTTAACGACACTTCCTTTCAGGCTAAACCAATGTCCGTGCTGCTGGAAAAACAAATCCGCAGTTCCTTATCTTTTCACATACCACAGATGCTTAAATAAACCGTCCAGTTGCACAGCTGTTTCATAAACCTAAACTTAAGGCCTGTCATTTTTCAGGCAATGGTTCGAACTCGGTCACCATCGAAACACGGATCTGAGTTGGACGGTAATTTCCAAGAAACACGCAATTATCATGATGGACTGGAAGTGAACGTACCCCTAGACCCTCCGCCTCCAACGGACAACTTGATTATCCCTCCTCCGAATGCATTTGGCAGTGTCAACCATCAATACTCTCCGAACGTTTCCCGACCGTGCACTAGAATGGACCTGAGTGTGAGACCAGTATGTCGTGGTTCTGATGACGTCGGAGAGAGCCAGACTGCACTGTTGTCTCCGAACCATCATCGTCCACCACCAGAACACGAAACACAACACAATGCTCCTGTGAAACATCCTACACCGGATCAAGCTTTAATTTACACGATGGAGAACCAAAGCAATTATCCACGCTTCACTTCCTTATTGTGACACAAGGAAGTATGGTTGACCGGAACTTGGAGCTAACTATTTTTCTGAAGCTGCAATTAAACCTTTAGGATTATTGCGTTCTGTACTATATGTGGGTTGACATGTGTTTACATGTAAAAAGTACTGGTGTCGTATGATTGGTGAAAGACTGTTCGTTTCTTATTTTCAGCAACCCCGTTCTTCTCCTCACCGTCAAAACTGAGTCAGTACCCGTGTGCATGAGAAAAATGCAACCTCACACTTTTATCTTCTTGTACATTGCAAAACATATGCTTATTTTCTACCTTATAAAGGAGACCATCATCCTATACACAAAGCAGAAACCAAACACCTTTCACTTGTTCATGAGGCTCGTATATAAAGAAAGTGTTCCCCAAGCATCTCTCGAAAGATGTCCAATGTTTAGGGAACCAATGTTAAGGATTCGCCTGTGAGGAGAATGTGGATGTCTTGTCATAAACACAGTGACGGTCACTCATATTTTTAGCAGTGTAGTACACAATATCTGGCTTTGATGTATTCCTGGGATGACAAATAGGACACGTTAGATGTACCTTCTACCAGCTAAGGCTCAATAAATTCTCGGAGACCTGGAGGCTTTGCGAATATAAGGGCATAATAAAAGCAATAATAATATACAACATGCCGGCGAATTTTTCTGGGCAACCAATCATTTTGCGGTCGCAAAGTCTTTCGAAATCATATGGTACCGCATTATTGATTTTTTTAGGTTATCGGTTGGTTTGTCATCATCCGATTTCGTATTAGTTCCGCTGTCACGCTTCTTTTTCATCAGGCGAAGGCTGGTGACCGTAGAGGAATCAATCTAATTTTAGACAATTTCCTTGAAAGGAAAACAATAAAAGGAACTGCGGAATATCAGCACACGAGAATTGATATGGACCACGCAATAGACGAGTAGCTTTTTTAAAAATTTGCCCTGGTTCCTTCAAGTAGAAATTCATTATATGTATATATATCACTCAAGACAGGTGTTATCGTTTGATCAGCACAGAACTAATGAAAAACATCATGTTCCGTATTGAATGAATGGGGTACGCCGACAAGACTAGTTCAATATATAAATGTAAAAAGCCGCATGTTCTAAGGCATCTATTGTACTTTTTTTCCCACTGAGAAGTTGTATTTTTGCACAGTTTTTGTGATACATTTTGCATGTCCAGTCCACCTTGTTTCCAAAGTGCCGGTCTCAGAAGTCAGTATGCATTTCATAGATCTTGTGTCCATTTATGGTTATCTCACCGACCAAAAACCAAATCTTCAGGGGGAAATGGTCATTTTCTTAACTAAAACAGTAAAAACTAGACATGTTCATGTTGAAAGATCATTTTTCCTGCTTGTTTTCTAATGATACTTAAAAGAAGGGTTCACCATACAATATCAAGTGGCCGTAATTCCTCAGTCGATGATGCGACCCTACTCGTGTAATGCCAGGACACTTCTGACTGATATACACTTTGTTGGTAGTCGGAAAACAGTTCTGGTTCAGTACAAGAGCAGTTCAAAGTGACTCCTCCGAAAACTTGGAATCTTTAATGGTGCATATCATCAATGTATCAAGACAACCGATGTCCCTAACGTTTCACCAATAAAACCGTAGTGGAACGACTAGCCCGTCCGGAAAAAGTGAACCACTTTTGTGTCTACCCTTTATTGGTGGCCTACCGGCCTAACTTATTGGCTAGCCGTTGAATTTCATGCCTTTCGATCATACATTTCTGACAGCAACTCCACCCAAAAGCAAAAGCTAGGATACCTCCCCTGAAGTATGCTTACCCACCCGTTTTCTTTTTGCTTTTGTTATACAATGGAATAATTTGGCTAGATAGCCCAAAAAGAGGGTACTAGAGTACATTACCTACTGGACTGCCGGTCGAATGACCATGTCAATCAGAGGTGTCCATGTCTCGCTTAGCCGACAGAGGCAATTT
Organism: Opisthorchis felineus; assembly: GCA_004794785.1. Classification (NCBI taxonomy): domain Eukaryota; kingdom Metazoa; phylum Platyhelminthes; class Trematoda; order Opisthorchiida; family Opisthorchiidae; genus Opisthorchis; species Opisthorchis felineus. The sequence goes on along the minus strand of SJOL01003249.1, from coordinate 711,494 downwards.
TGTCAACCTTACCGACACATTTCGAATTATCCGTCGTCTTCCGTACACATTGCCCATGTCCATTCCAACGCACGATTAGGTGGTCGCTGAGGCCGTTGCTATATCAACCCAGTATTATGTAACCTGGGCACCTTTTGTGAGTACTCAGACCTTGACACATGGTGGACTAACTTTCCCAACTTTTATCCGCTGCAGTAGGTCCAAATACTGACAGCTAATGCCACATGCGGTTTCCGCTGAGCCGAATATGAAACCACCTGGACACCCTGTCCTCCATATAAGCTCGAAAGTGTAAGAACGGGGGGTACAAAGGATGAAAGAATTCTGGTATCATGGGCCTGTCAAACAGGTGGCCCATAAAGTTCGAGCAAAGCTCACAGTGTAACCAAAAGGTCGTTCGGTAGCCCGCACAATTCATAAGGGACATCTGGCTATCTAATCCTGGGTATAATCCAGTCTTGTGTGTTCAGCAATGATCATGCGTATTCATCTCTTGTATAGTTATAAGCAATCCAAACAAAGGTTGTCAGTGGAGAAACACTTGAGGTTCTCATGCCTCTGGGTGGTGTTGCTTCAGAGGAATGACTCACACCAGTTATTCTGTCCATAAAAACTTCCTATCCTATTAGCCAAATCGCAGGCTGCTTTTTAAATTTGCCGCTAGCTTTTTGCTGTTTCATCGATGTAGTCTTATGATAAGTATAGCCAATATCCCGAAAACAATAATTTCCTCGTTTGTTCGTTGGTGCAAATTCTCCGTCTGGTTTAACCAAATGCTATCTATCCATCAAAAAAATTAAACCGCAAATAGTGGAATTTTCCTGGTTGTGTAATCGGCCAACGTGAATTTCTCATCCTCGCTCCATATCGTGCTAAAAGTTAACCGAGCTCTCCGGACCGTCTACATCCCATTCGTTAATATCACTGAAACCTCTGGCTCTCCATTATGAATCGTTAAGATATGAACTTCCGTTGAGTAGAATCAACGCTCCATGAAATTCTCAACAAACAGGATGCTTTAGACTCAAAGTATTTGACGTAAGCATCTGGCATGCAAATGTGCATTGGGAAGGCTGGTTGTATTTAGGTATTTAATTTCCTCAATAACTCCTGGTATGCATTAAATTAGGGAATATCTAACAGCACACTAGCTTTCTTGGTGATCTATCAGCGAAGTTATTTAAATTACTCATTATGCATCCAAAACAGAGAGAGTATACGATTCACTGCCTCTATTCGTGATTGGGAAAACCCCAGTTGTAATCTTGATGTATCACCATTTGTATCACTCGGCAAAAAGTAAAACTTATCGTTATGCGGCAGTATGTTTACCGCTTTAACCCAGTGAGCTGTATTGAAGGATGCCCATTCAACAACCACAGGGCCTGTTCTGTTTGGCAGCGAACAGAGGCCTGAAAAACACGGTCTCCTGGCCCTCAGAATTGGGGCCCGAAACATCTATGGCCATTTTTTCCTTAAAATTTTGGCTACTCGAATGGTACCACGCAGATCACCGCCGCCTTACCATCAGGCAGTGATCGGTGATCTACATCAAACGCTTTTGGTGTAGACCACACTAGCCTTCCTGTTCAAGCTTCAGTGCTCTGACAGCATCTTAGCTCATATACAACCATAAACTTTGAACTTAAAGTGCCCTCATTTCACACCGGTCTTTGCATGGTGACATCATCCTGCCCGTCTCATTCCCTGCACAAAACAAGCGCATGAGCGGAAAACATGCGACTACTGACGTCTAGTGTCTTTCTTCTTGTTATCTCTTAACTTCCTCCCTATTTCACGTGATAACCTCTCTCATGTAGATCCAAGCTTTGGGCACGTTAATCAGGCATCTATGGAATCAGCATATTGCACGCCGCTACCCATATCTACCGCCTGGTGTCCTCTAATCAGCCCTGTTTCAGCTGTTTTATTGCAAGGGTTCTTATGCAATTCGGCAAACAGAATATTCCTGCGCGTAAACAAGATGTTTTATCGATTGACATCTATTGCCTATTTGAAACTCGTATAAGGGTACAGGTAGTGAAATTACGGCACACTCTCTACGTGGACGCTACAGAATATGAATTGCGAATGATACTACAGCTGGCACAATTGGATAAGCCTGTTTTGGTAAAGCCCTAAATTCATGAGTTCAGGTTTCATTGCTAAATGGATCACTGTGAATAGCTAACTGTGTGATATCTGACTTTTCCCTGCGATAAAAACTCCCAGTGGCAGGAATACTGAAAGTTGCTTGTTTGTCGTGTGCACCAACTCATGTAACTATGATTGATCAAAAGATATCTCAATCAAGAACCGAACACACTCTGTTCCATCACACACAACTCGGATTTAGTCATAATGTCAGGAGACTTCAACGCACAGGTTTTCCGCATGAGTTCATCAGAAGCATGTCTTAATGTTCTGCTCAATACGAGTGGAATCATAACGATAATGATGAACTTGTTTCACAATCTGTACAGATCACCAGTTGCTTCTCAACAGTATTGGGTTTAAACGCACTGGGCACCGCTACGCTGTCTAGCATTTCCCTATCAACTTGAAATCAAACTGATCACCTTGCCAGCGTCTGCCGATAAAGCGGTTCAGCTGCTGACTGCAGATCGTATTAGAATGCACAGATTGATTCAGATCACGCCCTCACTCGGTGTAGGTTTTTACTACGCTTCCCCAGTATGTCCTAAAAGTGAGCTCCTCATTTCGTAGCAGAAAAGCTCGTTGAGTCACAAGTTAGAGTATCATAAAAAAGCTTTCACGCAATGCACCACAAGTGGTTTCCTCGGAGGAGACCTACCCTAAACGGGTTGAGATAACCACGAGAACTCTGCATGCGGTGCCTCCGAGTATATACCCGTGAGTCGCAGTATCTCAGTAGGGTGACAAGACACCGCAAACTGTCTGTGGGCAGACGGAGAGGTGTGGCATAATGGGGAATTTCAAGGAACAAGCAGGACCTGGAAGGTTCCCCTTAAGTGAGTTAATCAAACATAATAATGAAAACCCAATATGTAATAAATATCTAGGTTGATAAAAGAAATTCAACAACCATCTAGCTGGCACCATACACCTGTGCCCATGTATTTCGTTTGACCAACGTATTTTAAGCACAGTTTTTAAGTTTCGATCCCCCAATAGTTTCTCAAGTCCTTATGACCTATTCAGCCTTGGAACGGTATCAGAATGCTTGTCCAGATGAGCTTTTCCCAGCGTTATTTAAAGATGGAGAGTATTTTTTGTATTCTGCCTTGCTTGCACGCATCAGTCTAATAAGTTGTAATTCTGACATATAACCGTTTAAGTCCCAACCCCGTCGTAACGCAGCTACTTATTCCCTTATACTTCGACGTCTATCCACGTCTTGTGAGATGCGATTCCGAGAGCATCACTCTGGAGTTCGAATTGGTAGAGTTGGATTGAACATACCTCACCAACTGGTTTACCAGCTTTACACGTACCGTTGACCAAAAACCACCGTCTTCCCCGATTTCAATGGAGCCTTTGACTTTGTGGATAGGCTGACTGTTGTAAAAACACTTGGCCAAAGGGCGGCGTCTTTGACTTTCGTCAACATTATTCGTGCCATGTATCTCTACATATCCGGTCGGGTGGAGGTGCACAATAAATTGCATACAGGCTTCCTTACAACCAGTGCAGTTCGTCAGAACTGTCTCTCTTTACATTTTTGCTCAGTTTGTCATCGAATTTATCATGGAGTGCACTCTCCAAGAGACCTTGGACGTGGGTGCCGAAATCATGTCTGGAAACGAAGTTAATGCAAATGGATTATGCGAAGAACAACATTTTGCTGTTTGGTGATTATCCGTCGTGCAGTATACTTTAAACACAATATCAGAGGTGGTACAGTGATTTGGCATATGTTTTGCGCCATTTGGTATCAAGACTTCCCTTTGTCTTTTGCCTCTTTCGAAATTCGGAGTGAATAATTAAGTTTATTGGTTAGTTTACACATCTTGGCAGTCGCCTATACATTGCGTGCAATTTGGCAGATAATTCGCGGATGACGAAGACGCTGTTAGCCAGCGTCGCCAGCTGACGCCACTTGTGATCTCAGAAGGGAAATTTTCCAAATCTAAAATGGCCGTGTGTACAAGGCAATTGTAACAGTGGTTATGAGAATCGGCCACTTCTTGGGCATATTCAGACTTTTGAAACTGATTTCTCCGTAGCGTAGTAAGTGTTGGCTGGCCGCAATGAGATGCTGCGTAAGCCGGCATTTAGTGATGAATCCAAATCGCTGGGGTAGAACTTTAAATACACCAGGTTAAGATGGCTGGGGTTTGTATTTTGTGTTGCCGCTCGTAGTCTAACCAGGAGATATTTCCAGTTCCAAGTGATCGTAGAAGAAAATTCTCGGGAGACAGAACATGACATGTTAGTGTGGAATGAATGCAGCTACACTAAACCGCGCACTGTCAGATCCTTGCGTCTTCATAGCGAAGACCAACGTGATCCTGTTTGTGAGTAGTTGGAAACCCTGCAGGACACAGCAATCAACCGATCCCAGTGCCTCACATGATGTGATTTCCCAACCGGAATGCCCACCTGCATTTAGCTTGCGTTTGCGCACTGGATCCTGGATTAGTCTCACTGATGGTATGTCGGTTACTGGTTTATTGTTGTCACGATTGACGATGATTGATTGGATTCATAAGTACAGCTCAGGTGATCTGATCGGTGAAATCAATCAACTTGACTTCATAGGTGTCTTAAAAGCTCTTCGCAGTCTGTAATCACAGAACATTTGTTCCTGAAACTTCCCTGTGTATAGAATCAAAATTGATCCGAAATTCATTGAATAACTACCATGAGTGATTTACGCAAAAATTTTAATTTTTTACGCTGATGGGAAACAATAAAAATCTAGAACAATCGGTTGCCTTGAATGTGTATCACAACCAAGTAATATTTCTTCAGGTATGAATACACAAGTATATGTTTAGGAAATTTGAAAGATCGGTGATTCTTCATCCATACGTATTAACATAATGCCTTTGTCAGTATATCTTAAATCTGAAATGCATTTATTCGTGTCAAACAATTGTCACTTTCACAGTTTAAATCATCCTAACGTCAGTTATCTCAATTACTTTTAGGGTCAATGCATGCTGCACACGCGCATCACACTAAGTATTTTTTTCCACTGCATTGATAATCTGTGTAATTCAGGTGTGTGCACTTTGCTGGAGAACTGCGAACAGTCTGAATTGTAAAGCCAAACGTAATAAAAAGATCTGGCGCGTTTCGATATGGCCATAACTTAGGAGTAGCAGACTCGAATTAGAATTCGATTCTAAGTTGCAGCGGTTGTCTGTATTCAACCTTTAAAAAATCCATTCAATTCACTTAAAGTATGATTACTCTATTCGTTTTGTGGCGAATATATCTCATGACAACAATAACCGTCTTCACAAAGGCTTTGTTGTACGGTTGCCGCCCACAGACAGAGCCACGGGATAGGTCCGCACAGACCGAGATCCAATGCTAATTCTGGCAGTGGACACAGTACGCGGGTACCGAACCCCTCCAAGTCTAAACTGACAGTGGCGATTCAAGTCCTCAGCTGCCCCTCCCTCCGATGACGGCAACGCCACCCCGGGCATGGTAAAGAGGCCAGTGCAAAGTTGCAAAACGAACTTGCCGAAACATTGAAATCGCCGCCGCTGCAGCAGTTGCTTGAGACGGGGATGCTTATGCAGTATCCCCCAACCACAGAGTTGGGTATTTTGCTTAGCCATCGAAATTCCATAATGCACCTTAGGTTCTAATGAACGAACACCTCGATTTGTCGAACGTCCTGCGCACAAAGCAATAATATCTCACAACAATAAACCTGAACTGGGCGGATTGCTGTTCTGAACAGACAAACTGTCGTTTGTAAGCTGACCTTGCATTGGCTCCACAAGGTCATCCTTGAATGCATAAAGGCAAAACAAGTTGCATCGATACGAAGATCACTCTCATTCTTATGGATAGAATGGTGATACCTTAGCATCAAAACGCAGCGACGCATACAACTTTATCCTCGTTTATGCGAGTGATTATCCGTTTAACAGTTACTTGTACGGAGAAGAATTTAGACCTACTATTGTCAGTCGATTAAGAACAGCTTGTATAGCTTCTACGTTTTCACCAAGTAAGATACTGCCTAGATCCGCTGTACGAACGCTTGAATTTAAATGGACTCCGTTGTATCTCCCCTGTGCATTGGCAACACCCAGTCAATTTCAGGTCGATAAAACGTGTGCTTTTCTGACACCCGGTATGATTTCAAACTCAGAATTTCTTCCTCCACAGATCAGGACTCGATGCTTTGATGATGACAGTGACTTAACCTAACCAAGTATTGGCAAAACAGACAGTTCGTAATGACCAACGTTCGATAGAATCGAACGCAGCTCAAAACTCAATGAATTCAGTAGCAGTTTGCTGTAGGAGTTTGGCATGATGTTCCAGAAGTTGACGCAGAGTGAACTACAGGTCCATACAACTTCTCCCTGGGTGGATTCTAATGGACTGCGTCGTGTTTGAACATCTCGCTCTCTCAAAAATCTTTCGAGAAGTAAAGACAGAAAAACTCTGCTTGATAATATCCACCAGACTCTTTTCGCGATAACTTTCGTTAACTCTTCAGCCATCTTTCTTAAGAATGGTAGGCAAAATCGGAAACGGACAGATTTCACCTCCAAAAAGAAACTGATTGACGTTTGTAGAGCTGAAATGATTAGGGGGATGCGTCAGTATACAACTGAGAGGACATATACCCCCTGTCCTAAAGCTTCTGCATTTTTTATCTTGTTGACAACCTAACTAATCTGCGCTTTACTAGGCGGCTCACAAGTAATGTTGCAACACCAAGATATCGTCGTTCACAGGTTCACTTTCAGAAGAACGGAGTTGTTTAGCAGCCGAACGAAGTATTAAATCCACCATTTCTTCATTTCCGGGTGATTTTCTAGTAGTTCTGTGTTTCTGTTTCGCCAATGTTGTCTGAACTGGTCTCCATAAAATGAAACACGAATTAGATAAAAGAACTCGGTGGTGTCACCAACGTCTGCAGTTTTTACCACATTTGAAATTGTTTGACCAGTATGACCTACTACTAGCGGACCAAGTGGCTCTACGACAGAGGTATCAGAAATCAGGATCCTTGTTGAGGTAAGCTTCAATGCCAACCTAGTGCGAGCAGGTGGCTGTCCGTTGCTTGGTTATATTGTTAGAGAGGTTATTGTGTCTCTTTGCACGGCAGTGAAAGGTCTTTTCAAGGATCGGTGTTTCCGTCACTTAGCAAGATGGAGTTTGCATTGGGGTGTGGTCCTGTCCTCCTGCATTTACCGCTTTTGCCCCTTGAAATGACCGACGATCTTCCACCACTTAAGTCCATCGAAGTTGTGTCAGACTCCAGTAGATTTAAGATGCCGTCTAACTATCACTTGAATAGCACATTATCAAATACCGCTTATTGTTCTGGAATCGCTCATTGGTGAGGACTAGGTGGTTGGACGCAGCGATTTCGACCAACCTGTCAGCGTTTTCACATCTCTGTTCTAGATGTAAGGTGATCAATATACGGCTGGTGGAGATGTCCAATCAGCCTTTACAAACATTTCAGCAGATTTCTATCAACGGCATGTTGCTCCTAGATATCCCATCAAAAGTAGTTTATAACTCATCCGCAGAGGGGGCGGGCAGAAATTATGGTTGTCTTTAAACAGAGATACTACAAGATGCTGGAAGCATTGGGGTCCCGAGGTGTGAGCGCATCCTGCGAGCGATCATTCAAGGCAAAGACCACCCCTTAGTGACACGAGTTGTTTGCTGGGTTACTGCAGGAGAGTAATTAAGCTTCCATTCCTGTTAGAGGGTTCATATGACCTCAGATAAACATGTGATATCCAGCCGGTAGTTGTAGAGAGTACGCACAATTATGCCCTTGATGCAATTATGAGACTAGATTCGGTATTTCCGACACCATGGATTGCTGCGTTGACAGCCCGTATTCTCCCATTGATCAACCCAGCCGCAAGGTTTGTCACCTCCCGGGAACACCGCAGTACCATGACTGAAGTAGGCCTCTTCATAAAATGCTGAAGAGATTTAAGTAACGTCATTTGGCTTTTTTTCGAGCAGTTACTTTTACAATTTGCACAAGCGAGTGCTATCTGTGTATCGGGAGAATTCATCGAAGCTAGCGGAAGAAAGCCGCCATCACGGCTGACGGATTCTGGATGTGGTCTCACACAGTCAACTGGAATCCACTCTTGTCTACCATACAGTTGGTTCGGTAACAGGGTTTAGCCGACTACCAACAACCCATGGGCCGTCGGCAGGCCTAATGGTGACCGCTGCTTACAACAGCTGCACGAATAGTACGTTTTTTCAAACGCGATTCCTACTTAACCATCGACCAAAGACACTTTTCGTCTGCTCGATACTTACGCATTTGTTACTGTGATGTAATGTGGTCCTCTAAGAAGTACTTCGTACAGTGTCAACCGGTAGAATCAAATAATTTCACACTGTAATTCTCCTGATCCAACAAGCCAGGGCTCGCGACAGATATACTTTCGGGCTCTCCAAATGGCAGATTTGATATCCAAGGGAGCAACAACACAATGGGAATGTTGTTTGCTGCTGACACAGACATGCTGGCTGGTTACTCCTCTAAACAGTTTATATCACCATTCTGTCTGCCATTCTGTCTGTTTGATGCCGGATGTGGTCTCATGGACCAGTCAACCGGAAATCCCTCTTGTTCTCCTCACTGTTGGTTTGGTACTAGAGTTTGGATAACTACCCTGGATGGACAAAATATGGACCATCGCCCCGGCTAATGCCAGCTAACATCCGCATTTTCTAGTATGGTTTAATAAAAACACCATCACAAGAAGATAGCACAAATGACTTCCACATCAGAGGTTATTGGGTAGCGTGTCTCATGGTTGCGATTTGTAAGACGCACGTGACGAATTTATTTGTCTCTCAAGACACCTAGCTACAATATTCTGAGGCGCTTGAAGATATACGGAAACTTCAACTAGTGTAATTTCTATACTGTGTATATGGAATATGGAAAATATTGCATCGAATAATGGCTATGGAAGGAGTTGACAGGGAATTCATCGAATCTGATTTTTATGTGGCGCCTGGCATTCAACGTGCTATCTGCTGGAGTGTTGTATGCAGCCAGAGTTCTGGACGTGAAATTTGCGTCGGGGAATGTTGGATTACTGAAACAAAACTTTTCTGGTCCACTGTCATGTCACAATTTTATGTTTCTATTGGCGGCTAAATATTACTTTATGAATTTGCTGATCCACATAATTCTCCCATAATATATTTTCGAACCATCTTGCTAAAATTCTGAAATCAATTTCAGTTTCGGTTGCGTTGACAGAACGAACTTTCCCATTAGAGTGTCTGGCACAAAACAGAACAAACCCTTATCAAGCAGACTAGTCGGAAAGCACACAGAGAGAACTCAAGACAAGTCGGCTTCAGCCACCATCCGTCACTTTCTAGTGTTCACAATTCAAGCGAACGAGAGAAAAAAGCTACCGCAAAAGACGCATTTCAGGGTTGAATAAGAATGATGTGCGGTTCGGGAGCATGCACTAAATCAGACATTATCAGTTAATGTCAAGTGGTCGTTCGTGCGAAAACTGGCTAACACTGGAGTTGAAAGCAGCTTTGCCAGTTTACAGTGTTTCCTTCACTAAAATATCTGAGCGAGATATCTGCTTTCCAGGAATGATAAGTTCCGAAGTGGAACAGTGGCTACGTCATGACGCAGGTGAACGTTTAGCTGCTTTACAATGGAATAAGGAAAACAGGGACCAAAAAATCAGCATGAGTGAATAAGTGCGTAAACAAATTCAAAGATGCGATTGAAATGATACGAAGTCTTCCTACTCTGGACACAACGGAGCAAAACTTATCTATGTAGAGGAACGGTGAGCATTTTTGGACTAAAATACTGTGGATTGCTTCGTGACGCGACTGCACCCTGAAACGGACAGAGGTACAAGTTTCATTTTTCCAGACTGATCATTTTATTGCCTCCATAAACACAAAATTAGTAACAACATATTTCGGTCTTTTTGGAACGACTAGGCATTTCAGGCAATGTTGCTGTTACACCATAAAGTTCTAGTGAAGACCTGACCAACAGCGGCAGTTTGGAAACATGAGCTTGTCAGGGAGCGCTTTTTAGTTATTTGTGTTAACTTCACCGCGTTAATTCAGGCCAGATTAGGTACAGTAAAATGAAAGGGTCTAGAAAATGTTTCGAAATACTGTGGTTAGATAACCAAATTTGTCCCGATTCCTCTCTAAGTTTCAGGCCAACGTGATATGGAATAACTCCACAAAACTGTTTCCTTTACAGATATCCCTGTTGTGATTGGCCGGTCGTTTTGCTTGTGTTTTAAGCAGCATCGAAGAACTCTTCAGGGAACATATCCCGTTGTCTATATCGAATTTTAATGTGAAATGCGTCCGTGCCACATTTAAAATTAAAAACGATGGTGATGTTTAAAAAATACATATTAAACCTGTAGGGTTCACCAGTCAAACCACCCAAACTGCTGAGTACTTTTGATGAAAACCAAGCGCACTTCCTAACGCAATACACTCATTTGCAAATGATAGTGCTTCTGACGACAGGTGCAAGTGAACCACTCATTTTTTATGCCCATCAGTGGAATTTACTGCGGAAAGGTTCCTTGATGTTTCACTTGGCATGATATTTGAAACTGCAACTTCTTACAATAGCCAGGATTGCGCTCACCCAATGAGTTTCAAGAGGAACGGAAGCGGTAGTGAGCTATCGAAGGTTTTTAACATATTCTTGAGTAGTATGTTTTGTCAAACGGGATTCCTACATAACTACCGATCAAAGATATCTTTTTCTCTTGTTGCTTCTGCTTGATACTCACGTAGATGTCATTGTGATGTAATGTAGTTCTCTGACAATTTCTTCTCGAAAAGTAAACCGACAGGATCAAAGGATTTCCGACCGTAATCCTCCTGGTACCAATTAACCCCTGACTGGCGGCAGACATGCTTTCGAAGTTTTTCAAATGGGGTAGAAAGAAAATTGGAATTATGTTTGCCACTGACAGAGATATGCTAACTGGTCATGACTTTAAATAGTTTATATCATGAAAACGGATGGTTTTCTTCTGTATCAATGATTTCTTATTCTAACTTGCCTTGATTTTGGTTGCAAAACTCTCTCACATTGCCAACAAAAAGAAGCGAAATGCCAACAAAGTTTGAAGTAAGACATGAAAGTTAAGTAAATTAGTTCCCACTGGTTTTGCCTATGCCTATTTTTATGTAGGAAAAAAGCTTTCTGCAGACTTACCTTGTTTGATAGTATTTATCCGAAAAACACTCCAATGCACTGCGTTAAATTGTGAGGCTGACAATTTAGAGTTTGTTAGAAAGACGTAAGCAAATATGTTGAACATTCGAGAAAAGCATTTCAAATGGATTTGGGGAGCGCTCTCCCATCGGAAATCCTACTTAGATTCCACAAAAGCAGTTGATTTTTCATTCACCTAGTACAAGCGACATGTTTCTTATTGGTCGCGTCCCCACAAAAAATCTTTCTTTAAGCAGTTGGTGAGGGAAACGTAGGAGGAGTTCCTGTTGTAGGTGGGCAGTGCTGCAACAACAAGCTACCTCAAAGTCGCTTAGCTTTGTGCAATGATAGAATGCTGCGGTTTTGTTTTGCACAGTTTACATCTACTCAACGCGCTGGAGCGTTAGTGATGATAATGATGAAGAAAGTACTTTTTGCGTGCTATTTTTTTACTGAATGTCAGCACATCCGAGGTAGAGGAGGTTTTATATTCCAGAACAGTAGACCTCCGTTAGGCTGGACGTTACTGATTCCTTCAGACTTGTGTATTTCCATGTGAAATTAGTCATCACGCAATAACCAAATAGAATCAGGAAGACTGTAAATGTTCTGAAAACATTTGGGCGTTCTTCAGATCTGTACAAAGCATCACAAAGCATCACATGAATCATTCTAGCCACCCTTTTGAATAACGTGTTAAGTTTTGCTGAACAGTTCTCTGCACAGCGAAGCCCAATGACCCACAAACTAAAACAAGACAACTAGGATTGACAAGATAGTTGTTTCCACAATGATCTGACTCCTCCGACACGTATCAGTCCTTCAAGAAGCATTGGAGAACATTTACGTAACGTGTTGGCCGACTTCAAATTCATGATCTCATCGGGGCGTGATTCTTCGTTGAGGGAACTATATAACTGCTGAAAGGCGTGCCGTTGTACGTACTGCAACCTTGAATATTCTGCTGCTCTCAATTCATCAAGCAGCGGAGCGCCACGTGTGAGCACAACCTTCTCTTCTTCGTTCGAATTTACGCGGAGGTACAATTTGAATCGCGTCATCCATACTATGGCTCGTTTCAACTCAGCCCATTAGGAATAGTAGGAGAGTAGTTTGTCAGATGCTCTTTCTTTCAAAACAGTAATGTTCAGCACGTTGGACTGTTTGACTTTTAGGCTTGGTATATCATCGGCCAGTCATTTAACATCCAACTTCGTCCACATTTGCTCTGGGCTTCCTAGAAAGGCTGGGTTATGCAACCAGACGTATAGAGCGTCCGGGCGGATACTAGCAACTCCTCTCATGATGTCTGAAGCCACTATCGTGACCTCCATGATTGGGGCAACCACGAACTCCGTTACTGAAGCCTTTTCCCCCCTGGGAAGAAAAGCTCCATCCACCCTTCTAGATTGAGCCACGATATCTCCTGGCTTGACCTCCAAGCTAGTTTATTGGATGGAGTGGAGGTACCTCTTCTTCACAGCTCTCCCACCAGTACTGCTCATCGCTGGCATCCTCTATCCCTCTTCTGACCCAACGCTCTCACCTTTCTCATAGTCATCGTCATCATCTCCATCCTCCTTATAATCGTCACCTTCATCCTTGTCGTCTTTACCGGCAGATGCTTTCCTCTTCACAGCACCTTCAGTTTCCTCTGTTCCAGATTTCCGTCGCACTTGGACGTCATCATCTGGCTTTTCGCTGTCACCTTCGTCCACCCTTTCAAAACTACTGCCATCTTGAGAGCAAGCCTCAGAATTTCCTGATGGTATTGGTGTTGCTTGGTTCACTTTGGGTTGCTTTTTCGGCAAAAGTGTATTTTATGTGCAAATTTCTACAAAGCACTGATTCCGAAAGAGTCCCCAGCCCATTTATGTCACAAACTTCTGGAGAGCTGACTGAACACAGGCAGAAGATAGAAACTTGACAATTGCAGACACTTCCCAGGCACTGCCATGTCATCAATTCAAACTGATTTTAGGCTCTTCCGAATCGGCCTTGCCAAAGCATCAAATGGTATGGCACTCAACTGCGCACTGACGATGTCTCCTCGACTGGGGACGAAACGTTTGCAAGCCAATTGCCAAGCTCGGCGAACAGATCAACTACCATCTGATCAACCAACCATCAAATGGTATATTCCTGGTCAGATGAACGTTGCCTTCGATACCACCGGAAACACAGTCGCAGCACACTTTTCTGCAGTAGCTGCCGTACGGCTGTGGCCTTACGCAGTGTGGTTTCATAAGCAGATTCGAGGAACTGTACCGTTGAAAACAGTACCTTGGCTTCTTTCGCCTCCCAACAGCAGTAGAGAAAGCACATCAACTTGTTACTATTGTCGAATAGTCGATCAGCTGCGGTTCATTGAGAAGCTATCATAAACTCCAAAAATCCCCTAGGATTACTGTTAAACTTATTTACGTCTATTTTCAGCGAGTCGGTAAAGAACGCTGTTTCGTAGCGGTCAACGAGCGGGCCGTCCATTTCGTACGCCACGGTTCAAATCCCGGTGCCGGCATCCTTTCTAAACAAACTCTTAAACGGCTGCAGACATTCTGCTTCCTCTGGTTCGAACAAAACTCTCGACTTTCTGTCGACTGGATGAAAACCCACGTTCTCAGTCGCTGATATCAGCCTTTCTTCATCAGAGGACCAACAAAGCCACAGTATCTGCTTCCGGGGCGCTAACCTTCGTTTTCTAATTTCTAACTCCATCTTTATTGCGACATCTTCCCCCAATATCTCATTTTCTAAACTAATTTTGACATAATCTCTATCAGTGTGTCTGTTGGACCTTACATTGCCAGCCATGCTTAGCCTAGGGGAAGAGTATCGAGATAATGAAGGAGGCTGGGAAACGCAAATGTCATGGTCAACAATGTTATCAGAAATATCGTTCAAGTAATCAAGTTCAGGGTTCGACAAGGTTTGAAGCAACTTGCTACTCCGTATTCTGGTCATACTGGTCCCAAAGTTCCAAAATTCCAATTCGGGTGAATGTCCGGGATCTACGAGATACTTGACATTCTATTACTATAGGTCATTTTCAGCAATCAGTTGGGCCACTTTGAGTTACGCCCAAAATCGCAAAAGCCAAGTCGTTCAAGTGGAGGTTTACCAAAAAATAAATGCAATGACTAATTGATAAAATTGTACAAATCGTGGCATTACGCCGGCTTCTGTACACCGGTTTAGAAACTGCTAATTCCAGTGGGATCCTTAAATTCACACCAACACAAGGCAACGTGTTTACAAGATAGCAAAACCACCTGTTGATTTAAACAACACGTGTGATGAAAAGGTCAAAGAGCGGTTTAAGTTCAGGTCAAAAACAAGAAAGGTATTATAGGCGTGAAACCGAAATACCAAAAGCGAGGGATCAAGTTTTACAAAATAAGAATAGAAGAAAGGAATCAACAGATATGTCAGCTAAAATAATTGAATGTGTGATCAGACCAGACGTTCGGAACAGCTATGTGACATCTGTGTCACCACCGCCCATAAGTAGATGTGTCGATTGCTACTTGTTTCTCTCCGGGCAAATTGTCTATGTTTTACCTAGAGATCAAAACGCTGAAACTGATATATTTCTATTGTCATCTTGCTAGCTTTGATTTTGCGGGAACTATCAGTTTTGATTGGACGCAAAGAGTTTTGTCTCGTTAACGAATTTGATAACATGATATTACATTCCATAAATATTATCTGGAGCACTTTCCCCTCTCTGAAATTACGCCTCATAGTATGGACTGCCATTGATTGTTATTTGACTGTTGAATCTCCTATACATGATTGACACTACTAGGATAGGCGAATTTTGGCCGATTCATTTGAGCAGACCAGTTTTTCAGAAAAATGCCAACATTCCACGCAGTGAAGACCAGTGAGGGTGTTCTGTGCTAGTTTCACTAGACGGAAATTCTGAGCTTTTCATGCAAATTACACTGTTTTAATTTGGGAAAAAAGGTTGAGGGCTTCTTCGGGAGCGCATGTTTTATCATGCATAACATAAATGAGGAGTAGAGGGCGGTCCTTGAGCTACGCACAACTGGCCTACAATGTGAGTGATTTGCTTCGGCAAAATAAAGGTTCCAGAGATGAAATGTGTCCTTTGTTGCCCAGGTACATTTTTGACATCACTGTTCATTACTTGCGTATCGAAATTTTCTTCCTGCATTTTATTCCACATACGTTTTTGGTTTTTCGTTGTAGTTACTTCTAATCAAGTTCAAAACTATGGTATGGTGCGCTTAGACGTTGGTCATAAACTAAGCAATTTATTCAGCTGAAAAGTTTTTTACGATCAGTAAAACAACAAACTCCGTATAACTCCATGACTGCATTTTTGAGGGCTTTTCGTTCTCTCATACTCAAGCCAGCATCAGAATTCCCATAACGACAGGCTTTCTGGCAACGGCCTCTAGTAGTCAACTCCCCTTAGTTTGGAATGTGTTGGAATAACCGGTACAACACAAGTTTCGTAATATTTTGGAGGCTCGCTCGTTTAGTATTATTGTTGTATGTAACCTCTTTAAGTGAGACATTAGCGCGTCGCCCATAAACACACAAACTGCTTTATTTGTGCAGCTGGATGAGCAAACGCTCGTCCAGCTGGTTGTCCGCTAATGTCTGGGTTGTGTTGACTTGCTTGGAACTATACCCCATCAATCTTCCGGAGTCTGGCAACAACACAAACATCAGTTGACCCGTTATTCACCGTTTTTCTTGTGTTAACAAGCGTAAAGCAGGGAGTGCCTAACGTTGAGTGTTCAAATATATATGAATGAACGGGGCAGAAATCAGATACTGCGGTGTCACCACACATGCTAGAGATTGCTCTTCGCAATACTAGAACGGTGCTGAGAATGTTGATAGAGTCTGACGACTTTGGAATTATCCCATTCCTGTTAAATATACTTAGGTAGAACGCAAGGCCGTCTTCAAACAAGTCGAATCAACAAAATGACTGTGAACAAAATGCATAGACGTGCAAACACGCGAACAAACGACGGGACTGCCTTCAGTTGTGTTATGGGAAGTTAAATCCAATCTGAAAAGAATGCTTCCTGAGAGAAGTCACAAATGAGGATCGGGTTACTTTAAAGTAACCTTACGTGTCAACCGAACGATGGAACACTTTCATGTCCTTGTTGCCCGGTTGGATCTTATTTCTTATTTTAGTGCACGCTTGTTTACACGTCATTCTTTGGGACCGACTGAAACATACGTGCCAACAGGTCTGCTAGGTAACCACATGTTTCACTTCATTGCCGACAAAACTTACGCAAATGACCATACTAATTATTCCATACATATTGATATTGTAAGTATCACTGTTAGCCCAAGTGCAAGGGGATGCTTTCATAAACATGGTACATTTGGCTTCCGTTGTTTGCTCTCACCTATTCTACCGATGGCCAGATCACTGGCGATGAACCATCCAAAATTAAGTTTACGATTATACAAGCTTACAAAGAAGTTTTTATCGAAATCATCCGCATTTAATTTAAGGACCAAAATGAAGACGACAGTTTAACCAGTTCTTTTGTCACAGCTTGCTGCTACAGCTCATAACGTCAAAAATGCCCCTAAAGCAACAGCATGCTGTCCGAGGAGCCTCGTGAAGGTATCTATTTTATGTGACTTGGTCATTTACAGTGAACATCCTGAAAATGTGTAGATATATTTGGGGCCATTTATTCTCACCAGATGTGTCAAAGCAGTCTATTAAATTCAATCTGAGCCGTCCTCTGTTGTTTGTTTGTAGCAATGTGATTTTTTCATGCAGTTCGCATTGAATTTTACCATTTGGCGACTACTTAGGGTATTCAAACTCTTTCGCACATTTTGCACTGCAGTTGAGGGAACCTATTCTGATCTCACTTGTAACAGCCAGTGAATTCGGACTGGCCTTTTCTTCACAAAATAAGGGGGTATCAAAAAATGTGATCACCAGCAACATAAGCAATAAGGCTGAAAAATTGTTAGCCATGTATAGGATATTCCGTTTTTTTGTTAATAAGCAATCAAGAATGCGTGCTGATTTCATATTTTAATTTTCCCAAAATGACTAAAAAATCGTGTGCCCCAATGCAAGCTTCGGGTTCTTCAAGAAGAACCACTATTCAGAAAACACCGCATTTATTCTATTATTTACATTCTCTGTCTTAGCGACATATGCTTAATTTGTGGGGTGTGGTTTGTAGTGTGCATCTTAAAACGTCATATACACAAGACCTCATGCTCGAAGTCCATTTTCCGTGCGGAGATTTTCGAAGTTATTTTCTCTGAAGTTCTGGTCAAATGGTGATCACCTCAAAGCGGTGGTCTGCTTACTAGTCTAGAGTGAACGTGTCCTTTCGTCCGTGCCATGTACACTTGAACTGTAATTTTAAGGTTGACTGAATTTCACTGTATTTTGTACTATTATTCAGACTTGACTGAATTTACCTGACATGTTTAACCGTTAGATCACAAAAACATATTTCCTTATTTTTGAAATTCACTTGATCTGCGCGTCTGATAAACTCTAGTTAAATGATACTACCGTGCCTTTATTTTAAAATAATTTCGGAAAATTTTGTTCAGAAGCCTTTATACAGAAGAATTGCATTTATAACACAAGAAACATGTTTAGGTATCTATGACACGAATGTAAATTTCGATTTTTTGAATGAGGACTACTTTTGCAACGCTGTCTTAACTTGTCAAAAGGGGATTTCTTTAAAAGAATTCGTAGCGGTAAGGAAGGTTTATTCGTATCCTACATGGAAACTTTATTAATGCAAATTATCTCTGTACATATCGGAAGATGTAGCCAACATTGTCGTGGATGTGTGATTTTTTTCAAAGTATTATCGTGTGGCAAATAAGATGCTTGACCCTACTTTCATGAAAGGGTACTTAAATGAATGAATCTTCGGTTTGGATGACTAATTCCAAGGAGATTTTGTTTTCATCACTTACTGTAATCCTTCTGTCACTCTTAATGATGCCCCACCAACTGAACAAACGAGGATCATGTAATAATCACTGCTTTGTCATCGCGTCACCATGGGTGGTCTTGCCGCGCATCATGCGACTCCTATGCTCAGAATACGATCTCCAGTGCGATCATCAGTTGGTGACAGCCAAAATCCTTTATGCTTCCTAAGGTTCACCTCAAAAAAAAGACAGTACTTAATGTAGGCATAAAATTTCTGTCCACCAAAAAGCCATACGTGCGCCAGAAACATTCCTATGTTGACGTCTGAGACGTGAAATGTCACCGGGTGTTGGTTGTGATTGACGGAAGCCTGCCGATAACCAGACCCCTAACCACTCTGCACCCCAACTGCCGCAGGACTTCTGTCGCCTAGTAGAGAAGAAAAGTTGAATGTTTGTTAGTCCCCAGAGTATTGTTGTCAAACTTATAATGGCTATCTTATAGGTATCCTGCAACTAAAGACGAAACAAGCAAAATCATTGCTCAAGAAAGAAATCTCTTCTTACACTCATGGATGTTTAAACGCTATAAACATTGGGGCCATTGAAACTGTCGTACTGGAGGGATAACACGACAACAACATGCATGAGATTAGGTTTGCTTTGCGTCCAGAAAAATTGCCCGCCAAGCACTTTTTTGATAGTTGTGAAGATATTTGGTAATTTTCAATTCGTATTTTGTCCTCGAAGTGAAAATAATTCGTGCTAACAAGCTGAGAATCACTGGACAGCTGTTTTGTTTTTATCGGGAATCATTAGCAGTGCGCATTTCGAGAAACTCAGACAGTTCCCGTGATTGAAGCATGAGAAGCGCTATGTCCTACCAAATTGAAGGCTAATCACACTGCTCATCATTTGCTCGTGACCTAACGATTGAGTGTTCAATCAATGGCTGGAAGGTCATAGATCCGAAACTCTGAGTTTTCTGAGCACGAACAGCTGATGATTCCCAATAAGGTTAAATTAACTGTACGGTGCTATTCGGCTTTACAGTATGAACTGATTTCATTGACAGGACGAAGTCTTTATTGAAAATTCTTGGATGGTTTATGATCGTCATGGAATTTACTCTCCTCAACTATTTACGTATGTTCCACGTGTTTCAAATGGCTCGTACTAGTGGCGCTTACTCGGTTGAAACAGGCAGGTGTGTTGGTGGAAGGAAAATATAGATAAGAACACTACTGAAAGCAACAAATGCACCCTCGTGTTCAGTATGCTGACTTCATGCTAACTATACGGCTCAACCTACACTGACTGTATCAAACCTCCAAAGATACCCCACTTGGTTGCATTAACATCGATTCGATGAACCATAGTTGTCTGTCAACATGTGTCCAATCAACATTATTTCCACCCTTCTTAAAAATTCCGCATTCTTTAGGAGTGCGATGGAAGCGGGTAAAATGAGTGCCAGAATTACTCGGCATATGCATTATGAAGGTTCTAGTGAGGTGGATAAATGAGGTACACGCTGAAGTATTTCACACTTAGCTGTAGTAAGCTCAATGAGTATCATAAAGCGACTCACTTTTGATTCATCATTTGGCCCTATATCCACATAACACATGACAAAAATTTTGTCGGCTTTTCAGTATAAATCAGTTTCAACTACAGTATGAAATCTCCACAAAAATTTCCAAATGTTCTCACACTAACAGGTGACGAAGTCTTATCCTCATACTTAATTCTGCCTAAGATCCCAAGCTTTTGTTGTCCAACGGTGCTACATTAGCTTTGGAGCGAACTTTTGAGTCTTACATCAGCTAAGCAAAGCACTAAGCGACATGAATATACGTCACAGATACGCAAAAATCACAGAAGGGAAAGAACTACTCAAGTCGCCCAGTCCTTCAGTTTACAGTTTTGTGACTCAAACAGGACGATGTGAAGCGCACTAACCGATGGAAAATCGGTGGCGCCATATCCTGTTTAAGTACGGGCAACAACCGATACCTCGCGAGCCCGAATCGTCCTAAACAGTCTTCAGGCACCATTGACTTCAAAGTTCAAACAACAGCACAAATCGCTTTCGCATGCAGGGTGAAATCACATTTTTATGAAATAGAGACTTGCTGTTTTCCCTGAGTAGCACGTGGTTTGCCTGGTATTCTGAACAGTGACTGCTGTCAGGAAGGGTTAAACGAGACGTGATGACGTTACAAATTGTCCACTAGTGCACGCTTTGGTTACCCATGAGGCTTTGGCGTCTCTCTCCCAAATCAGAATGTCACCACATGTTTGTAGGTTACACGTAACTAGATGAATTTCAAATGATATACATCAAACCAGAAGAACGGCAGTAGAATTCAGCCTGTAGACGTAGGCAGTATTCGCTAACTTAAAAAAAGGAATTTTAAGAGATTGCTTTTCAGCACAGTATAAATTTTATATTTCACAAAGTTCAGTAGAAATCTGTTCACGTTCCTCCCTTTTACACACTACGCTTTCGCTAGTACTAAGCTTTGGAACTCATGTGTCGCAGTTAATATTTAATTATCGTCTCGCCAAGGAAATACACGTAATTGATATAACGTTTTAAAGAATGAGCCGAATTACTATAAAACTGGTCATCAGCGTGAGCCATTAGAATGGTTCCAAAACATGAAGTCTACTTAGAAAGTCCATTTGGCTCCGCGGAGGTTGATAAACCATCGTATTGTCAGCACCACCACGTGACAGTTCAGATGATGAGGCGTGATTCCCCAAGCTGGATTATTATTTCTTCAGTCGCTATGGTTTTGTTTTGTCTGTCGGGTATGTAGCTCTTTGGTGGTGCTCAATAAATCAAGGTGAAATATTTGGTCCGATTAATCCTTCGATTGGTATCGACCAAGTGAGTTGCCTTCTTACTGGCAGCTATGACTGACTTATGAGAATAATTACAGGATGTAACGTGCACAGCAGTCCTTCGGTATATGCAGTGTAGCGTATGTTTCAACTGGTTTACGAAAGACTGAACAAAGGAAAAGATCAACATTGGTGGGTCTGGGACAGGCACCCTGGCTTTCAAGCTGTTGCTGAGCACTCGACAGCTAATCAACTGTTTTCATTTGCATAAAAATTTCAGAAGCCCTGGGGTCTGTATAGAGAAACCGAGTGTATGTATGCTGTATATTCTATATATAGGCTAAGTGGCTGCGTGCCTTACAGCAATGTTGATCCGTTGCGTGTTTGCCAGCATGACTTTCTCTGGGTCTTCATTCGCTACCAGGGTTTCCGAATAAGGTGAAGTACGGGGCTCCTATGTCGTCGATATAGATTCTGCAGACATAAATAAAATTTGTTCATTTTATGTCGGCAAAAACCTGAAGCCAATGTTTTGATCGGACCACGTGGAATTCTGATACACCCGTCTTCAAAGCCTATCGTCTGATTTTAGGGTAAACGCGTTATCCATTGGCTTATTCCTCTGCAGTATTACACAACGCCAAGTGTGCGAAGTTAAATCATTGTGCTGGATGAATAATTAACAGACAAAATTGGACTGAGTTATAGAATCACAGATTTGCTGAACTCTTTCTAAAATGGAAACGTTGGTGACAAGAGGGGATAAGTTAAGATAACACAACTTTAGCCCCCTAACCTGGAGATAATGAACGAAACGAATAGGAATAAGAATATCACAGTGACCATGGTTACTTTATTTTTTTAATGAAGGAGTGGCTAGAACCGCTCGTTTAGTTAGCGAGTAGTCTCGTGGGAGGAAGAGTTGCTCATGTCAAGGGTAGGCCGCAAAGACTTTACATGGTAATTGTAAAGTTTCCTCGTTCGTCAAAACGGACAAAAATAGATATAGGTAGTATGGACAGATTTTCCAGAATTCACAAACAGCCGTTTGCGGAAATGACCTGGTCGGCTGTCCATCAGGTGGACGTTACTCTTACTATTGAAACAATTCTTTTCTGGTCTCTGCTGGAGATTCGAAATAGCCTCCGTTTTGTGGTAACATGTTTTACCTTCGAACTCGGCCCAAAGTTAGATTCCTTACGTTTGAGTTTGTACTTACCAGATTTTCACCGATCGATGTGAGAAACAACATTTTGTCTATAAAGACGTATGGGCTGCAAAACATTCTCATATTTCAATGAATCTATGTTGACGGCAGAAGTCACAAAACTGTAGGATAAATACCAGAATTGTCTGAAAACATAACCTTTCATACTAATAATGCACCTCACTTTCGTTTCGCACATAATCGTGCGTCATTTTGAGTAAAAAATACTCCATCGGTTGTTTTGTGAAAAGCAGTGCACATGTTTGTGTCCAAGTCCACTTGCGATTCACTCGATACGACATTTAACCCAATCTGACATTGTACAATAAGCGGCATGCGCCAACCTCTTTTACCTACCATAATTGGGAAACTGTGGAATCATCTAACTCAAGTGCTTTGTTTGTATTCCGATTCTTCTCAGCTACTTTGCAACGATTTTGCGCCGTATGCCAGTGGGATTTCCTCCTGTTCGTTGCTGGTTCATTACATATGCATAACACAAACGATAGCCTGAAACGTTTCAGTGATGGTCATTAATCACCGTTGCGCTGCTTACGCTCCATCGTTCATTCGCTTGAAGAGTGTCGTAAACCCTCCTTCCAATGGAGTGAACAGTTT
Organism: Opisthorchis felineus; assembly: GCA_004794785.1. Taxonomy (NCBI): domain Eukaryota; kingdom Metazoa; phylum Platyhelminthes; class Trematoda; order Opisthorchiida; family Opisthorchiidae; genus Opisthorchis; species Opisthorchis felineus. Next base: position 688,485 of record SJOL01003249.1, on the reverse strand, counting down.
TATGTGCTACCAAGCGGAAATCAAGGTGGTCAGTTAATTCTTGTGTAAAGACAGAAGGACTGTGTTCGTCTGGGGGTTTAAATCTGTTTTAATGATCAAACGAGGAGCTTCGATTCCGCGAAACGTTTTTTCATCCGATCGGGCGAAGGAAGAGATGACTACGCTTTGAATTTTCTGCTTACTACACCCTAATTTTGCTCACATAGATCAAGTTGACTGGCCTCTGCAGCGTTATTTCGCAGGTGATTTGTGGTACTCAGTGACTATACACACTGTAGTTATCTACAATTTCCAGTGACTGCCAAAAAACAGCTTATCAATTTTACAAAACTGTTTGCAAATACGCTTGTTTGTATACAGTTTTTTGTCGAATTTGTGCATTCTTTAAAAGCAGGACATGTCGTATGTCATTATGGTGGTTGAACGCTGTGCATTGTTGTGCCCATCACTGCGAAATAACAATTTATAGGCACCATTAAATAGTGGATGTGTGATCAACACAAATTTGCTGATTGCATTTCAAATAATGCTCTCTGATAAATCATATGTGCTTGTTGATAAGAACATCAGATTTGATTAAGGGGACGTATGGTAACACATCTCTTGATGCTTTATTCGAAGAGCTTTGTTGACTTCATCACCATACACCCATTTATTCTTTGTCCGAAGTCTCCATGAGTATTGAAAATTCGAACCTTTGATTACCCCTTTCAGTAATTATGAGAACAACAGTAGATCAAGATAACATCGAGTACCGGTAATTCCTCGGCAAATAGCCACCGAAATCAAAGCACCCGATGTGATTAAAGTTCACACCACAATTCTTTCTGTGGGTAAGCACTCGGCTTCCAAGATTGTCTACGAACCGTTTCTACCGAAATCATCACGTTTAAACTGAGAGTGGCTCACAACTAAAGATACTCTATAACACTGAGGTCATTTGAAATAGAACAGCTACGTCAATTTGAATTTTGCACTTTATTTTCGAGGAAGTACATCCATACGAGCGGGATTATCCTTGATATACGTTAAACAAACCTAGCATTGTCCATATTCACATCACTCTCGTTTGAACAGGCCTCCTCCTGTCCTGGCGTGATTATTCTGGTGAGTCCGCGCCGAAGGGGGGAAGCACTGGACTCGAGTTTTGTTCTTATTAGAGCTCATCAGCAGTGCATATCCAGTGGCCGTGCCGGGGTTTGAACTCCGAACACCTGACATACGAGGCGAGCGTATTATCACTACTCCACCAGCGCACGTTGGACGCATCTGAATTTTCACGTCTGAACGGGCGAAAGTGGAAATTCAGATGCACGGCCACTGGATATGCACAGCTGATGAGCTCTAATAGGAGAGAAACCCGAGTCCAGTGCTTCCCCCTTTTGGCGTGGACTCATCAGAATAATCACGCCAGGACAGGAGGACGACTATTCAAACGAAAGTGATGTGAATATGAGCAATACATATCCCGCAAACCCCACAACGGATGTCCAACTTGGCATTCGTAACACACGCCGCCTTTTGCTAGTCACTGCGACCACTTATTTTACTTGTTTATCTTTATCCAATCACATGAAAAACTAAGCGTTGTAGGTGCACTTTAATGAAGTATGCAGCTCTGTGAAAGCAATACCCAGTTTGTATTCGTTTGGAAAAACACCTTAATTTCAACCGAGTAATGCTAGGAAGGCGCACTGTACCCAGTCTGACAGTATTAGCCATTTTACTACACGTCATCTTCATATGAAATATAAATATAATTTTTCTTGAGAAAATTGCTACACTGCTGAACCACAGTACTTCGCTAAAGTAAAAAGGAACTTTCCGAGCTCCACGGCAGACCTCTCAGAATTTTTAATCTATGCCTATTTTAGTCACCTGAATTACCAGTAATTTCAGAATGCATATAATAACTAGCAATCGACCATTCTGCTACAAATACCATATTTCTGGCTAGCACAAATGTACACTTTGCTTGATAAAATTTCAACGTGCTTCATTCCTCATTCCCATGATGACGTCTCCCCGATTGGTGAAGAAACGTTTGCAACCGAACGACCAAGCTCGGCTCGGGGATCTCCAACCATCCTATCAACGACTATGTTCATTTCCAGTAAATTCCACCTTCATATGGAAAACGAAAGCTCTGTCCTAAAAGAATGGCCACGGAAATACATTCTGCAGCTCGCTTTAACAAACACCCCAACCAGATAATGGTATTTTGATAGAGCGCGTGAATACTACGTGCGTTTTGTTTCTTATCTGCCAGGTTAGCTTAAGATTCATTCCGTAAACTCCCCATCATCATGCATTTTACAGGTCACCAAGATACTTTCGTCACAGGTAGACTAAACGTCACCGATGTATGAAGGGTTTTTGTTGTATATAGCTGCTGTTCCCCTCCAGAATTTTAGTGTCGGAAAAAGACTCGCCGACAAGGAACACAACAGGTCTATTGCAAACAAGCGAGTGCAAGTTTACAAGAAGCCTGGCTGTATCTAAAGCGCACTCTAGACATTGATTCAGGCTGTCTGATCAGCCTTTAGTGAACACCCATCATCGTCCACCATGCTTTTGTGACATGCCTGGACACTCATCATCATTAGCCGTTGCTGAATTGATCGACTGATCGAGCATTTGATCGGAAGTTGGCTTTTCTGGCCTGGACGTTTGACGGCTTCCCTACTGCGATTTTGGTGGGGCTTGAGCGTCTTGGTAGGTTTCGGGTATTCTGGGACTATTCCCAGAAATGTGACCTTCCTGACAGTTTTTCAGTTTCATAACCCAATAAGCTACATCTGGAGGTTATCCGTGTAGTATTCCCACAGTCTTTTGTAAAAGCTGGGTTGGCACATCAAGGTCGGAAAGTGTGCTGTAAGTATTGCTCAAAACGTTGGAAGGCTCCAGTGGTTTGATGCGAACCAGTGCTGCCGTGCATTCAAAGGGACTTTGGCATCTTCTGGCAGTATCCTCAAACAAACACATGCCAGTAGTCTTGTGCCACAACTATGGAATGTTTGAGCCATCAGTCGAGCCAGTTTCCTGGCTGCAAACGACAAGCCAAGTTGGATAAAACGGGTTCCCGCCTGAACCTCATGTGCGTTTCCATTTTGTGTGTTAACTTTCTTCCCGTAGCCTCTTTAACGACTCTTCCTCATTGTTCTTGGCTTTAACCATGTCATTCTTTAACTCACTGAGGTTTTTATCTTAACCAGACTCTTTAAAATAGTTTAGAAGGTCTCCAACAAACTGAAGACGACCAATCAACATGAGTTTACTCAAAGCGGATACTCAGACCGAATGCTTCGACTTTACTCTAGTCGTAACAGTGCAAAGCCGAAACTCATCATATGAGATGCTAATTCGTGATTATCGGACAGACTGTTGACAACATCTCCAAAGTACGTCAAGTATTTGAACAGCTCTGAACAGCTTATTAGCATACTGATCAAGAAATTATGAGCATCTTTTGTTTACCTATCTATTTGCAGAGCAATCTTAAGTTACCCTTTTTCAGTTCTTTCAGGCCAACGTTTGCCTTCGTTCATTCTCAGAGGGCAGTAACGGGGGTTATGTCTCTTTGTCTGCTGAAAGAATGGTCGATGTCTTGAGACCAAGATAATTAACCAGTGGATCTCAATTTTCCAGTAACGGTTGACTTTGGAAATCCATGATGAAACAGGACTACTCAATAGTAGACAGGTTTGCCCCTTACCCGACAAACACCTGACTTATAGATGATTATGATCACTACAAATTTTTGCTTTCCTTGTCCAATGATGCAGAATTACAGATTGTTATTTACAGTATTCCGCATCTTACCGGATTTTTGTTCACGGTGAATCTGTTTTACTCTGTCCTAGTTTAAAACCAAGAATGTTTAGCCCAAACATATTGCTTGGGTAGTGATTTTCCCAGATTTTGAGTCATTCCTGTGCAAATGAGAACATTCAAATGCCCAGCACGCCCTTTTGAAAGCTAGTTTTGATGTGTTGTGCACAAAACTCTCTACACATGTTGCGCGCTGAAGTGGTACGGAGACTATGGACCTCAGTCTAAAGGAAAAGCTAGATTCAACGTTTATTGGGAGACGTACCAGACTTAATTGTTTGTCACCAAGACTGAACATTCTCGCATAGGTCTCAATGAAAGATAGAATTTGCGCCAAATTCAACGATAAATCAGCTGTACCGAAAAGCGTTTTCCGGTTACATAGAGTGCTTGTGGTCATGTCGCACATGGTACTGAATGGGTTCATGTCCGCATCTCTGGTTAGGCGGTAAGATGGTGGGGGATTGAGACGCTACCGTGTTGATATATATGCTTTCTCCGACGTTTATTTCACAGAACGGAAATTTGTATCGTCTAGCATTTTGACAGAAAAATGGTCGTAATGTTTTTGTTTGGTTGGACACCTGCAATTAGATTGAAATTCCAAATGTTTCAGTGGACGGACTATTTGGAATTCCTCTTTTTCCACCCGCATCAAAAAACGATAACCAAACCAGGTCCACCAAGTATTAGTTCGTTTTAATGAGGAGGCCTAAATATATGGCCTCTTGCTAAGTGAACAGTGCGCTTCAAATGCATTCTAGTTGAATATGCTGATTAACTGTAAACCACGCAGCTCAAACTCAGCGAAACTCTGAGTTGTTGTTGGACAAGTCTTCACAGGTTGAGGACTACAGGTAGTGTTTCAGATTTTATTTTTATGCAGTATGTTATTATTTGTTACTATGTTATGTTATTATTATTATGTTATTATTTGTATCTTCATATGTCTTCCACTAGGTGTTGCAATACAGAGTCAACGGTAGCTCCACCCATTTTCAAAATGTTTAACCAGGACACTTCCTACCGAAACTTTCCATCAAGATTTTTTTACCGCAAGTGTTGTTCACTCCGGTGCCTCCGAATAAAAAGATAATTTTCCGTAAATCACTGATAGGCGTCATTCTCTTGCTAACATGCAAGCGATCTACAGAAGGCACTTTGTTGCTGATCTTGATGGTATAACTCACCAGAGTCACCAGTTGAAAATATTCTAAGCTTAAGCTTTGGAGGTAAATCATGAACATATCCAGTGCAGTTTAGAAACAGTTATCGATTGGGTCAAATAACGCAACTAAATGGCGTGTAGCGCAACATGGAGTCTCCCGGGTCCTGCAAGTGATCGTAAAATCAATGAACATCAGTGTGGACTAATTTGTGTCAAAACCTGATTGTCGGAACTTTAGTCGAGGCGAACATTCTTCAAGAAAGTTGGACTTGTGGGCGTCTCACATATACTCAGTCCGTTATGTACATATAGTTGTACACTAGCTTGTTAAACCCCGTCGTTTTATTACTAATGTATTCAAGATATTGATTGTTGCAAAGTGTTTTTTATGCAGTGCTGTAAGTGGAAACTGGCGACGGCACTTTCAAACGAATTTTAGCGACTGAAAAATATAATAGTTTTAGAGGAACCCTCTTCTGAAAGTTTCAAACAACCTCTAATTAGCGACTAGCATAGCCATCTGCTTAGACAACTATAGTTGAGCTTAAACAAGTGGGAAAAAGTTTTTCCCAATCCTTCATAATTCACATAGTTTTGAGTTCTTTGCCCATGTAGACACCTATTTCTTGCAAATTCCTACTTCAGCAGCAAAAAGTAAAATAACTCCCTTGTTCACAAATAAATGATTCAGATCCTTTTTCCTCGTTGCTGTCAAGTTACCGGGATTGCACTTTGGTTGTAACCGAATGTTTGGACTAAGGTCGTCAAATCTAAGCCTACCGATAGAGATTCAGTCCAAAATCCCGACGCGCATCAGTTAAGCACATGAGAAGCTTGTTTAGTTCAGCATTGAGTCTAACACCGACTGTTCTGTACAGGTTTAAAGCTTCGGGTTCCCATTCGGTACCATGTGAAAGAACATGAGTTACACTGAACCTACCAAACAATAACCTGTTGCACAGACATGGAGTGCAAGATCGTTATGAACCTTCCGATCACCATGAGCCACGTTCGCTAGTAACGAAAATCACTGAAGCGAGGAAGCGAGAAAAATCTGATTTCGTGAGTTTGACATTCACCTTGTTTTTTGTTTGGTTTAAGCGGCAAGGTCACATCTGTTGATGGTACCTGTAAACACCTGTAAATACGGACTGACATCTCTGGTTTATTTACAATTAATGGATAGTCCCAATTCAGGTCCGAACACAATAACTGGGAGTAGTGTTTTCGACAAAATTTCATCAGATGAGTAGTTTTTAAATAGTTTGCAAGGTTGAAAGGATAAAAGTTAAAACTCAGAAGTGACGCACTAAAATGAATGTTTGAGCTGCTCTCAGAGAGGGGCCATTGGTTGACCAGCGTAAAATCAATGTCCTCACTCGCCGGTGATTGACACCGTTCGGTTGTAATGGTCCCCACCATTTCGAATGCGTTTCTGTGAATGGCCTTTGAACGACTAGGCGGCACTCGACAAATCAAGCCTGAAGATTTATCTAGATTGACTCTGCAGTTTCTATCAATCGAGTGATTTGGTGGTATTGGCCAATAGTTTATGTTCTCTTGTTTTAATGCAGCGCAACGAGTGATAATTTCAGAAGCCCTATCGATGATAAATGGCGACTGAATGTGAACAGGTTTCATGAGGACCGTATTAGCTGGGCATTCTAGGTTTTTATGTACGAACTTATCTTGGAATGAATTGCCAACAAGGGTCTTCACAACTTTAGTTCTGCTTTAAGAATGTTGTGACTTCAGATCTGAGCGTTGCTCGCGTTGGTCGGCGAGCTGAACCACCTCCTCGTGGTGCTGACTGGGTAGCCTGGATGTCGGTCTGGGTGAGCTAAGAGTTCAGCAACTCCAGACAGGGCTAACCACCCGGTTTGGATTCAATGTGCATTCGACAATGTACACCATAAATCATCTGGCGCCTTCGCACCAGTTCCAACCAGTACACAGGAGAGACTCGTGGGGCTCACGTGTGAGAAATGTGGCAAATACTGCAAATCGAAAGTTGGCTTGGTGGCCCACCATCGATTTCACGACAATGGAAGTGTTGGTACGAACATGGTCGCCCAATTGGCCTACGTTGATTGTTCCCGCCTTTTTCCGACGAAGGTTGGCCTGAGTCGACATCGCCGGCACGCACACCCCACCCAGCATAATGCAGAAAAGCTTGGCCGAGTGAAGTATTGCGGGGCCCGCTGGTCCCAACAAGCGTCACAATCACTCTTGCGCCTGGCTAACAATTTATATCCGTCTTGTGTCACGCAAACCGCGCTGTTCGGGAGACTGGAGCAGTATTTCCTGGTCGATCGGCTATCAGCATCAAAACCAGGTTACGGGTGCTTAACTGGCAAGTACAACAGGACGAATCATCATCTGGTGGCCCTGACCAAACTATCGGTCAAATAGCGGCCTAATCGTCAGAAGCCGATGACTATAGCATCTGGTTTAAACAAACCCTGGATTGCGCCGTGTCACTATTGGAATCCCATGCTGACAGTTCGCTTGCTAGTGTTGACCTTCTGGTATTTGCCCGAGGATTGCAGTCCGGCATCATGACACCGGAGCAAATCCTGTCGCTTCTGAACCTCCACGCCTCCAGGACATTTCCACAAACCTGGACAACTGTATCCCGACGCCGTCATCAGTTAGCCCATCGGATGCCGGTCAACCGAGAGCAAATACGCCGAGCCAACCACGCCGCCACCTAGACCCTATACCACCAAAGACGGAAAGATGCAGCGTCTGCTGTGCTCGATGGGTCATGGAAGGATCTATACAAAGGTAACTGCGGCCTACCTCTGAACGCCGAGCAGTACTGGAAACAGGTGCTCTCAGCTCCAAAACACGTGGATAGCCGGCCAAGTCGCGTAGTAGTACCATCCGATTGGAGCTTGATCGAGCCAATTACAGGAGAGGAAGTCGGTCGTACGATCCGTTTAATGGGCAATTCGTCCCCAGGCCTGGACAAGCTCACGCCCAGGATGCTCCACCGGTTCAATGCTAACGCGCTTGCTGGGTATTTCAACTTACTCTTATTATCTGGGGGTTGTCCCCCACATCTGTGTCGTGCCCGTATTACTCTAGTTCCGAAGGTCCCAAATCCGACTTCACCGGATCAACTGAGACCGATCTCCGTGTCATCCATTCTTGTCCGATGCTTTCATAAGGTGCTTGCTGATCGCTGAAGTCGAAGATTGCAACTGCCCTCACTCCAGTTTGCATTTCTACATCGAGACGGTTGTTTGGAAGCTACATCGCTGTTACATGCCCTGCTTCGTCACTCTTCAGCGACTGCTTCTAACCTCAGCTTGGCGTTTGTTGATATCTCGAAAGCGTTTGATTCGGTTTCGCATGACACAATCGTCAGATCTGCCAAGGCGTTTGGAGCACCGTCACCTCTAGTTCGATACATCACACAGTTCTATGAGAATGCTGCAGCAGTTTTCCCCAATTCCGAGGTCCACTGCCACAGAGGTGTGAGGCAAGGGGATCCACTCTCCCCATTATTGTTCATCATGGCAATGGATGAGGTTCTTGGATTGTCGATGCCGCAACTGGGATATCAGTTCCATGACACCCTAGTAGATGGTTTTGCCTTCGCTGACGACTGGGTCGTGTGTGCAGAAAGTCAGGCTCGCCTTAAAGAGAAGATTGAAGCTGCTGCTGTCGAGTTGGGAAGAGCAGGTATGAAGATAAACGCCCGAAAGACGAAAGCGATGGTGATTTGTGGGGACAGGAAACATCGGGCGATAGCAGTCTCAGTCGAACCATTTTGCTTCGCCGAGGAACTCATCACTCCTCTGGGTCCGACAGACACCGTAACATATTTGGGCATTCCCTTTACATTCAAGGGGAAAGGGGTCTTCAACCACCGACAGCATCTGCTCAAACTGCTCGATGAGGTGACGCGTGCCCCGTTGAAGCCGCATCAAAGAATGGAGATCACGAGGAACTACCTGATACCGAGGCTGACATATTCGCTCGTGCTCGGCCAAGTCCACCGAAACACGCTCAAAAGGTTGGACAACTACATCAGGCAATCTATTCGTGGCTGGCTACGTCTACCGAAGGACACCCCGATCAGCTACATCCACGCCGGTAAACAACATGGGGGACTTGGTATCCCAAGTCTGAGTGCAACAATCCCGATGCAGCGGAGAGCGCGTATGGAAAAGCTCTTTTCTACCCAGTGCCGAGTACTACGCAATGTAGTCAACGATTCCGCATTTGGCAAGATTGTTCGGGATCTCAGCCTTCCGATCCGAGTCCATGGTGCATGCGTAAACACCAAGGAAGAGCTGGTGGCTGCTTGGGGTGATAGTCTGCACAACAGCGTTGACGGTCGCGGTTTACGAGAGTTGGTCGCTTCACCCCTTTCGAATCGATGGCTTGTATTTCCAGAACGAGTGTTTCCTCGGATATTTATCCGCGGTATCCAGCTCCGATGCAACCTGCTCAGGACGAGAGTTAGAAGCGCTCGGCATGGTCATGGTGGCCAGACGATCTTATGTCGTGGAAACTGTGGCCAACCGGAGAGTTTGGTGCATATTTTGCAGTCCTGCTGGATCACGCATGATGCCAGATGTGCTCGTCATAATCGGGTTGCAAGGGAACTCGCAAAGCGTCTCCGTCGCCTGGGATACACCGTCTTCGAGGAGTTGAGAGTACCTACTTCGACGTCCTTCATCAAGCCTGACCTACTCGCTGTTCGGGAGCGCCGAGCAACTGTGATAGACGTAAGCATAGTCTCGGATGGGCGCGGAGTGGCTGTGTGGAATGAGGAGAAGCAGAAGTATGGTGATGATGAATATTCCCTCGCCATAATCTCAGCCCTACGTGCAATTGGTTGTGATGTCGACTTCTTAGTCCACCAACCGATGATCATCTCTTATCGAGGTATCTCCTTCCCTCAATCCGCCAAGGCTGTTATTGGACTGGGCCTTCCTAAGTTCACACTCATTGACTTGTGTTTGCTTGCCATTGTGGGCTCTGTGCGTACTTACGACACATTTATGCGTGGTACATGGCGCGGAGTGTACATTCTTGCCATTGAACCCCTTATGACGGACACTTTGTGCCTGACGTGCGAGTCTTCACTGTGCTAGCGCTTACCGCGCCTTGAAGAGCATTCAGCATTGTTTGTCTTTTCTTCGGTTGTTGATCCTTACACGCGTGTTTCCACACGAAATTGTTACATACGTTGGGATTCATCTTATCTCTCTGGAACTGTTGGTGGCATGACTTCGAAAGAGACGTTTCTCTCTTTTACCTCATATTCTCCTGTAACCCTTTCACATTCATCACCTGCATATACTTTTTATGTCTGTGAACATGCTCTTCAAAAATAAACGATAATAACAAAACTTTATCCCCATGTAAACGAGACCGTGAAATTTTATGTATTGACTAGACGAGATTTCCATGGGATACACGCCTTTCTGTAACGTACCTTCAGGTATCGGATTCAACCTGGCGTCAGGAAAGTGGAAAGAGCTATTAGGCTCGTTATAAATTTCAAGGACCACATTGGTTGAATTAAAAGAGCCACTTGGTTCAACAGGTATGTTCAGTCATTCTCATTGAAGCGTCGGCTAGAATAAAACCAAGCAGAAAGTCCATCGTTGTTTCTATCTCCTTGTCTATATATGAAAACAGTGCATAAAAACAGGGTATTTTATGTGCATCGTAGAACTAATTCTTTCAGTTCGTCTATGAATGTGCGTAAAATAACACGGAATTTCCGGATAAAGTCACCAATGAACAAAGGAGCTTTAGTGAAACAAAGATGTATCGTCTATGGAGCACCTCAGTTTGCTGAGAAGTTAGAGATGATTTACATGCTCAGCGAACTTGAAGCTGTGTCGTAGGCTGTGAGTGTACAAATCATTCTGACTGGCTCGAGTATTTCGTTAAGTTATCGGACAACTGCATGCTACGCAGATTGATCCTACTAAGAACCGGGCGCAGTAAGCAGAACGGTAAGCCCAGACATGTAGCGAATTGTCGCGCCAGTCGGCCTGAAGCTTCCGTAAAATCTTGATGGTGACGTAACATTCGTTTTTAACCGCCTGGGATAGCGTGAGCCTCCGTTTTTTCATGTAGTCACATTCTTGTGTTCTGGTTAGATTTGTTGCTTCCAAGAGCACTCGAGATATCTCTTCTTCGTAATCGGTATTATGAAGACGACCACACAATTATTACCTGCCTAACTTACCAGGTTCTCTGGTGCTTCTGGGCTTGATGAGGCATCTGTGGAAGAATGCTTTTTATTCGTTGATTATTCGTCGTTATTTCGGTTCTTTGTTCTGCAAACTGCCGGTTTCACGGCTCGCTTCCAACCCTAGACGACATTTGAGTAGTTAACGTCTTGCATTCAAGCCAGTGTAGTTGAAGTTCACCAGATTCATAAGAATCACCAGGTCAATCCAGCTAAATCTTCCAGCGTAATTTGTTGAGTGCTACCTAATTGTTTGAGTATCATCCACAAAAACGGTTCAAACGGGTGCCGTCATTTGTCGGTCTGCCGTCAAAGAGGATGCATAAAGGCATTGACTTGACCTTGGCCAACCAATGGTACCTCACCAAGAAGAGTTCAGAGATTCATTCGGGTGCCAGTAAGCTCTGCGTTGAAAAGTAATATCCCCACAACCTTGTTATATATTCATACCTTATTTGGTTGATGGGAGTTTATCAAAGACGCTGATAGCGTTCATTTATTTCGGGTTGATAGTTGTCACACACCGGTACCACATTGATGGGTATTTCCATGGAAGCAGACCAGTTGCTCTAAAAAGCGGTATTTAAATTGACCAAGCCCGGTCAAACAAGACTGTGTAGTTTTCTCTCGGGAACTATGCGTCTTTACGGTTTGAAGGTTAGAAGAAGTTATTTCATTACCCAATCAAAACCCGTACTACTGGGCTCAAGAAGGGACCAGTAATATGGATATTTTTAGCTGACATTGTCTCCTTTTAGCGGATAATCTGGCTGATGACGTGGATTAGCTGTCTGTGTAGCAAAACGCCCAGTTTCGTTTTAATAATGTCCTAGTATCCTCACCGGAAGGTGCTCAAGCATCTTCAATCAAATCTCACTCGAGTCCTCACTGGGTGGTTGGAGAATGATGATCATCCAAAACAACTTGTGATCATAGGTTTCGTAGTATTCGTGTACTGGACAGTCCACCATCATGTTATGTTCAAGCCAGTTAAGAGGAACTATTATTCAGAGTTACTGAGAGTTATCGAAGACTCTACTCCCAACCCATCATGGGGAGCCATTTCTCCATGCCATGGAAGAAAGCGCCTGTGGTGCCAATATAAACGAACATGATAGGTGGGACCATTGATTTTAGAGTCGTGCTCGAATGTTTGGTGTGCAAACAACGACCACGTAAACACACAAACACATGACACAAATACACCTTGATAGATATTTACAACAGTGTTGTACACAAGTCAGGAATTAGATTGGAGGTCACGGCACTGAAGGCTATGTTGTAATCCGAAATAGACAGTGATGCTGATAAGTGTGAAATTTGGAATTAGACGTCAGACGTAAATGGAATACCGTCATACTAGAAGGAGGAATGGAGTAGTAAAGCAGTGAATACTTGTGGTCAAAAAGAACCCTAGTGATCGCAGAGATAATATAATGTATTCATTTCCTCTAGTGGAAACAATGGTCCAAAAGCTATCATTTTAAAATGTGTTTTGCCTTAGTTGTTCCAAAGTACATAGCAGCATGGAATATTAAGCGGCTACAAAGACGTCCCCTCAACACTAGCTTACAAATATAGAGTTATGTTAGTTACCCAACAAATGACTGATGTACAAGACCTGATTACCAACCAAAAAAATAGTGACCTGTTATATCCGGAATCTAACCAGTCCAGCAACGTGAAAGGCAGATCTAGACTATCTCTCCGTACGGCTGCAAAAGACTGTAGTCATAAATGCCTTATTCGGATGAATCAAAAAGTTTTTGCAGAAAAAGAGTTGCTACAAACTGATGATACATTCACATGATTTTGAGGCAACATGGGCTCTCAGAAACCTAATACCCAGCTTGCATGTTGACGAAAAGGGCCGCAAACCGAATAATCGGTCATATAGCCAACTGTTTTATTTCTTCTGCAGTTAACCTTGTTTCAAAGTGCACAAAACGTTTTGAATAGGAAATCTGGAATAAAATTACAAACACCCGAATCAGGAAAACCTTGGTATCGGTAAAGCGAACAGGCTTTCATTTGTACAGCTTAGTTCATGATATATCTATGACATCCTTCTTGCTGGACACCAGAATAATATTTTTACAGTGTCCTGATAGGAACCTAAAGATGACTTGTGAAGTTTAGTCTCCGGGAGGCACTAGGTCAGGTTGTATGCCTCAGTCTCGGCACTGGCCACAACGGCAGCCGCCTTACACGTGTTATCACGAGACCTCAGATCCATTTAATGAAGACTGCTTTTAAGTCTTACATTCCTTAGCTTAGTTTTGTACATATCGTTTGATAAATTTATAGCAGCTACACTGGTGAGCAAATAGAGTTCTTCACCAATCTTTATTGTATTTGACGAAAGCCATTTCTGTTAAATGTTAGATTCTCCAGGCTTTGAGTAATATCTAAAAGACTAGATTACATGTCCTACTGACTCCAAAACAGAAAACAGGGGTGTGGAGAAGAGTGTTCTTTTCATATCTCATAATATATATATATATATATAAATGGAAAATATTGCAGTCGTGAAGCTGTAACATGACCTCCATCCGAATGAAGCCCGGTGGTCAACTGGTGTCTGGTTGAATACTGGTTCAGGGTTTGAAAGTCCTGTCGTCTTACCGTTTGACCGCCTGGCCACGTTGGCGCCTGTGCGGACCAATTTTGGACACACTGTTCAGGCTGATCACTTTGTATGCCAGTAGCTTCTGCATTAACCGGAAGTTTCAATCTCAGGCTTCGGTGAGTTTGTAGGTACTTCTTGAATGAGTGAAACCTGATGTGGCATTATGTTGGTACCTTATGTGTTGAAGTTGAAGTGATGACGCTATGGCGTTAGCCATTCTGGGAGCTAGTCAGGATGTATACGGGAAATTTTAGACGGCTTCTTATTGCCCGCCAATATAACTCGCTGCTTAAGGTTAGGTGGAGCAACAAGCGCTGATCGACGTGGCTTGACGGGGTAGTCTTTCCCTTCTTGTCTGACGGACGGATGGTTTGTAAACTACACATGTATATAGGCATCAGGAAGGACATTTATAAGCTATTCCAAAACCCTCTTACAGATACCAAGCTGAAGATGGAAAAAGGACATTTTGCCAAGGAATAGCGTATGGTTATGTTGGTCAATTGGAACAAACAAAAAACCGACCAAGAGGAAATTATGGATGTTTGACGTGCTGTTGCGAGGACCAATAACAAATCATGGCTAAATGATCTCATAGATACATTCTCCTAAAACGTGATCTTTTCGCGTGCAATTTTATGCCAAACGGCTTCTGTACTTACGAAGGATATCGTAAATATAGCTTGTAGGTTCGTAAAGTCAGCAATAACTTTTAATATTGTGCACACGCAATTCAGAACTAGGATTATCAGGAAGTTATGAGGCAACACACCAGAAGTCTTACCTCTGGATACCTCACTTCGGTGCCTTTTCATTATGTACACAATACGGCGCTCTACGAATACAGAAATGTCTTTTATTGTTTATTATAAGGCATATACGTAGTTACTTCCAGGAGAATCCCGCCAACATCCATACCGTCCAAGTGGTCTTTCAGAACCTATGAACTGGTATAGCATAATATCAAACTGACTGCACATCGCAACATTATCAGTGAGTTGTTCAGTCGGAAAAAATATTTGAATCTCATTAACGACCTACGCCCAAGGCCAAATTTTTATGGTACTGCGAGCATCTCACTGTAAGACACGGAAGGGTGTGAGCTGTCCATCTCGTTTCCGACTCTCTTTATGTTCGAAGTAGCGCTTGAACCGAGCTAAATCCACTGTCTACCTATAATTTCAAACTAACCGGTCAACCTGACTTCCGAGTTTTACTTAACCAATCAAAACAGCTCGGGTTCAGTTGGACGTGTGCGCAACTACCAGAGAATCCATCTACGAACGCTTACCACTCGACAAGAGGAAAATTCGGCGGTCAATGTTTGAAACAAATGCAATTGTTGAAGGTTGAACTTTTGCATTCTGTGACAATTGCTGTTTGTTATCACACCCGAGTAAATAGCTTGCTTGTAGTATTTCTAGAACTGTTGCCTATACAGTTAAATGAAGGCGGTTCTGCGAACTGGGTTACAGTTGTGATCACTATTAACAATTTAAAATTGGCAGAATTACATAATGTTCCACGCAAGCAAGCAAAATAGTCCCCCACAGTGAGACCAAAATGCTAAATAGTTCGCCCTAAATCAAGATGATATCAACAGCACGTTTTGGACTAGCGGATAGCTCCAGAAATCAGGCTACTGAAATTTACCTGAATGGCAGGTCAATGAGTTTCATAACCTGCGACTAGAAAGCTGCTGTCTTGAACTTGCTTTGGGTTGTTTTGTGGGATGCAAAAAAGCTGTTGAACCAATAACATCTGATAAAAAGTGACTGGGTTCGGATTGCGGTTCTGCTTTAGCCAATCACAAACTAGCCCGGTGACTGGTAAAAATTTCTAAACATGTAACGGATATGATGACCTAAAGTATTGGTAGTCAATCAGATAGCCGTTGATCTGTTCCCGGGCTTGGCAATTGGTTTGCAAGTGTCCCAACCCAAGTCGAGGAGACATGGTCCGTGCGCGTCCTCAACTGGGAACGAAACGTTTGCAAGCCAATTGCCAAGCTCGGCGAACCGATCAACGGCCATCTGGTTTACCACCAGTAAGCTCACCCATACTACCAATATTTCAACCCATTGTTACCTGAAGAATACCAGAACTTTAGATAAATTGATCCAGCCATCATAGACTAACATTGGTTGACTATCCACAAATCCACGTTCTGTCTACTGATGGAAATTGAAATTGAGGAATTTCCTTGAAACGGAGTATTATCGGATGACAGTTCAATAACTACTAACAACAGACAACACCCTGATTACTTCTGTTTACATTTTACCCAACTCACTACAGCATTATCATTACACATCATTACGAGTAATATATTCCTACGCCATTCAGCGACAGTGTAATAGCAAAGAATTCGGAAGGTCCACTGTTTTGGTTGGTGTCGAGAAAGAGTGCATCGATGGGACAGCTTTTGAACTTAACGTTTTTCTCACCATAGGGTCTGAACGTTCATTACAGATGCTTTGAATGCGTTGCATCCTTTCTTCTCCAGTAACTCAAACAATGAGAATTCAAGAGCGCAGGTAGACTTCACACTACCGCACCACAGGGCCACGCATCTAGCCTCTTGAAAAAACCCCGTTTAGCCAGTGGACTACCCTACAAAAGAACAGCGATACTGCCGCCCATCACTAGACCACATAGCACCACAAACAATTCAGCACACCTACCAGTACGGTAAGACCAAATTAGTAGGACACATGAGGACCGTGAATTTCGAACCAAAGAGTATTTGCCAAGTCGACTCTTTGGGCTGTTGGACGACGAACTACCTGTCGTTACTGGAATCGATCCCAAAGTCACATCTTTGGTCACAAGGTACGTGATCGGTCCAACATGCGAAGCTTGGCAGCGATCCTCGCTCACGCATGATGCAGCCAATGGAAATCATCCGCACTATTTAGAGCATCATGAACAAAAGAGTGCAAGCCGTCGTTTTCCGTTCGGGAATGCTTCAGAATAATCTTGGAATGGTTCTGGTTTCATTAACCGAGTGGTTGAAAAGATAATTTCCATATTTTTTTCATTATATTTATTCTTGTGCTTCAGTACATATCACGTGTTTGTGGCTGCCCGGCTCGTGCAAACTGTGTTCATGTCGCAACTACGTCATTCTCATCGCATTCTTCAAAAAATTACCTTATACCGAGCTCTTGAAATTAAAACTAGATTACCTCGGCGTAATGACTTGCTATACCAATCACTCCTTTTAGGTCCTCCTGTCGTGTTCATACTGAAAATGTGAACAATTGTTCGTCATTGTAGTAGAAACTAATTTGCGCTTCATTCTTTTGAAATTTGAATTTTGAATTGTGTTGCACCTAAACTAGTACTGGAAAAATGTTGACATTGACTACTATTTTCAGCGAAAGCATGCCTGAAGCACGGAGCCGTATTTCGAATGCAACCTCATTTAGACTGTTGCAATACAACTGACAAAAATGAGGCTAGTGCCCTTCGGCGGTAGCCTGGAGCTAACTTGGCTACACTGTTTTAAGCAAAATCATCGATAAGCTCACTCACCAGCCGCGTTGAGCAATGCATTGTGTCCATTGTCGTTTTCGTAGAAGAGGCGCCGCGCTGTCGGTGGCTCCATGAATTTTTCTGCACGTTGGAATTGTCAAACCCAAAACAGTATTCGTTAACCGTTGTTGTTTAAGGTGTGAGGGCAAAGCGGGTATCCACATAATCAGCATTTTTTCTCTGGTTTGATGAGTGCAGATAAAAAAATAAATGTTTTATTTCTGTATTACTAGTGAATTTTTTACCGTACCTAATGACAAATGACTACCGGCCGAACAGCTGTTTAATTAGTAGTTCACATTTGCCAGGTGTAAATTCCCACTGGAGAGGCTCGTTGTAGAAAATTCACAGGATTATATCAATCATCCATATGAACACTGATGATCTCGCACGGGAATTCGATTATCTGTTTTAGCAAGGTGTGATTTACAAAACCCTTAAATGCGGTCGCATTTTTTCACACATTTTTACAGCCTTCAACTTTATTTCGTATTTGATGTTTTCTTTCAATACACTTGACGCATCCAACTGAACAACCATCACTACAGGAATACAGAAAATCCTATTTGACTCTATCACAAGTTGACTGATTGATTGTGATAACACACTTGAAAGTACATTTCACTTCGGTACACAGTAACACATTTTGCAGAGGCAGGAACTACGGATGAATCCAAAGGACTTTACCACTTGTATGGTAGAAAAAACCTGGTAATATTTCACCAAATCGAATAACCAGCAGGTCACTAACTAGGCGCAACTAAAAGAAATATTTACACTCTTCACTCTACTTGAATCATTAAACTACTATCTTAGTCCACTCCTTTATTTTGTCGAGACAACATAAAGACGCAATTTGCAGGACTGTGACACTTAGTTTGATTTTATTAGCTTCATTGAAAAACATCCAGAAAAGGTGCACATTGACAATTTCCGAAAGGGGAGGGGGAACATGGGGGAAAAATGGCTGAGCTTATTTTTTCCTTAAGACCAATGAAAAGATTTCGTAATGCAACCTCTAGTATATAATCGTCCCTTCCGTTCACCGTATGTCTGAATAAAAACCGCAGTGTGGCGTCGTGCAAGGGACGACTTTTAATAACCGTTCTTTAGATAAAATGTTAGACATATTCAGAAACAGGTCGGACAAAGTGCTGAATGCTCATTGTTGGTAGCTTGTCACTGCTAGTACTGAGGAGTTTGTCTGTTGTCCAGTCTTTGATAGACTGGGGTTCTTAGCAGTTTTCTCTGAATGGGGTCAATATGACCCCCCTATGCTTGGCCAAAGATACTGAACGGGAACCGATGTCAGTAGCATTCATGCTGTCAGTTTCTATCTAGATTGTCTGACCGAGCACTGTAGGTGTATGCACCTCAGATGCTTGTTGTGGGCTTGTCCAAGGGGTTATCCCCTGTCCCAGTTCTTTCTTTTCCCCACTATAATTCTCCGTTCAGATAATCTGACACGGCTCTATGACAGCGAAGTACCGGAGTTCTCATCTGGTTTTCATGTCAGAAATGATCACTTATATGTCACTAAACAGTACATCTCACGCAACAAGCTATCACATCATTTCTTTCTTCATCACGAGGCATGTAAAACCTGTGGCAATTTCTATTAAACTAACTGGAAGGCAAAAATCAGTGACAAATCGAAGTAAATAACAAAACACAAAATCTCTATAAAATTGAACTTGAATGTTTGCCTGGAAATTGTATCTTAATAATTATTCTGAAGATATTAGCTACCTTTGGCAAAACCAGCAAGTTATTAGTGCGTGGGACTTTTGCTATCCATCCAAATAATTCGGACGCCTTAGCAAAAATGACGGAGTGCCTACTGAAACGGCTTGGATGAGATTCGGAACCTTCAGAAAATTAACCGTCTTACTAGCTCCAGGAAATAGCACGCGCATTGTCTATTTGAAGCCCAGTTAAAACTTTTCTTTATGGAAGTTCATTTCACCGTTTCCTCAACGGTACCTTCCAGCGTACAGCTTATCTATCGGTGACCGAGTTGGGAGATAATGAGTTCTCGAAGCGTGGCCGGCTTGGTACATAGGCGTCAACCTGTTCAATGATGGCTAAGTCATTAGTAATATAGTAGCCTTTTATTTTTTAATTTTTTTGTCGTTCTTCTCAAGTTCTTCTCTTTAAAACAGTGAGGAGTACTTTTTCTAGGTTTTGTTTACTTTGAAAATTACCCCCTAAACGTAACCTACAAATATCTGGTCATGAAATAAGTGGGAAAACAACTTGTGAAGTGCCCACATTTCGGTTACCTATCTAAATAGCAAAAGAAGAACAACTGGAATTTACAGAAACGAATAAAGTACTGGTTTCCCACCGGACCTTACAAAAAAACTGGAGTGAAGTGAGCATCAGGATAGCCCAGTGTCACTAACGAATCCATCTCAACCTGTTTGCTCCAATAGAGAAGTCTCCCGCATCCTCACATATCAAAACTCCACTACGGTTTGTTGTTCAAATTAACACCGCTGGTATTGTTTAAATTAATATGATCCTCCGATCAGTTTGAGCAGGGCGATGAGAAGTGACCGCAGGATGAATCAGGGTCATACACTCTCTTCCGTAGTAGCCCTTCAAAACGGCATAAGGTATGATGCGATACAGCTTACAGCACTTATATATGTCTGGAACAAGGCAGTCTCACAGTACCCTTCAGGTTCTTCTGAGCGTAGAAGACAGGCAACCACCCATAACTAATCAAAAAGATCAGCTAGTATTGTTTTGAGAATCTTCAGTCTCGGTGGCTTCTTGCTTTGTTCCAATCCTACGACCGATGCGTTGAATTCAACTTTGTGAACTTTGTCGACCAGACGCCTGATCTGACCCCGCATTCTATATGAGTTGGGTCAGGATCAGCTGACACAATATGCAATTTTTAGGCGCGTGCTCTTTTGCTCGCTTATCAAGCCGTCCATCAGTTCTAAATGGCTGACATCTGAACCGGATTTGCTGGTCTACAGGGGTCAAACCGGACGCCTACATAAGGTAAGAAGCTACGTGGCGTAGAATAGGTCTCCGTGTGCTAACCCCTCGTACCGATGTGGATCCGAGTGAATAAAATTGGCAGGTGAACTTGCAGAGACCTGTTGAAAGCCATAGGCTGGCCCAGTTAAGATAGTTTAACAATAGGCAGCGGCATCAGTTATCTATTTATGATCGAGGTACCGGCGACGTCCGTTAATAACTATTTCAGCGTAGTAACGCGCCTCTCCAGTAGAGCACCATGCAAGTGTTACTGGGAGCCACGCATTGTCGAAATGTGGAGATGGCCGTGGATATCTTTGGTGCTATTAACTTAACCTTGAGCCTAATGGTGTTGTCCTCAGGACGATACACTTGAAGAAGCTTATTTGGGTTCCAGGCGGTCATTTTTATCAGATGAATCGATGACTGTGCTGCTGACCCAAGTAAGCACGCAGGTGGCACAAGTCTACGTGGTTTGGTCTTCATGTGGCAGATTCACCCCCTTCAGAATACCTGGCTTGTTTTCCAGCACTGAAATGTGCAGTCTTTCAAAGCTTCTCACATTTGTTTGGATGGGCGCGTGGGCGTCCCTATAAACAAGTAAAAGGACGCTGTACTTATTGGTTAGGCACCAGAACTAAGAGGGTCATTGCCACCTAAATGATGTAGCAGGAGGCTGATGTGTATTTCCTGAAAATAAAATTCACTCTCCCCATGCGTCCAGTATTGAACTGCTACAGTAGCTGAAGTGACTGCAGAATGTGTATCTGACAATTTCTTGCATGGCACATTCACAGTGAGGAAGCAAATGCTGTGCTTATTCACTGCAGTTCCGCCTTTAAGTGTGCAGTGCGGCACAGTCGTCCACAGAAAGCAGCATATGGCTGTATGACTCATAAAGCATCATTTTGGTCAGGAAATGTTCCGCTTTTAAGAAGTAACAGTCGTGACAACACTTGTTTGGTATGCCATCGTCAGAATTACCAAAGGCCTCCGCACGAATCGTGGTCAAATAAAAAAACCTCGCGTTTACTTCCTTGACAGTTTTGAATCCAGTAGATGTGGTTTCACGTGTAAGTACTTGGGTTCTCATACCAGATGGACTCGATTTGATAACTGTGACGGTACGTTTTTCCTGGACAGCCAAGAGAACCATTCGCGGCACCTCCCTGTTCAAAGAAAGTATGCGTACAAAGGCTGGATCCATTTCCACCATTTTCTTACAGCTCACGCGCTGCGAATTAGGGTCAGTTGTGCTGCGTTCACTTCCGCCATGGTTATTCTCCTCTAGAATATCGGCGTTCAGCAGGGTGAATAAATCGCTCACCAACATTTTGCTTGTAGTGCAGCAAATACTGCTTTTGCGAGACTTGTCCGTTTTCTGGCATTTCTTAGAACAGTAGTACAACTGTGACATTGTTGTGCAAATCAAGTGAATAATTTCGTTTTCGCCCCGCCGAATTAAAACATTTCCGCAGATATCCCCTCTTCTCTATCTCAGTATCTGAATACGAATGTAGAAATTTACGTAGCCAAACTTATCTCCACCCTTCGCGCACCTCACTCAATTACACGGCGTCTGATAGTCAGACGTCAAACAACTGAAAGATTCTGTGTATCCAAGAGATACCAGGAATGCTGCCAAGGAAAGATTACCATGGAGAAATCTCAGCTGTGTACGACAAGTTACGTTCATAACAAGATGGAGAAATCTCGAGTTTCTTTGATCTATTAACCTGAAACCGCTGAAGTTCCCTTGGTTTCTATCGGTTTTTCAAAAAGCCTAGTAACATTTTTCTTGAAAAAAACCGACAGTTTGACCTGTGATAAATTGCACCATAAAGTAAAAATTATCGTAAAATCCGTTTCTCTCTGAGAAAACCCGCGTAAAATCTATACGGATCACAAGTCTCCATACATGTACATCTTCAAAGCATAGAAATTCTAGGATTTTTGCGTGTATTTCTTGGCTTTTATAATTGTTATACGGCTGTTCTTTCTCGATTTAATTAGAGCAACTAAAGGCGTTAAACTCAAATTGGGTCTGATTCTCTAAGATGACCTGAATTCGGACTAAATGTTCAAGTTTGCGAGGGAAACTGGAGAAACGAAGCTCCGGAAATTAAGTTGTCAATGGTAATAAACTGCTGTAATCTGAACGCTGACATACAAGTTTGTCAGATCAAATGACTTCCAGCGCATCCACTCGATCACGGGAACTGCATTAATTAACTCTTTCATTCACTTATTGTAGCATTTGGTGTGGAAATAGTGTTAGGTTATACCTCTTGGATTTTTGTACATCAGAGCTCATGAAGTGGGTCACTAAATTGCAGTTTTTGGGAGGAAAATGATGCAAAACGACAGTCCCATACTCCATATTTAGTATCCCCTACTATAATAAGGCGGCAGTTGGTAAACTGTATGCAATCGAACTGTAAGTTGGCGTTAACGAGGGAATAAAATGAATAACTGAAACCCTCATGTATGATGTTCTCATAATAAGCGTGGTCGACAAAGGCCGCCTTGTTTTCCAGTTGTGAAAATATTTAACGTATTGAAGTGTAGTCCCTCAACATAATGCCAACAATAAGTTTACTCTAAACCCTTCAACCCGCTTTGCCCTCAATCAGTAGGCGAAATCCCCCATCGATCTACTCGAACGCTAAAATGTACACCAGTAAGGAGAATTTTCTTAACGGTAATAGGAAGATCAGCTGAATCATAGTTGTATTTCTCGTTTATGTAGTTCACACTTACCGTATGACCACGAGGAAGGGAGAAACTGGTGGTGGGCTTTTGAAGAGTTTTCAACAGTTTTCTAAGTAGTGTTATGCCACAAAAAGACATTTGCTCATAACAAACCTTGGTAAAAAGACCTGCAAACCTCACTGATAGATCAACTCTACGGCAAATGGATAGAGAGGTATTGTTTACAATATTCTCTATTTCATTATGTAGGAAACGATATAGCGGATGTGGCATGGTACCGGCAAAATAACTTTGGCTTCTTTGTTCACAGGGATTTCTTCATGAGATTGCTGGTGTTGTACTCCCCACGAATGAACAGAAAATTAACCAGAGCTTACTTATTGTTCCAGTGAACTTAAATACGGACCAAGAAAAGGAAATTGTTGAAAGGGTCCTATCTGCGATTGACATTGAGCCTGAAGGTTGGGGCATTCCAAATAACCTTTATGTTCGAGAGAGATGCGCACTTTAAACCAATCACTTATCCCTTGAAAACGCCATCGAAAAAGGACTTTAAAGTTTCATGAAGTGAGCAGTTTTTGTGACCTTGAAATAACCAAGAATTCAGAGCATTAGGAAGCAATCTGACGATTATGAAAATCTGCTGGATAAGGTTTCAGGAATAACAGATTCAGTGTTTGTGAAAAAACAGCAGTGTGTATATATGTACTCTTAAACGAGATCTAACAAGCAATCGCGAGACTGGAAATTCCAGACTACAACCGGTAGACTACAAATAAGCTATCAGTAATGTGGCAGGGGTTCCAGTTGTTTAAAGCTCTCTCCGAAAAGCTTTAGGAATTTGACACAATGGTGGCAATCAGATAAGCTCTCCTAAATTTCTGGGATCTTTATGGAGCACTGATAACCTACACTCCGGGGTATTGGAAATTTTTAATAATAAGTCTTCGTGGAAGCGCGGTTCATCGTGCATTTCTTCTGGATTAAGACGCACCAGGTGTATGTACTGGGGTTCACATGCCTGATGTTCAGGCTTAGAATTCACACAACCTTTATGCCAAAGCTTGACAATTACCACACAATCTTGGTTATCCGTGAGGCTTTGAGCATTTATCTGATTATCTGGAAGTATTTAAATTCCAGATAAATCTTGACGCGTATTCCAAACCAGCCAAGAGCCAATCTACTCATGCAGGTCTTACGTGAAGTTGAGGCAGGTGGTCCTGTGCTGCTGTAGAACTGGACACAAACGTATATGGTCGTACCGTGTTTTAGTGACGGGCTTAAAAATATGCGCAGTGGATTGCTTTTTCATGAACAACCACATATATTTTATGGTTGCAAACTCGTTTGTGTCGTTGTTTATGATCTTGTAAATGACCCTGATCTTCGCTGGTTCCTTCAGATGTGAGATATCTGGCTTATTTTATGAACTAAATGGTAATGATTTCCAACAGTTCTAAGTAAAAACGGATTAAAGTGAAATACAAATGAAGATGTGCTGAACCTCTGAACTTCTAAGGTCATTATATAAATGAAGCTGACTGACTTGATACGAACTGGTATTACATGCAAACTGCCTACAGATAGAGGACAACCGGCGAAATCACTGAAGAACGAGGTCGTTAAAGGGCATCTCTCTTCTTTTATCGATACTCTTGGCTAGCATATTGGGTGCAATATTTATACGGCATTCATGAGTGGTTATCTACAAAAATGAAAAAAAACGATCATTGGATCATTAGGGTATGAGAGTAGAATAAGCCGTGGGCCGACTCAAGTTCAGAGACCGCAAAAGTTTTCTTTAGACGCGCGATTACAAATTACTTAACCGGATACAAATCATCTTTCTGCAACTATTTGTCCAAGATTAAATTGTGAGTCCGCTGGACCTGAGTCGAGTATGAACAAATCTGACTCAAAATTGCATGACATTGAGGATGTTCATTAATTTCTACAATCGACCGACCGACCTGTCGACAATTTTTTTCTTTTTGTGTGCGTGCAAATTTCATAGAAATGGCTCAGTGCTTTGTGAACGGCATTGTGCATATTAATGGTCAATTGACCAAGAGGACCGGTGACAAAAACGAACTGACTGGTATGTTTACGTAATTTTCTAGCTTCTTCTGGTCAGTTTGAACAAAATACGCATGTCAACGTTTGCCTGAGCTAACGGTTACCCGGATTCTTTTCTTCTCCTCTGAGAATTTATGAATTTATTTTCTGAACAAGTCACTAACATTACTTTGGTGGCATGTGAGTTTTAAAAGTTCACCTTTCCTAACCATGAGCATTTTGATCAATAACAACCACTTGAGACACCGCTGATGTCTATGAAAATCTAATTTGAAGTGGGCGTAATTGTGGTTGTTGGGTGAGTGCAAGGTGTTCCTTAAGTATTTCGATATGTAATCTACGACCTAACTAATCGGATATTGCAGTATATCGCAGACGTTTTGTAAGCATACATACACCCAACAATGGACATTTCTGTTGTTGTCAATGAAACAATGATCACCTCATCCAGAACGTAGTATATTTTCCTTGTATATGTTTGAATGCCTCGTTTATTCGGTCAGCATCTACGGCCGATGAGTGACAACATTTTGAAACGCTTATTCCCAATTGTGCTAGGAACAATGTCTTGTTGTCTGAAGCTGCTTAGTAGATAACCGGGAGAAAATTATCCACTCCGCACAATTGGTGCGTGCAGGCAACTGATAGTGAAACTCGAGCTATATCAGGTTCTTCCCTTATAAAATATCCTTTCTTCCTGTGGAGCCTTTAAGTCCGTCGCTTCTTCAGGAGGTTGTTTGGAATGACTCACATTAGCAAATTTATTTTTTTAACAATGTCATACAAGCATGTTAGCAATCTTAAAATAGGAATTAAAAAGATTTATCGAATTTAGTATACGTCCATTTCAACCGGCCTTAAGAATAACAAGCACGTTATGCACTAATCGTAAGGTTGCTGAAAATTCTTCGACAGCCCACGACCGGTTTCGCCCTTCTTGAGGCTCTTCAGGTAGGCGCAGTCCCAAGAAGGNGGCGCAGTCCCAAGAAGGGCGAAACCGGTCGTGGGCTGTCGAAGAAGTTTCAGCAACCTTATGAGAAGTGCATTACGAATATACGTGTATCGCGATATCTCGAATATCGTAGCAACTGAAACATGAGGCGGCCTGATGCAGAACATTCAGTTACCTGGAAACATCACAAACGAGAAATTCGGCTAGGTTCCAGGTGAGTCTCTCGCAAAACCAAATTTGTCTGCAAATGAGTGTATTTCACCAAAAACCACGTTAGTTTTACATAGCCCTGATAATTTCGCGAAACAAGCTCAGGTACACATAATTTTGGCTTTAAGGAGAGAGTCAGCTACATCCCAGCTAAATCTCTCGCTCAGAATGTTACTCAACTAGATGTGCTGCGTAAAGACCGCCTCCTGTTCCAGTTCGTCGGATGTTCGAGATATCCGAGTATATTTTCTCGAAGGGCTACTACTCATAAGGTTGCTGAAGACTTGTTGAGCCCCACGGACGAAAGCAGGCCGTCGAAACGTTTTGCCAATCTTCATAGTTTTGTCAGCTTTCCTCAACTGACTTTTGTAGCATGCATATCTTTTTTGTAAAAACGTTAAGTTGTTGTCAGCCTCGGTATGTAAGTATTATCTTTTTCCCAGTGAACATGGAATATGCTCCTGAATGCTTTGGATTGACAATTTCGGTTTCTTGTGCTAAGGGTGAAGTGCGCTTTAACAGTTTGTTGTGCTGTTTTTTCGGTCGAACTAGGACACACATACACTTCCTTAGTTTCCACAAAACTAGGGATTTTCTGGGCCCGCATTGGTTGTTTCCCGTGCCCCGAATATCCTTTGATTATTAAACCAACAACAAAACAAAATGAAAAAATCAGCAAGCAGGTTCCTCGTAACATGGACCCCCTCCTGATTCGGATGGAAATGGAAACTTGCCATGTGGAATGGCGCAAGCAGAGACTTGTACTCATTACAACAGATCTTCAGAACGCCTTTGAAGATTTATAAACCATCGGAACAACGGTTAAACCAGACATTTACAACATAATCCATTTGTGTTCTGTAGGTTTGTTGCACAGGACTAAATGTGAAGTATTCGTCAGTATTAGTATTACCATTAGTATAACTAAAAAGGGGTTGCTTTCATAATTTTCGCAAATGTCTACAAATGATATTTAATATAAGAATATACTACAATAATCCACTCAAGAGAACAAAACGGTTTTACCAGGATCTCTCCCAGACCACACACTTGGAACACTAAATCCGTTGCCGAAATTGTTTCATGGAAGAAGCGGACAAAAACGAAATAAGGTAAAAAAAATTCTGGTTCATTTCAGGAAGCTTTTTTCTACATATTGTGTGTGGTCTTTCTGTTTGAGTTCCCTCATGGGACGCCACTGAAATTCAAAAGGCTAAACGCTGCGTGCAACCTCATAGATGGATTGTATTTCCACCAAGTGGTGTCTGACATGCAACGCAGCCCAGAGGTACATCATCAAGGGATCGTAGGGACAATGACGTCAACATTAGTGGGTCAAAAGACAGTATGTTCTTCAGACGAATGTGACTTGTGTGAGTGAAGAAATCCCATAGCTTTATCGCATTTTTTCATCAAAACATTATTCTGTATCATCATCAATCGAATCGACACGACACGACACGACGGTTAACTCAAAACAACACATTAGATAATCAGACAAGAACGATGGAGAATGGAAGCCGATGATACCATCATTGCACAATTCGACGGACTACCGAAGGTGCACAAATAAGGAATGTCACTTCGACCAATCGTTTCACTTCCGGAAATTCCATCTTACAAAGTGGCAAGAGACTTGTGGAGAAAATTGAAACATTTAGTTTCTGGACTGCAACACAATCAATAATGCTGGTCAATTTCTACGCAAACTACGGCACGTCAGTATAGAAGACGACGAAATCATGCTTTCATTTGATGTTATATCACTGTTCACTTCAATGAACCACGGCCTTGCCAGAGGGCTCGTAGCAGAACTGCTTCGGAATAATCGAAACACTACAGAACCCATGAAACCTGAAAGTCTATGCAAGCTGTTGGACTTATGCATGGATGCATACTTCAGCTTTGACGGACAAACATATCAACAGCTGAAAGGGACTTCAATGGGTTCCCCAATATAAAGATTTATCGCCGAGGCGGTAATGCAAAGATTGGAGCGCGGTACTGCCGATAATCAACCCATAGCTATGGATCCGCTGCTTAGACGACACCTTTGTAATCATGAAAAGAGATTCAGTACACAAAGCACATGAACTGCTCGACACCACGCTTAGAGATATCAAGTTTACAATTGAACTGGATAGGAAGAAGCGGCGGATCACATACTGAACTACAACAACAATCATCCAGTAAACCACAAGAAGAGTTGCGTCCAAACCCTGTTCAAGAGGGTGGAGACACACTGCAGCTCCACAGAACTACGGAGTATTCCAGAACAATGGACACCAAGGAATTTTATCAAGAGAAGCTCGAAGAAGAAGACATCCCAACAACAGCAACAGCAGGAACAAGCCACCAGATGGGTAGTTTTGCCTTACAACAAGAATATATCGGAACTCGCAACCAGATTATTAGCTCACAAAGGAATACCTGTGGCCCACAAGCCGAACACCATTTTAAGGAAACCGATCTCAAGACCGAAGGACGACCAAAACAAAACCAAGAGGAACAATGTGATATACCAAAGCAGCTGCAACAACTCCAACGAATTCTACGTTGGACAGAATGGGAGGAAATTATGCATACGAATAAAGGAACACAACGCGGCCATCAGGAGACATGACCCCTTATCCTTGATATCCACACACGAAGACCAGAAAGTCCACAAATTCAATCTGGAAAACGCAAAACTTTTGGCACGCGGAGACACGAGACACGGAAGGGGATTTCTGAAAGCACGGTATTCCACGGCGGATTCGATCAACCGATGCGTTGAACTATCCAATTTACGCACCACTGCATGCAGAGGACCAACATCTCAACCGGAATACTCAAGGAGAACCGAATATCGGATTCACAAACAAAGAAACAAGGAACTCCTTGGAGTCAGATCGACAAAAGTCACAAGCCAGAACTCTGAAGGGTCAAGGACAGAGGTCACTCCAGCGCCGACCAGAGTACAAGGGTATGGGTTGCCAAGCTCAGAGGTCACGTGGGCATCGGTGAATCAGGACACAGGATAACAGAGCAACCGATGGAACCGCCTGACCGAACAACTAATTGTGATCAAAGGTCAGCCCCGGCTGGCAGCACGTATATTAACGCACACGCAACGCTACTCAACGCACAACCACCAACCCATCGCTACACACAACTACGCTCCCTAACAATACTCTGATGATGTCACCTCGATTAGTGATGAATTGTCTGCTGTTGAATTGCCCAGCCCAGCGAACAAACCAACGACCATCTACGCTACCTGAGCTACCAACATTTTCCTCTATTTACAACTCTATACCATGTCTTGTGATATGGCTTTTAGTCTCGGCACATGTCATTGTTTTATTATTACTACGATGCATATTTCATTCGGGTGTAGGATGTAGTCAAAAATAAGTAACACCACACTGTTGACGGAGTGTAGTGGAGCACATTAAATGTTCCAATCGATACCAATCGGTAAAAATGAAGTCTACAGCGACCAACACCTTGATGTGTTGAACAGGGAAAAAATCGATAAGGTGTATGTTGCGAGGCCTAGGTTGTTTACACGAAACAGTTACTACATGGTGACCACACGTGAGTATCTTGTTTCATCAGGCCGTTTCATGAATGGAAGTGCAAGTAGCCACCTCTTGGATTTTCGTTTCACACGGATATTTCCAACGTCTGAGGCAATTCTTATCCAATGTGATCTCCGACCACTGAATGCCCACTAAATTCCCCTCTTAATAAAACTATTCAACTGCAGACATTCCAGGCCCTGTCGAGATTTGGACCCCGGACATCTGATATCTGGAGCGAGCGTGTGACCGATACTCCACCAGTGCACGCTTGATGCATCTGAACGACCACGTCCGAACAAGTGGACGTGTCCACACACTTGAGTGATATGACCGGAACGACGATCTACTAATTGTGCTGGTTTTTTCTGATCGAGCTACCTGTCTTGCAGGACCTCCCGTTCACGACTATTCAACTAAGTGTTGCAAGTGAAAATCCTTCAGCTCACTAAAACCACAACACTTTCTTTAAATGAATAACCCCAAAAATCAGGAGTGCTAACTTCAACAGCAGAAAAGCCTATCGCACTGCTGTTACGCATGGTCCATCGATTGGTTCTAATCATGATGGTGAACCACTCGTATGAGGTTCAGGCGCGTTCTTTCGGAACTTAAAGAAGTAGGTAAAGAACATTCGAATGAGTGTGGGAGTAGCCAGCCGGAGCAAAACTAAGGCTTGGCTATACAGTCATACAGGTTGGCCTGCGTTATCTCAACGTAATTGCATGTTACTCTAGCGTCGGGCACGATGTGAGAGAGCTTAATAAACCACTATAATGGAAAGGAAAACAAGAATTTACTTTCTCGATTAGTCAAGCGATGGTGCGCACACTGTAAGGTCAGAATACATCGTTTGACTGCTGACTTACTACCTTGCATATATTCACTCAAAACAACGAAGAACGTACGTCCATATCCTTAAAAACTTGTATCCGTAACCGAGTGGCGTGAATGTGAATGCCTTCTTACTGAAGTCATATTCAATAATAGTAACCGTATGGATCAAATGTAGATACTGTAGTTTCATTGCTAAAGCAGTCGAAGAGTTTCCAGCAAACCCGTGAGCAGTGTGCTACGCTTAAGCAGCCTCACTGACGCTTAATATACCATAAAGCTAGATGTGTGACACCATCCGCTTCCGGAATGGTAATCGGAACAAGTGGACATAGTAGTATGCGATCCAGGAATTTTCGGAAAAATTTAGAATAATTCCTGGTGACAATACAAGCGTATATTCAAATCGGCATCATTATGAACTTTCAGACAGTCAGTATATCGGATGGTACGATGTGGGTGTTGTAAACGAACCTTGATCCTGACCTTATTAATCAGAATTTGACTGGCGGAAAAATCAAAGTAAATACCCGTTTAAAAGTGTAAAGTGGGTGCTATTAGTTGAAAAAACCGTGCTGTCTACATGAGCGGTGTTATTTTAAACCTTGAGGTTTTTCTGGGGTGACAGTTTCACTCAAGCTTTGTTCAACCGCAGCGAAGAATTTCGGATGAAGTATTTGTGGTACATTTAAAAAGTGAGCACAATAAGCATAATAGCAAAGTGTGTTTCCTCACACTGGCAGGGTCAATCGGTAACGGCTTTAATCAGCGTACTTTGTAAAGCCCGAATGGGTTAAAAATGCCTAATTTTACTTAAAATAAGTTTTTTTTAAAATTATCTGATGGCTCTAAAATTGGCAGTCAACGTGTAGCTAGCAGTCGCTTAAGCTTAAATTGGTTAGATTGGGCTAATTTGAATATCGGCTCTTCTAATTTCTGCAGATGTTTTGGAAATGGCCTACATCTTTATTGTTTCATCTAACTTGCATGAAGCACTCGGTGATCTTAAGTTTGCCTTTCAAACTTCGGACGTAAATTCACCAAGAGAACACCGCAGACAAAACGTCAGCTACTAACCAGTGGTCAAAATGCCGGACATACCGAAGTGAACCTCGCAATATCTCCGTAATCTGCGCCTCCAGCCGCTCCTTCCCATGTAAGGATAGCGAATCCTTCCGGGCAGTTTATACGTCCAGCCGACGTCTAATCGATCCAATGCGTACGTCTATACATGCTGCTCTTCTTAAATGGTGTAGAGGCATAAGTCCGAATCTACCAAAGCCCGCACCGAAAAGGCAGCGTGTACTGCATTCTTCTGCCAATGAACGGGGTCACTGTTGCATCCTTCGGTTGCGCAAAGTTTAATCCCAACAAGCCAAAGTCCCAAAATGTTGACGAAGTCAACAATTTAGGTCCTGCTTTGAGTCGAGTGAACAAGTGTCGTTTTGGGCGGCTGCTGGTATGCCAGGTAGACTTACCTTGGACAACAACGACATTCCGTGGCTCCGCTCAATCTGTGACTAGGCAAGCTCTGGGTCCCATTAAATCGAAAGTTATTTCAAAAGGTTACGGAAGTAGGGAAGTGACGACGAGGATTCCGGCGCAAATGGCCGGTAGGTTAAGGAATAATAATTGATAACATTCGCCAATGCGAATGCTTATCTCGGAATGGTATAAGAGCCGTCCTTTCTGTCAAATTTTTGTATAAGCTACAAAAAGGACAGCCTTTTATTCTCCTTGCATTATCCTACAAAAGCATACGCTTCCAGCAACTGGATGTGTAACTAGTTGTTTTTTTGTAACTGCTGGAAATTTGCAATCGCACAATACTACGTGAATTTCATGATTATCTGTACATTAAGATTTCACGGCCTCCACACTTTGTTCGTTCAGTGATAAACGTCTTCTCCATAAATCTCACATGCTTTACTGCAAACTGCTCCAAGTGCATTATTAGAAGAAAATATCTGTTGTACCAAAAGTCGGTTTCCGTTTGGCCTTCAAAATAAAAAACACATCGTCGTCTTCAGATATTTGCTGTAACTTTACGAAACCACTTTTTTGTACATTTATGATAATTAATTAGCCACTTCATAGTCTGTTACTCGGACATATCCTATAAAAACAAAGCGGTAAATTTAAGGTCATCCATCAGTAAGTAAAGCATGATGTCAGAGCTGCCAGGAAATTCCTAACGGTTAAATAATAAGGTGCGTGACAAAGTGCCGCGTGTTAGGATGTTACTTCTTCCCCTTGAAATATGTGTTTTTAAATAGCCATCAAATTAGGCCCGAAGCTGGAACGCAGCGAGACTGTCACGCATAGCTGCGGCACTCAACACCTAGGCCTCACATACTTGCTGATGCAAAACTATTTGATAAATAAGTTGAAATTCGGCGTTTGCTCTACACGAATCACAAAAATGGCAATTTTTTAAGCATTGATCCGTTTAAATTTGTTCTATTTCAGATTGCGCGCTACTTTTGTTGTGTTAGATGCGAAGCAATGAAATTTAGTTAGATTCATGTTCCTGCCAATTAAAGTTATTTTGTACACTTTAGCACTACTAAAATATCTGTTTAAAAAGAATACATAAGGCATTACTAAAGGTGTGCTACGATTGGGTGACAGTCGAAACGGATCATGTCGGCTTAGGAACAGGACTCACTGATTTTGGAATCTTTGATTATTTTAACGCCCGTATGATCCCACAAATGTAGGAATAATAAAAAGCATACTGCCTAAAGATACTCAGCCTGAAGATACAAACTGACACTGACCCAAAGTTCACCATTGGCCATGGACAAATAGGTGGCATCAGCAGTTTTTATTTTTGGAACCATCTCAGTTATTGAACAAACGTTTCACCAGCATAAAGTGGGTGCAGTGTTTAAGCAACATTCAAATGGCTCTGCTGGTCAACGGACGCTGAAACGTTTGCGCGCAGTAACAGTTTTTAAGGGACCAAAGTCACAATATTTTTATTGGGAACTTCGACATCGCAATCTTCTCATAGATACCCTCCACAATTCTGGTAATGTTGAGGTAGATGCCGATGATTTGAGAGAAGCTAAGTTCACTAGTGAGCACCTGCCACAGATAGGGCTCCAAACCCAAGAAAGCAACATTCGCTAGCAATCAAGAAGGTGCCAGCTGAAATCCAACAATCAGCCTAGATGTAACCTCATAGCAGTGTACAACAACATCCGTTCATCTTATTCCTGAAACCCAAATTGCGTTTTTTTCACCTGACGAAAGGATGCCGCGATAATAAAACATTTTTCAAGCATGGGCGAAAGCAACTCCTTTCAAATAGTGAGTTGTCCATTGTTTTGAATACAGCGCAACATGAATAGATCAACAGGCACACCCGGAAAAACCAGTTGTGAATCTGGTGGTGGTCCAACTTCAGTACTTAGCTCTTTTTAGTTTACAGGATTCGAGGTTGAATGATGAATGGTCCTGAGGCAAAACGCTCGAGAAATTTTTTCTGAAGACTGGTGGAAATTCATGATTCACTGTCGTGCGGTTTGTCAAGTCTGGCTTTTTATGTTCTTATATGGGTGTCCGTACACAAACTCTGAGAGTTCTTGACCCCATAAGGTGGGCGATCAAATGCTTCATTTGGCTTGACAAGCTGAAGTTTCATTGTGGAATCTAGTATTTGATTCTGAGGCAGAATACTGCTCAGATGGCGAAAGTCTACAAACTATGCTGTTCCGGGATTCCAGCAGTACGTACCCTAATCAAGCTACGACTGCAAAAAGTCAAGCGATTTGGTTGCGTTCAACGTTTTCCAGTGCAAAAGTGCTTTTTAACTTCTGCTTTCTTCCGCCACCTTTGAAAACAGAATTCTTCTGAACAACTCGCACCCAAAATATCATAAAAAGAGCTCGCACAGAGAGTCAACTTTACTTTCGTGTTGAATTCTCATTTGAAAAAAGTGTTCTCACTCAAAGCTTCGCTTTTGTTACTCAAAAATGCGTTTACTAATTTCGACAGAATAAATATTCATAACATTCCATAGTTTGCCGTTTCAAAGGCTATTATGAAAAAATCCGCAAACAGTGGCTCTGGAATTTACATCTCACAAATAGGATTTCAGTGAGAATGCATTTGTTTCCAGACTAGAAAATTCAGTGGTCCGCGTCATTTTGCAGAAAAAGCACAGGCGAATCACTGACCAAGTCCACTTAGGTTGTTTTAGTGTGTATTAGTTGCGCTCAACAGTGGCTGTCATCTTTTCCTGAACGCCCGGTAAAATAGAATTTATGAAATCAACACCTCATGAATGGTGTCGACTACAGAATCAAGGTTAAATTTTGTTTTGACGACACTGCCTGCTTGCTGAGCTCCCGATGGTAGTTAATTCTATAGTCATCTTCCAAGCGATTAGTCATCTGAGCAGAAAATAGCTGACAGTGGTTAAACATGGACAGTATCCACTGTGCGAATCTTCCGAACACTGCGGCTATTGATTGAACCTTCTTTTATCTCGATATTTCGCCGACACTCATTCTCGTGTTGCAGCTTGACGGCTTCAAAAAGGCTAAACCTTTAGGGAGCACTTAGCTATCATTTTTGATTGTTTTCACCATGATGTGATGGAGAAGCGGAAGCTTCCGGATCATTATATCCAGCTTTCCTTCTTATTTTTGCGGGTGAAAATGTCCTGCTTGCCCGGCGAATTTCAAGTGATCGGGTGTTAAACGAATCTATCCAACCCGTGGGACAAATGGAAGTCTCCAAGCGATAGCACGCAGATGATGACCCAGTGACGTATACTAAGGCCTACAAGAAACCAAACTCTGTGAATGACCTATGGAGAATTTTAAATGATCTCAGTGATACTAGAAACCCATACAATATTTCACGCTGGTTAAAGTCAAGGTTGGCTATCATCGGGTGAATTACCCTCATCAAATGGTTTTCGTATTGTTTGTCCTCCGAATCTAGCTGATTTAAAACATAAATTAGGAGAGAAGATTGAATAGCTACGTGTTCAGGGCCAAAAAGATAGAGGTCAACCACAGACGGTGGCTGGTTACGACGAATGAATGATAGCAAACGCGAAGGAACTGTTTCCCTTTGCGAGTGAATTCGCGCGCAGGAAGACATCGTCTAGTATGTTTTATTACAGTATTTTGCTAAATTTAGCCGCATTCGTAGTTGCGAATGGCAAAAATACAGCTTGAGCGATCCGGCCCGTTACAATGTAACCATCGGACGCCCTGTGCAGATCGAGCAAGTTTTAGAAAGCGTCAGTCTGACTTTTATCTGTGATTCGGTGATACTGTGGCTTACTAAATACCTGATCTACACTTTTATATTAAAGATTATGAATTAATGAAGGACCGCACACTAATCAAAGTGTCTTCACAGAAAATGCTACATTCAACATTTCCTTCATTTCTGGACTTTAGTATATCTTCACAGACTTTAGTGCTAGAGCTGGGCCGATGACCTCATATTGTGAATCAGCTACACGGGTGTGCTAGATGGGTATTCAAACACGTTACTACGAGGCACACGCGGTAATCCTTACCAGCGCTTTAACAGACCCTGAAGAAATTTCGCCCCTCAAAACAAGTTGGCTGGTAGAAGAGAAAGTGATCTGAAAAGCTCTCAACTCGTGTGTTGATTGCCAAAATGTGTCGGTATGGGTGGTAGGGCATGAAAATTACCTGCCATATCACTAGAAGGAGAGATATCAGGTAGGGTTCGGTCAGTCCGATGTTTAAGCTAGTGGACTCTCAACGACTCCGGTTTGGGTGTCCGCATGGATACTTTTAAACTGGTTGTAAGTACTAGTCTGGAATATTACGCACGTCTCCTTTCATCAATGAATGACGTGGAAAAAAATTTTTTAAGATAATTTTTATTTTGAGAATCTGGTGGTCAAACATTCTGATAAATGATAAAGCCGAAATGCCTCAGAGGCGCACCGGTGCTAAAACAAAATTCTTAGCCGCGAATACGCCAAAGAACTTTATCGAGTCGATCATGAAATACATTGGCTGTTAGCGAAATACACTCATTTGCAAATCAATTTGGTTTTGCGAGAGACTCAGCTGGAATCCAGCTGAATCTCTCGTTTGTGATGTTTCCAGGCAATTGAATGTGCTGCGCCAGGCCGCCTACGGTTCAGTTGCTACGATATTCGAGATATCGCGATACATGTACATTCGTAATGCACTACTCATAAGGTCGTGGGCTGTCGAAGAATTTTCAGCAACCTTATGAGCAGTGCATTACCTTGACTGTTCTTCTATTGAACAGATATCATCTAAGTTACCGGGTGCGCCTGTTGCTTCAAAACCATGATGTGTTGAAATACGGAAGTAGCCTTCTGAGTTCTAAGGGGTAAATGTTTTACTGGTATAAACCTCAGTGAGCGTTTGGTTTTGATATTTACTTACAACCTGGTACCACTTCAGAATGGAGGTAGGCGGGAGCCGAAACGCAGTCAACAAATTGTTGTTCATAACTGACGGAAACCAAATGAATTCCTGGCAACATGTATTGGATACTGTTAGGTTTCAAGCGCAGCGTCAAGCGGACTGGAATAGTCAACGCAGAAACAAACCGATGCATTTGACTTTCTGACAACAACAACTAAGGCTGTCTGAGATTTTTCGACTAGTTTGCAGACAGTGAATGTGAACACTTTAGCACTGGGTTCCAGCTATATCTTCGCTCGCTGTTCACTTCCCAACCAATCTGTCTTATGAGTGTTCGAACATGCTTAAGTGGCTGCTGCGTCTGCAGAATGGGATTCAAGCTGTTGACCGGTATAGTTTGCCGGAACATCAATGTCGATGAGTTACTGTATTCATTTCAAGCCCAGAAGTTTTAGCTGACTGTCACGAGTTGAATAAAAGTACACTTAACGCGACCATCGAAGGAGGCTTAGTAGAATACAATAGTGAACCTAACTATAGCACATTAAGTTGCACTCTATTGTATCACACCACACTACGTCCTTGAGTTCCCAGTACATCTAGAAGTAAGATGGTATGCTTTCTTAAAATAAACCAACAAATCCAGTATGGAAAATGCAGGCATTATCAAAATTTTGAATGAGCCTAAACGGGACGGTTTTGATGTGGGAGAATCAATCCTGGTCACCTCATACGGTCGCACCCAGATACTTCACTGTAGACGTTCTGGGACGAGGGACACTGTCAACATTGAGAAGCTTCTGTCTACTGAATAGTTCGTTGTTAACCTAAATGGAGGTAGAAGAATAGATAACGTTTTGGCATTTTGGGAAACTGCATGTGAGAAAACGTTCGCCTGAGAGGAAAACGTCCTTTGGAGCAATTTTCATTTGCGGATTTCTCCTAAGCATGCAACAGCTACAGCCGATCATTATGTCATCGGCGAACTTGAGCTGAATGAGAAAGTCAGGAGGGATGTCTTTTCAATAAAAGATGAAGACAAAGAATATAATCATCTACCAATTATTAGATTTTTATTGAGTGCTTTTGGTCAGCAAAGAAGGATTGCGCACCATATCCGCTCACACTGATGGGCAAATTTTAACACCAAAAATGATGATATCTACAAACAACACTGACTTACGGGTTGGTTTAGTCTCAGTGAGATTCAATGTAAATTTCAGAGTGCAGCAACAGATAAATAAGTAAGCAGGACACATTCGAACTGGTCAGTTCCACTTATTTGCAAAACGCTTGTTTTTTGTTTTATATACCACGTTCTCTGTCCAAACTGCCAAAAACATTATTTTTATTCCAACTGAAAGGATATAACACAAAACGCAAAAAGTGCCATTATAATATCAAAAGGGTCAGGTTTATCTCCACGGGACCAGTGCACTATAAATATAACTTTGTGATTTAATTTGTTTTTCATATCTTTAAGATGTAGTTGACAATTTTTTTCGTAAAAAATCTACTTTGTCAGTTAGTCAGATTGTTCCATCTACCTCAAAGTAAGTGAATAGGTAGACCCGGGCCAACGTAAGATAAAATTCGACCGTTAGGATCGTTGTGCGTGCCAGCTTAAAATATTAACCCATTGCTTTTGATCTATGGTCTGCTTAAAGCAATAACATTACTGAGAGTTTCACGACGCGCGATGTTACACTCCAGAACTCCGCGCATTTCTGTATCCTAGTGCTATCCGGCATAAATTTCTCTGCAGCATGACGCTGGCCATAAAATATATCTAGTGAGAGCGATAAACAGGTGAATCTAAAAACGCGACATGGCAATTAGAGGACCAGCGCAAATGCAGATGTGCTATGGTTGTGTACAGGCGTTGACAAGTTCCTGCAACTCCACAGCTTGTAGCTCACAAGCATTTGCATATGAGGGTAAACTGAGGCGAAAAGATGGCAGAAAAGATGCCTGAGCTTAGAAGTGATGACTAAACGTTTGATCCAAAAAAACAACACGAGTACACAGGCAGGTGTGATTCCCTAATTTGTAGCAGAATGCCGGTGAAATACATTACTGAGCCAATAAAATTTGGATTGATCCACACGAATTACGTAATATGTTCATGGAGGGTATCCATTTTAACATTAACTGACTTTTCAGCTGTGTATAGCGAACCTAAAGAAGAAGATGCTGGTTGGAATTAGGATGGTAGAATCACGAAAGGGTACGTTTATCCGCCTATATAACAATGTGGATTTTGATAACTAAAGAAAATAAAAATAATCATTCGAGATATTAGACTAGGTGCTGTTATCTCCTCTTTGAATGTAAGCCTTAAGCAAGTTTCCGTATTGCATGTATATTCCGAGCCTTCAACCCTACAGAGATGTAGTACAGACTCTCGAACTTCAGTTGTTCGACAATGAACTGAGCGGGGTTCTCAACTAAAGCCTTCAGCTCAAAAGTTTGACAGTTGGGCACCGGGGATGGGCTTCAGACTACTAGAGTAGTACATATTTTATGAAACATTTGTCATATTTGCTGCAGTCTCTACCCGGAGGGCTAAGGGACTATATTCGTCAGATCTCTATCCATTGACCAACCTAGCAAAATGGATCTTTTGGATGCATCATGAGTATCGTTCTAGTACAGCTCAATAGGTTTTCGAAGTACGCAAAAGGTCGCACCACGATAAGTTTAATAATCTACAAAACGGATATTTGCATTACGGACTCGTGGTCTCTCACTGTTTATCTGTGGAATGCACTATAGTTATAAACTTTTAGAGTGTACCTCTGCATTCTTCTCGGCCTGTGTAAAATTGAAGAATCGATGGACGTACTAAAATTACTACTTAAATAACTTGCTTTCGGTTTTCCATACTCACTTCGATTTTTCTGGATTACGCGAAGCCATGTAATGGCCTTGGCTGACAGTTGGTCAGTACTATTTCCGAAAGTCCCATTTCCTCTACTTTTCACCACCAAATGAATTTGTTTCCTGTTCAGACTCAAAATAAAAGCCTTTTAGTACAAGTTGTTCTCAAGCGTGGACAAAACATCAGAAAACTAAAAACGTTTTTCGAAAGAGCTTGAAAATTTTCCCTACTTAAGTGCATTCTTGTGAGGACAAAATGAAAAATAGGCCTATCACTTGACACCGGTGAAGTACTAAAATGAATATTTGTGATATTCAGTTGTTCTTACTGAATCCTTCATGATGCAATCGGTTTTATTTTTTTCGTCCGCTTTTGTGTCCTATACGCCATAATCGAAGCGCTACATAACTGCAGAGTCACAAACAAATTAAACACACTCGTTTGCAATCATCGGGGGACTAGGTTGTCAGTTCATGTATCATACATCCATTGAGATGTTAGATTGCCAACGAAGTTAACTAAAACCATCGATACAGTGTTAACTCCACGATAAACGTCTTGCAATTTGTCGCTTAAGTGACCTGCGAAATTTCCCCGAAAACGTCTAGCAATTTTGCAGATGGAAACACTTCTTAAGCCGGAGGAATGAGAGCCCAATTTTTAACGTGAGTATAACTAACTGTTTTTAGGTCTACACATTTTTTCTGCATTTTACTGGACAATCTGATTATTTCGGTGCATGTCAATGAAATTTAGAACCAATGTATTCGCCGTAAATAAAGGCAAATTGCGTTTAGGAGTAGACTTGTGTTTAAACCGTAAAACTAGGCACCTATCCCACTATACTAGCAATTTAGTGACTCCTCAACACGTCCGTGACGCCTGGTCGTTTGCGGTGGATTCGGAAACGCGACCCTTCAGATGCATGAGGTATTACTAGAGTGTCTTTGCACCTGAGCTCTATTCACTTTTTTATTAGTTCAAGAGATATCTTGGAAGCGTTGTATGGCTTTCCGTAAAATACATTTTTCAATACTGGTCGCGCAAAATAAACCTCCTTAGATTTGTATATTTGGTTTCACTAAGCATGTGACGGCTGATTTCTCACCAGCAGGACTCATCATCACAGTATTCACCTAAGGTGGAAATTTTAGAACAACTTTATTTTCTTAAACATTTTTGATACCATATAAGGCGTTACAGGTAAATGCACGCACGCCTTTATGCCGGCTACAAACGGTCTGACAACATGATAATGGACAAGGCGTTCACATGTTCCAAACTTGTCATCCTGTTTCAGATATGCTCGTCGACAATGTACATCTCTGTTGGCCATAATTTATGCTTAAGTAAAACTCTAATAACAGTATCAGAATACCCGTGTTATTTTCCCTTATTCAACATTTAGGAATTAATCCGGCTCCTTGCACTCAGCAAAGTCTCCCCGCAGATACTTAAAACCAAAGGTTTTTCAATCGCAGATCCCAATAGACATCAACTACGTAAATTTAACCAAACAATCGGTTAGGAACTAGATTTACTTGTCCCCACTTTACTTCTTGGTTATGAATACCACGGACTGCGAATCATAGCATCCCGTATCTTCGTCATGCTCCTTCCCCGAAGTAGACAGATTTTGTCCACCTTGTCTGCGAGAAATGCGGTTGATTCGCTAACTGGAATTGTTAGCTATATTTCCTGCGAGATTACACTTTTGCCTTAATATCACTGTCCTCAGTGTGTCTTTGGCCTTCATTTGTAACCTTTCTGTGAAACAACATAGCAAACCTCTCAGAAAACATGACTCGGGTCTCCAGTTTTATGAAATCAGACCAAAAGGTACACAAATTTGATCAGAACAAGGAAGATCGCAGTGCATTGAAGTACAAGATAAACATGGGATTCCTGTAGCATGGTACTTTAGGAGAAATTTAGTCAATCGCCATGTCGTAACCAACCTAATCTAGAGGCTGATAGCAGGAGAGTATAGGCAACTTGGTTGGAAAATTCAACTGTGCACGGCATTTATACCAACGGTTTGAGTGCCAAGATCAATAGTGAGAAAAGCGGGAAAGACATCACTAGGCATGAGTGGGAGGAGTCAAGCGATAATCCAGAGCGTTCGTTAATGGTCTGTTAAAACGGGTAGTCTCAATCGTTAGTTGCCTTGGGCAGTAAAATGCATATAAACAATTAAAAACCCAATCCAAACCCAAAACCCGATGCAACCATAAACTATCCAGTTACGCGCTAACGAGATCACCTCGATGAGTAGTGAGAAGCTTGCAAACAAATTGCTCAGCATATGCAAGAGATCAAAGGGCAATACTAACGTTTCCTTCAGTACCAGCAAAAAACGTCTGGATTTCTACTATCCCTATTACTGCAGAGCATTATTGGTGGAATCCTTCAGCATTACACTAGGCTCTCATGCGAGATATCCAAGAGAAATATTCCGCCAATTTTGGTGTGACGGCATCTTCGAATTCGCTTTCTTTTGGAAAAATCTAGTCAGGGGATCCAAAGAGGAAACACATTTAATCTACAAGACGTCCAACTATCTCTTCAGCAGAGAGCATCTGAACTCAATGCACAAAAGAAACCCTAGAGTCCAGAAAAACGCTATGTGGATACGTTTCCTTCGCATTCCTCATTGACCAAAAATCAACGTTTCGGCGCCGTCAGATACATATATTTTTGGCTTTGAAAAGTCACCGCTGTGTTGCCTGGTCGGAAGCCTGCAAACAATGGTGCTAATCCTTGTCTGGGCGATCTTTACACATTGCTTCTCATAAATAAATAACTTAAAAAAAACTTTCCAATTTAAAAACTGCAATCTGTGCAGGTGAGCCTAGGGATATATTATATAGCCCGCTGGTCTCCTCGCTTGTCCGGCAGGTTGCGATTGAAAAACACTAATCTTGGATTAATAAGCTGTAGTTATACAACGAAAGACAACATAACCAAAACGTCCTGCTTATACATTCTAAAATAAACATATGTTACTCTCCGACCGCCTGGCTTCAAACCGCCTTTACATACCGAAGATTTTGTTGACAATTAGTGGTAGAGGTGAAAACAAACTAACGGTGTGCACCACGTTCGGCTCAGGGCAATATCGCGGGGGCATAAGCCAGTCTGTCGTTACGCTCTTATATGTGTTGTTTCAAATTTGCTACATCAAATGTTGTCTTGTGTGGAAGCTCTGGTTACCTTGGCTAAATCAATAGCACAGATCCATAAATTTCGGGGACACGCGCCCAACACCAAGCAATACCTGTGTGCAGACAAAAACAATCGCGATGCGGAACGCTACGAGGTCAGCAAACATGGGATGTTACAACATCCCTTATTTCAAACAAACAATATTCTACCACACCTTGGCTTGTGCTCCTCAAATGACAATTTTACCATACGCTAAAACCATCTACTTACCCGGCTTGGATGAGGGGCTGGAGACTTGCGATAGTCACCCGAGGCTGTAAATTTTTGAAAACCTCGCGCTTACGCTCTACGCTGCTAACCGATAAGTTTCATTCACGGACTTTTTCTAGAGCCAACAAGGCATTTTTAGTGTGCCCCAACTGACAACAAAAAGGCATTGGTTGGGTAACTGAAAAACTGCTTATCACGGAGAGGCAGAATGGATATTCTACGCACTGATGTGAAACGACAGCTGGACTACGTCGGGATGTCGACAATCGTGTAACAAACGTCATGACGGCCGACATAGTTTATGAGCAGCAGAACAATGTATGTTTCTGATGGAAACACCTGGAAGGCCAAAAAACGAAATGAAACTATTTAGAACTCTCACATATATGCAAATTTTGTCCACATTTGGATGTATTTTACATTAATAGATGGGAAGACCGTTTTTCGGATATTGGCTTCGCTTACAAAATTGATCATGATCACGAATTATTCCTTTTTATCTGAACTTCAGTGATAAGAAATAACCTGTCTTAAGGCGGTGAGTGAGGTCACCTCAACCGATCACCTTCTGTTGGCGACCACCAAAATGGTGATTGGAAACAGATTTTTGAAGGAAAAATCGACTTCCCAGATATCTGAATATCTTTGGATAATTTCTGATGAGATCAAACTTGTGAAGGCTGACACTCGGCAAATGATCGCGATGCTGCCGGATCCTAATAACATGGAACAAAGCATTCAAAGTTAACCCCACAAGGAGAGCATGGATGACAGGTGCAAAGGTGAGGCTTTTTTTGGGGGGTGGGGTGGGGTGGGAAACCACCTTGTTAGAAGCTGAAGTTTTGCATAGTCGTTCTTATCAACTGTGGAATATTTTTCTTTTTTTCACTTTTCTCGGCGCAACTACTGTAGTATCGTATTTTCCACTAGGAGTATTTGCAGCCGCTGCGTGACAGTTTTGGTGGTTTTGACAGATGATCATGGAGGTGTGATTTTCGGTCTAACCACCGATTGATCAAATTGAACTGGCATCTCACTACTGGCAAACAGTCAGTAGGTTTTATCTGGTTGATCATCACTCCTACCGGAGGATGTAAAGGTCATGAACCGATGGGCTTGGGATTTTACCGAATGTTTGCAGTATTGGATCACGCGTAATTGACGCTTGAGCTCCGGTCCGATTATGTCTACGGATAGCTATTTATGATAAATTTTGTTCACTATTTTTTTCCCGTTTATCTGTTCAAGCATGACGCTCATGGTGTCATTAATTCAGGCGATATTGGGTTACCAATTAGCAACAAGTACAGTTTACTTTTAGGTGCTTGACTATACGCCTAAAGTGATTGTTTGACCAGGGAATAAAAAAGCTGTTTAGGCCCGCTGTAGTGGGGACACAGTTTGCAACCCCGGGGGATGGTGCTGTAGAATAAGCCTAGAAAAGCACTTTTACGTTTTTGATGTTTTCCGGATTTTCAGCAATCGTAATTGCA
The DNA here is from genome assembly GCA_004794785.1 of Opisthorchis felineus. Taxonomy (NCBI): domain Eukaryota; kingdom Metazoa; phylum Platyhelminthes; class Trematoda; order Opisthorchiida; family Opisthorchiidae; genus Opisthorchis; species Opisthorchis felineus. The sequence goes on along the minus strand of SJOL01003249.1, from coordinate 643,543 downwards.
AAAGCATTAGCCATTTTAGCTTTTTGGTTTCTCCGACGTCATTCTGTTGCTTAATAGTTTCCTGGGTATGTTCCCTCAGAGTTTTATTGAATTTAGGACGCAAAATATTCTTGATTTCTCTTGAAACGTAAGGGGACCATCAAGACTACTAAGTGTGCCTCCCAATATAGATAAACGCCCATATAGATGGTTTTTCCCTGTGACAAGCGGCAAAATGTTTCCTCAGCTATTACGTAGCAGTAAGATAATGATGAAAAGTTCCGAATCACTCAACAACTTTTTTATGAAGGCTGAATTATAAGACGTTCGATCAAGCTTTTGACAAGGGCACCTATGGTGAAGCAGGAGGAGTTTGACGGTTTGAAAATGGAAACTGATGATGGCTGACATGCCCACAGAAACTTCCAGTTACCATCGCTGTGATTTTGCTTCTGGGGGAGAAAGGGAGTTGTGTTCATTTAATCTGGGGAACCATACGGTGCTGAGCAGAAAAATGGTAACCATCCCCATTAGGACTGATTGTGAACCTCCATTGTATGTGCGCCCATTCGTTAAAGGCCCTCGAGTTTAAAGGACCGATTAATCAGCTAGAAAATATTTTGTTATAGGAGTTCTAATAAGTGTGCTTATGACCAAACGAGATGTTTGTTTGCGTTTGCTAGATAGGCTGTGGATTCAAAAGCACGGGTTATCATATGAATAAGAAGTTTCGAACATCTTAAACGAAAGATTCAGCTGGCTTCCAGGTGAGTCTCCCGTCAAAATCAAATTGTTATGCAAATGAGTGTATTTGTCGAAGTCTGTCCAATTTGGGTTCAATTAGAACATGAGATTGACGGAAACCTGGGGACTGCGCCTACATGATGAGCCCCAAGAAGCCCCAAGGCGAAACCGTTCGTGGGCTGTTGAAGAATTTTCAGCAACCTCATGATTAGTGTATCAAGTTTCGACTTTACCTTCAGTTCGCACTTCACGGAGTTCGCGAAATGAAAAATGGCACTTCAAAGTAAAACGACTTCAAGAAAGTGCTGAGTCTGTTGTGGACAGAGCTATATCATATTTCCTGTCGGCATTGGTGAGCCGAACTCAATAGCGAATTAAATATGTTGAGATCAGGTGTTTTTTGAACTAAGCACTTTATGCGCACTCGGCTATGAATCCCACCTTCAGTGTTTTGGGAACTGGGCACAACCTGTGGGACTTGTTCACAATATGGACTTGTGGTATCAAGTCATAGCTGCCGTCATTGTTTTTCCACGATTTATTTGGTTGTTCCAAACGGCATGTTTCACTCAGTATCATCTTAAGTAACCGCCTTGTCACGAAAGCCATTTCCACCTGCTTACACAAGTGCTTCCGTTGAGGGAGGCGGAAAGAGTTCCTGAGGTTCAATTTCTTTGACAGAAATAGCGGAAGCATTTATTCCGGTAAGAAGTGCACTGATTAAACTTTTTTCAACATTAGCACATTTTCTATTTGCTTCAGTGGGTTAATTTCATCTCATACGAAAGCATGAATGTGGCTAAACAATGCACCAAGGATTAGAATTTCAAAATTCACTCTCTACTTGTCAGCACTGTCAAAATCAAACATTTCCACTGGAAAATGCTGTACGATAGATGGCTTTTGTCTCCTGATAATAGTTATTAAAAGGAAGACATTGCAACAACAATTGCGGAGAAAGATTAATCACCGGGACAAGCCGCCCTGCAGGTATAGTTTTCGCGTGCCTCAAAACGAGTCCTAAGTTTACAACAGTTTACCTTATAGTGGTCAAAATTGGGGGATATATTTCGTTTTTCTTACATAACTCATAATATTTGCATCAGATCATCTTTAAAAAGCAAAAACTTGAGCGAACGACCGGGTTCAGAACTAAATGGAGGTGCAAAGGTCCTGATAACAAGCACAAATACTTAGAATCATTTATTTCGTTGCTTCGTGTTGACGTCATTTTATTTTAGAGAAACTTGACCGGACTGACTTCTCGACATACGTTTTTCTAGTTACGCTGAAAATTGAAGATAAATGTGGCACGTCAAGGTAACTATTTATAAACTGCTTATCAATAAAACCTCACTGTTTTCTGAAGGAAAAGGCTCACGTCAATCTTCCACACCCTCAGATAATAACAATCTTGCTTTTGTGATGCATGAACCTACATCACCTCACGCTGCGGTATGGCTAGTGTACATTGGGCTTTTGGACAAAGAACCCGATGCTTTGGCAAGGTATCAGGCGATAAGCCCGAAGGCATCAAATCAGGACATTGACCTGGTTGTTATGGCCATGGCATTTGAACCTAAGATTGCACCAATGCCTCCTTCTAATTAGTGATGGACGCCTTTTTACACTTGCCGCCACACTCGTGATAACAGAGCTCAAGTACAACATTAAATCGCTGTCTGCCTATTGTGTCGCCTCACGGACCTCAGGTCTATGTTACAAAGTCTGACTAACCGCTAAATTTGGTATGCAGTAGAACCAGGAGGATGGCGTTTCGACCGACCAGCGATAAGCAAATCAGTAAGCGCCCTTGATTTTCAGGCGTCAGCTAAGCCAAAACGTGACAAACGTAAATCCCGCCGAGTTGTTTGGTTTTGTAAACCTGAGCTTAACAAACAAACCGGTGTAAAAGCTCAACGGGAAAAACCCACATCAATTGCCCGGTGCACGAAATCCATGAGAAGACTCGACTTGACCCTAAGACAATATTCTGCTGAAATACGACGGCTGGTCCGTCCATAACTTTTAAAGATACGGAAATGTGAGAGACACTGCATCACTGATTGGCCTGAAACATCAGATAGTCAACTACTGAGTGAGGTGAATAGAGCTGGGTTCCCAAGACTGGACAGGGTTCGAACTCCTGCTTTGAGCGACACAGAAGAACAGAAAATGGTAGATTGGATCAAAAAGGGGTTCCACGGTAATGCAGAACACTGACTAACTGACTCGATAGATGTCTGCCCAAACTGAAGAATATATATAAAGTTAATCGTCAAAACATTTTTGTTTAACGTCTAAAAATGTGGACACCAGATGGATTTGCACTAGTCATCAAAATAAATCGGAATTCTGGGTCTCAAACACCACTTTATTCTGTTGCCTTTACTAGAGTAGCGTATAAAATCTTAAAAAACAGTTTTATAACGTTTTTACATGCATGTACAACAAAGGATTCTTATGAATGGAAAACCCACGACGCTAAATTTTGTCATTTCAGCTAACAAAGTCATTTTTCAGACATGCGTAAAGTTGAATTTGAGCAAACAAGTGCAGAAATCTTAGATGAGACAAAAAACCGGGAAATAAAACTGGGAAAATTAGGCGGTTTTATAAAAATAATAGGGTCACTGTAATAACTACAACCTGATCGGTTGTTTCAGGTGGGATCTACCTGACGTATCTCTGTGGATCTCTGAAGTATCGATGGTGGACGAATAACATGTGACTTCGTCAGGTACCGGAACTAATGATTGAATTTGTATGATAAAAAACATCGTACTTCACTCTGGGCTAGAAAATGACATTCTGATTCTATCATGTGCACATATTTGTCGACTAAAGAACGGCTTTTAAATGGACTGATTTTTAAACAAGAATGCCGACGGACATGTATTTTCTAACCTTGCATTTATCTAAAGAAGGTTTTCTGGGCTTCTTTATAAGAAAGAATACTGACCAAAAATATTGAAGGTAGGAATGAGTGTCCGAAGTAAAATTTAGAAGTAGTCTAAAGTAGACTGATATATTGCTATCAACTTGGCTCAGTTCACTTAACAAAACTGCAGGCCATAGCTTCATGAGCTATTCGATTTATATTCGCTATTCGTTTTTGTTATAAACCAGATTTTGAGACTGAGATAAAAACGGCTTTCCGAAAATGTTTTCTGAAAATATACCAAGTAAATCCTATTACCAGGGCTTCATAGAAAATCTCCTTTGTAAAACAATGCTTATCTGTGTGATTTATTTCTAAGCGCTTTCAGATGAATCAATCTTGTTCATACCAAGAGCAGTTTCAAGACAATCAGAAATCGTTATATATTCACCGTGCACTCAATAAGACATCTGTTTATTCCATTCGTTTGTTGTTTTACTTCCCAATGTGGTAGGATAAGAAAATATTCCAAGTTATTGAATACCGGTCAAAAATCTCTTCTCCAACAATTCAGTTGAAAAAATTTAGTTCAAAATTTACCCTGGAATTAATTTCCCCTCATTATAAAGACATTATCTGTTCCCCAGAACTGGTATGGTGGATTCGATTCAAAAGCAGGCCAACTCCCCATTCTAAAGAAAAACTGCTCACCAAACGTGAGATGTGTGCTTTGCTTCGGATTACAGAAATAGGAAATATTTTAGTAGATAGAAATAATCAAAAAACTTTCTTTTTATCGAACTTCACTCGGCTTCTGCTTCATTCAGTGAGTTCACCATACAGATACAATGATAAATGCAACCTCACTAACAGAAGAAAATTTGTATGCAAACCATCGGTGGTCTGAAAGATCTATACTCGTTGAAAACATGCGCATTTCAGAAACCAGGTGAGGATTTGAGTTTCTTTCAAATGCTACTAAAGTTATACCTTCGGCTTATTCATCCACCAAATGCGTAGCTACAGCAGCAGAATCACTCCTACCGAAGAATAGTGTAAAAGCACGCAAAGTCAAACGTCATGTGGAAAGCTCTAGGTATCTTATTATTTGGTTTGACCAGGCCCTTGCTGTCTGTGTAAGGTTGGTTGGATCTATCACCGACTGAAGCTGGTCTTAGGAAATTTGTCTATTTAATTTATTTTCTCAGGTCAAGAAAGACCGGACTTATGTCGTTGCACTTTGAATATTGTACACGTGAAATGCTTGGATCTCATGAAAATGTGATCAAAACCTAGGAATGGTTTGGACGGTGGTAAAAAAAGCCTTTTTACATTTTATGGAAAATACCCTCTTTGTGATGCACTTCTCGACACGTTTTTTTAGCTGGTGAATCAGTTGAACTCAAGGTGTCTAGATGTGTTATAGCATGATGGCGTGTAGAATGGAGTAGAATAATGCATTATTTGGCCAATGAAAATCCGACGTTAATCGTGAACGTCTGGAAGGACCGAAAAAAATTCTGCATTGGTTTGAAGGCTTCATTTAGCGTGCTTATTGGTGAACCACTCCAAATAAGCAGGAGAACGCTAGGTGTTTATGGCTGGTTAACATTCGTACACAAGTTACACTCCATTATAAGTTCGGTAGGGTGCTCACAAGAAAAGTAACCTTAGAGCACTATACCGCCCGTAATATAATTGAGCCGGGTATTTTTGCATCCCCCGTGTAATTTTGTTAGCACATGTTCGGTGTAAGCTTCCACTTGCTTTGTTGGTTTTGGGTGAGCGCAATTCTTGCCGCCAAACTTAGTCGCGAAAACAGCAGTATAAATATATTGAGGTACACTCCACTTCACCTAAAGGTTAGATTTTATTTCCAACTGAATGTACACGGCCGTTTCTGCCAGAACGTTTCCCCTAATAAGAGCATGAAGATTTTCAGCCATCAGTATCTTACCCTCTAAAATTCTCTGTATGACCAAAACAAAAACCATGTTTCGGACCACAACTTAGAAACGTTTATGAGCCATCCAACTTTCTGGGGATGATATGAATTTATAAACGCTTTGACATTTTTGGATCTGCTTCTTTAAACGAATATCAGGGTGAACATATTCCGAGTAGAGTCATTATGTCTGAACTAATTGGGGTCTGTGTACAGGAATCAATATTTAGGCGGCGGCTCGTCTTTATCTATCAGACGCTAAACTGGGGCGCATATAAAACACCTTCGTGCATTCTTTAAGGCGACAAACTTTCTCTGACGGTTGAATCTGGTTTTTGAAACTCACCAATCACAGTGCCGTAATAGGCCTTGGACCAGAATAAACAGTCCAGATATGTCGGCCTTGTTGGTCATGGTTTGATTACCTCAGCAACAAGTAACTTATTAAATTTTCGCCTCATAATAATTTTAGTTGCTTGCTTTAACGCTGCAGTTGTAAAAACTGACATTTGGCGGTTGCTTCCACAAAATTAATGACTTGTAATAAGGTAGTGATATCTTGATTGTCAACAGGTTGCCGGCACGAGTGGTCTTTTTGGGTAGGACTGTGAAGCAACAGGCTGAGCTCTTTGTGACAGCGGCTTACGCAAAATTTGCTATTTTGACTTTGGGGAAATAAAGCTACTGCTGGAAGAGACTTTGATGAATCCGCTTCCGGGTCTTGTTGAAAAACAAACTATAGTAATGTATTTTACAAAGCAATAAATATGAAAACAGAAACGTAACAACAGCATCAAATTACGATCATATATCTCGTGGGCAAAATCTTAGGTAGTTTACAAAATCTCACTTATGAGGCATAGTCCATTCACCTAGGCAAACAGTGTTGTATCCTTGTTTCAATTACTCCTATGTTTTGTTATTGCTAGTGGAATATATAAATTAACAAATTAACAAAGCAAGCAAATGTATGATTTTGTGTTTTCATATGATTTATCCACCCGTAGAATGGTCCCACAGACATGACTAAAGAGGCAGCTGCCTATCAGCAATAAATGTAAAGGACAAACTAACAAACAAACAAACTAACTAACTAGCTAATAGGAACAGCATTTACATGTGTCCCGATTTGGCAAGCTGTGAATTTTGTCTGCTCAATTTTCAGTGAATTTTTTATGTAGCCACTGTAAACGCCTTCCGGAACCCCCTCCCATAAAGGTCCATAACCAGATGAATGTAGACCCATTTCTCTGACAACTATAACAAGTTGTTTAGCTGAACCAGACAGCTCCAAGGTCGGATTGACTGCTATTCATCTTATTGTTGGAAATAGACTGGAGAATTATGTCCAACAATCAGTCGTTATTTTATATGTAAAACGTTTTGATTTGTAGGGTTTCCAAACGTGCTAATGTTCCTATCTAAATTGGTCTGAACATAGCGATGAGCAGGTCCTTCGAGAAAATATCACATCTGCAAACGTTAGCTGCCCTGGGACACATTACTAGTTTTTGAGTTTTTTTTAGTAAAGCGCTGGATGCGTAGCATGTAGCAATCTGGTGTAATAAAAGAATGATTTCCTTTAAGTTTACCACGGCTCGAGTCAACCAGACAGCGGTAACCCATAAGTACTACAACCAGTCTACAATCCTCTGATGATGAAACGAACCCCGGTTTACGGATCCGCACAGAAAGTATGAACCCAGAGCTAGAAACTTACCATGTGTACCTCATAATGGAAGAGTTGTAAATGACAGTTCCATGTGGCTATCCACCATTCTAGAATAAAAACGGATGTGCCTCTTCATGAGGGAAATGTTTCACGTAAAACAACATGGTTGCTTCTGGTGAATCCTATCTTATTTTGAGGTCAGGATCTTTGCTATTTTTATTCGGCATCCTTACCACTTGCTTTGAATGAAGTAGCAATATAGCGTTCAACGTGAATATTTATACCGCATCAAAGCAATGACCAGTGGGCTAGGACAATGTGAGCAAAGTAGTTAAAAGCCAAGAAACTTCATTGGGGATCTGTACCTACAATGGGAAAGTTTACATACAGCTTATTAGATAAAACATTGGTCAAGGAATATCTGCATCTTACTACCCCTCTACTACATAGTGCCCGCGATTATCCGCAATTTACAGATAAGCATGGATAAAACGCTGTTAGATTTGACGGCGCCCAATCAAACCACACGATCTGCATCATCCCCTTTAGAAGCAGCTCGTAGACCAGCAGCGCTGCTCTCTTCCACCCCTTCCATATCAAGTGTTATTGTCAGGAATTCCTCCTCTGAATTCGTCCATGTTAGTGTATTCTGGAAGTGAGACCCATGAATGCAGTAGACAAGCCATGCTGTCAATTGTGCCCATTATACCGGCGAGACAAACATTCTACAATGGCTTCAGATTGTCTGTTGACTAAGACTCTCATGAGGATGATTCAGATTGATAGGTTTACAAAATCCATAAAATATCAAACATCATTCAACCAGCAGTGAAATAAGCTGGCGGAGTGTAACCTTCTTATGTCCGTATAATGGTTGAAGAGTAGTTCCGATCACACTGCTTACTTGAATGTTTGTTCATACCATAACCCTGCACGCACAGTCCATCTCCAATGGAATATACCAGTCAATGTATCATGATGGTGAAATTACAACGGTTAGTGTGCATGGTACAATTTTCGTCAAAGGTGGAGAGTTTTCTGAATGTTACTTGGTAGTGGTCGCAAGAATAACGTCACGGGGAGCTCTGTCGTGAGGGGTGGAAATGGTGATAGGCAGACTCACTCCATCCATACAAAAGCGTCACACTTTATAAAAACAAGATTTGATGGTTAACTCGTATTTTTCCTGTTTATGGAATTAGCGCATTCAAAGTTTTTTTTGGATATCTTTGGAGTCTTACTACTGAAAGAAAAAAACGAAAAAACCTGCTATCAAGGACAGAATAACGAAAACTATGGACCAATTGAGGACTGCCTAGTTAAAAGGCCATACTTTCTTGGAATTCGTATGCCGCAGTACGATGTACTAACAGTGACCGGTAGTAACTGAAATCACTAACATAACAGGCAGAATTTATTCCCCTAATTTTCATGAGGCTGTACAGAACCGTGTTAGAATGTGGATACTTACATTGACTGAGTGGTCTAACATTTGTAATTCTGTCACACTCCTGTTGAAGTCTGGTATCAGAAAATCGTAGCTGACATTGTTGATTGCTTCTATCTCACTCCTCTTATCCACTTGAGGTAATCAAGTGCTCACGCTTGGATGTAGTAGCCGTCGATCTGACGCTGATAGATTGAATTAATTGTTAGTGGGCAGACACCTCGTAAATATTTACCGAAACTCTTCCTTTATACGACCAAAGCAATTCAAAAGGCACTGCGAACGCCTGTGATACGCCACAATTAGCCATCATAAACGGCGATTGGATTTGCGCTATGTTGCCTAATCCCTTACGTGATCTTAACGGTAATGTACATGTGGAATTAAGTGAAATAAGTTGGACTACAAAGACCAGCGTTCATGTCCTCTTTGGTTACGAATAATCACCTGAATTTGCAAGGCTTGAAGTTTTTTCACATCTTTATTTTGGGCTACAACGTCGATAATCGTTATCCGGAGACCGAGGGTAGGCAAACATGAGGTGCTCCCGTGTAGTTCGAACCCGGATCGTCAAAATGGCCTTCCAAAATCTTATCCACTGAGCCATTCGGGCCAGCTGCCTGGGATAAAGTAAACCAGTCTAGTGTATCCGTAGTGATTTGGCGCGCATCTAATCAATAAAATCCAACACTGTAAAGGCTGGTAGCCAAATGCGTGGTTGCCAGTCACTAACTACTTTCGGAATTAATCCACTGGCTTCACATTTACAAGTAGTTGTGAATCAGGAAATCCAAGCCATTCATCTCTACAAACAACTTGTGATAGGAAACGGTTCAAAACAGGGTGATAATAACTGGCTGAGATCAGACAACACGTTTAATGCTAGTGAGATTTTACCAAACAGTTGGGATGTGCAATAAAACCAACCTCATTATGGTATGAATACAGCACACACAACCGTCAAGGAATGCAACATACCATAGAGCGATCCTGGGTGAAAGGTTTATGTACTAGTAAACATTCGTGACTGAGTTATAGACCAAGAGAAACAGGCAAGGGTATCAGGAATGTTTCTCGAGGTAACCGTGCAGCAAGTTCACAAAGGATTTAGTAACTGAAAAAACGATGATAGAAGTGATTCGTCGGATCATTAAGGAGAACAATACAACTGACTGTTTGCCTTTCGTGAATTAGGGCCCTAGATAAGGGAACTCAGAACCTTTCAAACCATCGAATACATGCAAATAAAAGTTCCGTTTTTAATTGCCGTTTCTACGCAGTACTTCAGGATTGTGTAAAAATTCCCAGCCTTTGTAAACTTATATTGCAACCCTCTTCTTATTCAGAACCCGGTGATTGCTTCCCTGTCGTGAATACACAGATAAAAATGTCCGCTTCAGTGTGTCGCTCGTGAAAAGTATGAAATTCACAAGGATATTCGCCTGCCTTCATCCGAATCGAGACTCCCCTGGATTGCGGTACGCGGTCAAAGCGGTCATCTCTGGAATAACAGTCCCTGTTGAGGAAGGGTTGACTGAGATGAAAGTTCATGGGACAGATAAATCGCACTGATCAATATTTTCAGGTAACCTGTTTCCGCTCAGTAGTATCCATTCTGGGTTTGGAACCGTGGGAAATATGCTCATCCCGAATGATTTCCCCCAAATGGTCTTCGAGGCCGAAACACCACCACCAAAAAGTTCTCAACTTTGAGAACCTGTTTCCACTTTTTAGCATTCAACTGCATTTCGTCCTCTCTGTATCCGCTTACTGCGTGCAGATTCATGATATACCATAGCCCGTGTACCGATCATCTTTCATTGTCCTGTTAATCGAAATTGCTTGTGGGTTGTGCGTTGTATGCGGATGTGCTGTCCGTGTGATGTCGACCTGTGAGGTCACGAGTTCGACTCAGCTTTGTGTGGTGAAGGCCGGACCGAGAACCGACACTTTGCCACCCTGTCCGATCTTCACCTGAAATTTAAACTTTCCCTTTCGTTGGACATGAAACGGAAAAAGCATTCACACATTGGTCCATCGAGCTTAACAAATGTGTGCCGACTGATGACTGCTCACATAATGCGAGATCTTGAAAACAATGGGTATCTTTCCGGCTTCATTAATCGTATACGGTGGGCTCCAATTCCTCTCAGTCAGCAGAGGAACTGAACCGAGAGATGGCGCGGATTCCATGTAGATGACACACACCAGAAAGTATCCGTCGCGCTTTGTCCGGCCTTAACACTTACACAAATTCCCAGGTGGACAACAAACTAAAGAGGAAGCCAGTTCGTATTAAGGACCCAACCAAACCGGAGAACTGAACGATTTGTGTTGATTGCGTTGGACAAACACTGAACAAACTATCAGGTAGTTGAAGATTCCGGTCTCGTGGTGCTGTGAAAAAATTTAGTGAGTTAAACAAATTCAGAAGAGACTCTGCAAAGACACTTCATGTAACATCCGAGAGCTATTGAGCCACTTTTGATGGCTTGCACGTCTAACGACAAAATATTTATCTCCCAATGGAGCCACTGCGGACGCTATCCTACATAGCAGGTTTGCTCTCAGTTTCCACGTCGTTCACCACACACCCTCCTAATGCAATACGAGTATGTTGGCGAGTGTCATCAGTGAGTTCCCGGCGGTAGAATCTCGGATACCTGTCCGACCATCTTCACTGCAAACAGGAGGGTCAAACTTGTCACCTGGCAATCCGACAACAGGTCCAGGAGGCGATTTATCACTAAATGATGTCCATAATGTTGACTAAAACGGTGAGGCCCTTGAGCTTCAAAGTGAAACCTGTCTCCTACTGCCATACTCATCAATCAACTCCAAGAAATCAGACTGGAGTTTTTAAAAAGCTAAATCTGATGTTTTGGCATCCCGGCTCATCAAAGATAAAATATCTACCAGATAAGTTTCTTTTGTAGAGAACAAGCCAATGTGTTGTGTAGTAGGGGGAATTCGTCTGCCGAAACTTACTGTTCTCTTTCACTCAGTCGGTCATCATGCGTATCTAGCCAATTATAGAATTCCCTGAGCGTAGATAAAGAAGCACATAAATACTGACTTTCTTTGGAGGGTGGGATTCCCCTGCAGCAGTGCTGCATCCCGAACCAAGTAAAAGACAACCAAAGCAACCATGAGCCAACAACTGATGATGAACTAAGTGCAAGAGTTTAAATACCCCTGTACCTTGCAGTGGGGTACTGCACCATAAAGTTTCATAAGACGTTTTACCATTTCACGTTTTGGATTGTTAAAAAGAAAGACTCGGAAAACTTATGAATTAAGCTAGGTCCATTTCCCTACATCGCAACCCCTTCTATCAGTTCTGTGCTCAACGAAAGAGTGATTCTGGATTTTTTTAAAAACAGATGAATACAATTTAAGTCTGGACAAAAACGGAGAACTCTATGCGTTTGACCACAGTAGTTGGCTTTTAAACGATAACACAGGTTACCTCAGCGCTTTACGTTGTTTACCATTATAGGAGTTGTCAGGCATAATGGCCTCAGATACCTCAGAGGAACGGATATGATGTGTTCTGTTCGTTAATCTTCTAAGTGCTTCCGGATTTCCATTAGTCGGACCCAGCTATCAAGTGCTTTTGAGTGCCTCCTCAGTCAAAAATAAGCGCGTCTCACTCAGCTATACCCGAAATTCCTCTGCCTGTCCTATAGTGTAATGTATGTTATCCTTCCTAAATGGAGTCCTATGCCTTCGTTTAAAGCCTGCCATATTACTTGTTCATTACCACCTCACTCCGTTTCAAGAAACTGTGTAAGCCGTGGCCTTTGACGCCGTTCATTAATTGAACAATGAAAACCAGTGTGGAAGCTTCTCTTTCGATAAGAAACTAAACCCTGCATATGGCGTCGGCAACTTGCATAAAAAAAGCTCATTTTGTACGGGTTATCAACACAATTTCTTCTACCGTTTGTTCAACGATAAGAGTTTGTTTGCTCTGCGTAGTTTGTACTGAAAACCAAATACCAAGATCGAGATATCTTTCACAGACAAAGAACACTCGCCGTGCAAATAGATATACTTATAATCCTCCAATATTAATTGAAACTGTGTGAAGAAAATAAAGTTTTATCTAGAAAAGAGCCCGTTAATCACTCAGTTGTAAGTTTGTCGTCAGCAGGCAGTGTTCAATTCCAGCCAGTTGAAAGCTGCGTTACAACGTTTCATTTAAATAAAAGCATTATTGCTTCTGTGGTCAAAAACAGATCCGTTTGTCCAAAATTCATTGGAGGCATAGGAGAACAGAACGTTGGACCTCTTAGGAACTTTTAACGTTCCATTCAAGATTGAGTTTAAGTTGATTGATGAAGTTTGCGGGCATTCTTCTAACTTACTGTAAATACACACTTTCTATCACTTGGTAAAGTCTCCAACAGGTAAGTAAGGCTTTATGAGCTCAGTTTGCACTCGCGTAAAATTCTTATTCACTGGTCCATGCTGGCCTGATATGTACGGCCATATGTTGTGAAAATGACTGTGTGAAATACACTAAATATCCAAATCCTATTTAGTGGGTATTCCTAAACAAGTAACTTAATTCCGATAGCAATTACGTCCTGGCCTCATGTCTTAGTTTCTACACCCAAGTAGGTGGACCAACCTTTTGAGCATTCAGGTTTCGACATGAGAGTACCAAAAAGTTACACTTCAACAAGTATCCTAGTGTACGTAACAGTGTGAATGCGTTTTACTGGTTGGCGACTCTGATCAGCCACTTGGTTCATGCAAATGGTGCCTAAATTTATACTGTATACTATGGTTTGCGGAGAATGCTGCCATACATCCCTTCAGACGGATTTGAGTGCCAAGTCAGATAATGTTGGCTCCAGCTATTGAGCAGTCATTCAGCTTGAAGTGAAATTTCATCAAAGCGTTTCAAAATCAAAGGCCATACATTACTCGGTTTTGTGAACTAGTCTATCAACCGTTCATCTGAATCACTCGCCGAACTGTTATTTTTTGTTTACCGCAGACAAACGAATAAAGCAAGGACGGTCCAGTGCCCCTAGTAATGACGTGGTATGTTTACCGATCAGTACATTTAATCACCCAGTTTTAGAATCATTTACAATTTGAACACTGTCATCTAAAACGCTGATGATCAAACAATAAACTACTGCTGAACACAACTACATACTACTACTTCAGTGTCATTTTGGAAACTATTACCGTTCCGCTCGCTTTTAACAACAGCCGTTATCTTGTAAATGATTAGCTTTGGTAACGATATAAACAACTTACCTTCAGCGCTACTGATACGTGAAAAAGACTCGTTGATTTTGTTCACCTTGTTTTGTTTTGCTTCCAAGTGCAAATCAACTCAAACACTACACAAAGGGACCTTCTGAACCTGAGCAAAGGCAATGCATTCGTAGTCATAAATAATTTTTCAGCATGCGTTTTTCCAATTTGCGCCACCATCTTCTGGAAAACATTCACTCGAAGCTTCTTAATTGAGATATTTGTCAAACCAAAACGGAACAAATCATGACTGATGCTCTCTGTTGCCAATAAAAGGAAGTTATTTTGGTTAAAAAGCAACAACTTCAAGGAATAACTTTGCACGTGACGGAACACGTAATAATAGTTGGATTTTTTGACAGGACAAAGTAAGAGGGAAGTATTCACCCAGGGTAACCCTCTTAGTAAAATGCACAGAGTGACTGTTTTATACGACTTTTTAAACACACTTAAGGCGAAATCAGCATCATTCTGGTTGTCTTACGTAAATCATAGCTAAATACAGTGGTTTTCAAAACAAGCACCGCCTGTCGGAATTGCTTGATGTGTTGTTTTCTAGAGAGCTTAATTGCAGGGAAATTACAAGAAGTGATTTTTTCGTTCAAGCAGACAGTCCGATATTTTTCAGTGTACTCTTAATGTTTACGTCTTGCTGAGAAGCAACCTCACAACTCTTTCACTTAGTTAAGCCACTGTACTGTTCTACTTAGGAAATCGAACTAATCTTAACCATGCTGAAAACAATAATCAGAACCAACGCACACCCTGCAGGAGAATGGCGAAGACTGTATGCTCTCCTGATCGAAGCCCCATATGTGTTTTTGTAAAACTTATTACTTGAAACGCAAAAACTATAAACGCCGGATGAGGACTACACCTTTTCAAGAGTGAGGCAAATTTACAGGGTCAAATTCCGTCCGTAATTTCATCCAGCCTGCATTTTAAGGGGTAAGCAGCTAACTTTTAATCGTAGATATTACATTATGGCTCCGAGCATGAACAGAACTTCACGCCAGCTGAAGCAAGGTTTTTGGTGCGCTCACATATTCGTCAGCGAAACATGTCACCGGATACCCGAGGTCGAGCAGTGGAACAATTTTCCGCCCACTGAGTACAACCCACTCAGTTGATCAACCGCTGGCACTCTAGAAGGTCAACAAACGTCTCTGGGCTGATCCCTCATCAAATTGTACAGGGTTCATCGAGATCATGGCCCTCAGTGTGCTCACCAAAGTAAGGTAGTTCACAAGACCGTATAATTGGAACAGTATTGGTAGCAGAGCTTTTCTGGTTTGCTAGACAGTTCTGCTTAGGACGCACCAACTCTATATGATTCCTATAGATAACAACCGAAATACTTTCCACAACTTGGGGCTACATGCTGTTTACAAGAAATATGATGTTGAGTCCTTTGGGATAGCCCACTTACTGGTAGATTTCCTTGGTAAAAACAGGGGGAGATCCATAAATTCCTTCTCAAAATGGACAGGAGTTGAATGACTGCTGCAATGGTAGCATAATTAAAGGAGTACGCATGTTGTAGCCCTTTTGATCGAGGTAAACAAATACCCTGTTGGCATCAAAACCTTATCGCTTTTTTGGTTTTCTGTTATGTGAGCTTTATGTCGGAGCAACGTGCTATTGGCTGATTGACCTATCATGCCCTGAATAGTTCATCCAACAACAGCTAAGCGTAGAGTGACGGGCAAACTTCAGCCACGCAGTCGCTTAGAAAATATCTGCCTACTTGGTGGTGAGATCGGTTCCGAGCTATATTTTTAGGATTTCTGGGCACGCACGAGCCACAATTTTAGCTTATTCCATGTCAAGACCTCCCCCGAGAAACCCATTCCCAGTAAGGATTTGGAACACGAATGAGCCCGGCTTTCTAACCAAAGTGAAGTTTTACTGTGACGCCACGAATGACGCAGGTTGAAGTAAAACTCTCAAAATATGATAATTCGTGAAATAATTTCAGCTATCCCAGTCTTTTAACAGCATGTATATCTACCAGTATATGTACACCAACTACCATTCCAAGCTTTTTAGGCTGAAGATCCAGGACGACACAATGGGCTTAAAGACCACGAAGTGATACTTCGCTATTACCATCCGAGAAACGCGTACTACTTGTAACGTTTTAAATTGGAGTATAACGTTTCGACCTATAGTAGTCAGATAACAAAGTGACTTCATCCGAGTAGACCGATTTTGCCAACTCTTCATGGTGGTTGCGATCTCTAAAGGTGTTCATTCCGTGACCAAAAGGTATTTGTGAAGAAGCCGTCTAGCGGTTTATTCAAAACTATGTTCGTCCGCTGCACGTAAATTTCGGATCCCACCTTGGCGCCCACCTTGGGCACACTTAACGGCCAGGGCTTTGTTACTAAACTTATTGTTTCGTTTCATTCCGACTTTGATTGGTCCCACCTCGTTCTTGTGAGGAACCGGCAAATGAAAGCCTGTTAAACCTGTGTGTCACCGAATCAACGATCTTTGTGAAGGAAATCTGATCTCCGTGACTTCGAAGGGGCCGAGAGATCTGAATTTTTATAGAAGTACCACGTAGTAGCATAGGTAATACATTGTTATCAGGAAAACGTCACTGTCAGATTTACTGTAGCCTTGAGGAGGTTTTGGAAGTCTTGATGGAACTTTCGTCTTGTAAGTTAAACCAGTCTATATCCTGTCGAGATGCGGGCTAATCACACTGACGATTAGCCACTCCTAACCAAAGTATTAAGTGTTCAAACAAATAGCAGGGAGGTCACGGGTCGCAGACTTCCTGGAGTTTTGCAATGCTCCTCAGCTTTCCAGAATAAATTGGCTTCGCTCACAAAACAAAATCAGTATTAAAATGCAACTGTTCTATCAATTTAATTGGCTCAGCACCTTTATTCATTTCCTCTTTTCTTGGCAGTTAAAAATTTGCAACTTTAGATGCTTTCTTGGTCTAGATGATGGTTGTGTTTCATTTTGTTGGCATCTAAAAGTAACGTGAAATAACATTATTACAACTCGTGTTTTCTCATACTATTTTATAAACCTCTGTTGGAATTTTAATATTTTACATTTTTTCAATATAATGGTCTACAAAAGAAAGATTACGATTTAGGTCCGTAACCTGCATGTTTAACTTCTCTGTATGTGTCCCTCCAGGTGTGCTTTTGTCTTGCCTTCGAGTGAAATGACGGGACTGTTCATGGTTTCACCGGTAATTAGTTTTGACAGAGAATGCCACAACTCTGTATGTTTGATATTCACATCTTTTTCACCAACTGATGACAATGGTGCGTGACCTTTGGGGGGATTTTGAGCAGCGATGCTGGAATAACTACCACACTCGTACAAATCTGCGGAAGTGCCACATTCATACTAATATGAAACTTATTGCCGGTTACAGCCAATAAACTAATTTTATTTTGTAAGCGCCTAAAATGAGTAGGCAGCAGCATATCCCACCAGCAAACCGTGATGAAAAGGCCGCTGTTTCTTCTATCAAGGCACAATGTTCTCTGTCTTTTTTCCATATAGAAAAGCTGCTGAGTGAAAACCTAAGGCTGTTCCTTGGTTAAAATGAGCGATCAGTGCCGATTCACCTCATATTAAAGGCAGTACGGTCGGCTGTCAGAAGCGAAGTTTGCTACTATCACACACCATTTGCTCACATCGGTTTTTACGCCAACTCCACTTGGTATCTTGGCGAAATCCGCAGATTTCCTAGAAAAATTCATCTGCATGCAATTGACCAACTTTTCTGCTAGGTAGCCTTCCATGTAGCATGGATATTTGTCTCAAGAAATTGGGGAAACCATCTGTATGACCTCACTTACAGTTTCACCTAGATACATTTCCCTATAAGGACTTGAGTTTCATTCCATTACTCCTTGATATCATCTGATTGCTTAAATCTGATATTCACTGACACTGTATGCATCCGCAATCCGGCCTTTGATCTAACATTCTCCAATAAAGACCTTGATTTTTTGGGAAAGGACAAACAATACAACAGATTCATCAGTCAGACTACTGTAAAACAAGTGACATGGATTGCATACATTTGCGCACAATTATGGACTGGTCTTCATGAAAGAACCAGGGTCGGTTTTGCTGTACAGTAAACAAAGCGAAATGAAGGTCACTGGCAAGACACTCAGACATGCGAACGTAAGCTTTGTTTCTGTCTGGCTCTACTGCTGAAAAGCATTGTCTTTGGGGGAGATTCAGAGTGCGAAACCATTTGAGCTTCACCAATTTGCACAATAGTTTGGTTTGAAACGAGAAACTCAATGTTATCCACTTGAATATCTCTTTTTTGATGGCCTTTTTCAGTTGAATTTCAGTGGGTATGATTTTTGAGATATCGCAATACATTGTCCAGACGAAACACACTGATGAGTTCCAATAAGGGCGAAGCCGTTATGGGCTGTTAAAGAGTATATTGTTCCCCTTTGAGTGACACTTTATGGGACATTTTAAAGTGATTTTTGATTGGGACTGTTTGTGTCAAACAGTTTCAAAAAACTTTACTAATCTCATCCTTCCAGTCTGTCTACTACTGATCCTGATGGAAACATTTCACTTCTCAGACTTTAAACTCCACAGACTATTTATGGGCTTGATTTGGAAGTATGTCTACAGGACGTCCACACAGAGGGTTCAATGCGTTAGCTCCTACGATTTTGTGCCATCGAAGCAGGAAAGAAATACGTTTATAGATTAATCTAACCGAACGATGTTGACATGCACTGATTCTATATGGCACACTGATGTGAAGAGCATGGCTAACATGCTCCGACCTGAGACTTAGCCAGAAATGTATCGGCATTTCCAATCACTTTTCAAGGCCATTGCAAAGAAGACACCATAAATGAGTTTTTCTCGTAAAAGTGATTTCTGTGCAGACCAAGTCAGCCCCCCCTAAAAGTATCATTCCCCAAAACTCGCGTTCTTGCAATACATTCTCTGGTTTACTCAGCTCTAACCTAAAAGACAGCATGCAAGTCCAAACACTGGCTTTGTATTTCTGTTCCCAGTGTCTTTTAGGGGAATACTTCAAAAAGACTATATGGCAAATTACAAAGGGAGCATTGGAACTAGACTTAGGAGGAAGGTTAAAAACTACACTTAGTATTGTCAGGATTTACGTGGTCAGTAAAAAATGAGTAGTTTCGCGCCATTCACAAGCACGTAGATTGTCATCATCGATCCAACGATGTTGTTCGGCCCTACGACAGCAGTACGACTAATTTCGATAACTGTATCTAGGCTGGCTTCGGTACGGCGACACATTGTTTCGCTCAGTCGTTGAAACCAGTTTGCAAAAAATTCAATTCACTGCCAGTCAAATGTGTTTTATTGCATTTTTCTAAGTTTACTGCTTATCTGGCCTTTTCGTTCCACGCGTTTTTTTCTTTGTTAACGGTTATATATGTAGTGACCTGGTGCTGACAACTCAAGAGCTTTAAGTTTTTCAAAACAGTGTGTTAAGGACCAAGGTTACTGGCAGACGGGGAAGGTCACATGTAAAATTTAAAAAGGAGAAATAGCCGGATTCATTGCTACCCGTGATGGTAGTAACGTACAAAGAGGAAACGCTGTAATAAATTGCACTAAGTTTGGCTAATTCGGGTTCAAAACATGGGGTTCACACGTAAATTACTTAAAATAGAATGTGCCTAGTCATTCAGCAGGTGTAATCGGCCAAACGTGAATCCAGTGATCCAACAGTATATTTTAGCTGACCTACTGACGACTGTTTTTTATTTGCTTGCCAAGTTCAGTTACACTTTTGCAGAGTTAATGAGGAACAGAATGAGTGCCTGATGTAACGGCCATCACGATTCTGATGGAGGCTATATGTCGTCTGTTCAGAAAGAAAGAGATACCAGTGGGCCTCACATCTGAGAACTCGTCATCTGGTCTCTCTCATCATCAGACCACTTAACGTAATCTGAGTGGCCGAAGGATAATCCGGACATATTCTATGGGTTTATGCCAAAGCTGATTGAACACATGCGGCGAGGTCGTACATTGTTTAGCCATTACCTAGAAGACCGTCTTTGAAACTTTCAGCAGATTCGTAAAGTGCGCATTGTTGATGGCTCTAGACCAAGTGAAACTGATGAGCAACACCTCTAGGCCTTCACAGTTGGCTGACTTCTGTTGAGGAATTAATCAACGCTGTGAGGTCCAGCCGTCAAGCTTGAATGCACATACAAAACTTTGCTTTCTAAGTCAAATTAAAATACGAATGGAGGTTTTCTGTTTTAGTGAGATGAACTTTGTCGTAGATTTTCCTTGGTTTGCTAAACCCGTCTCTTTCAAGGGTAATTTACTGCTGATTTCAGGCTTACCCATTGTGGTTGCAAAGTTACAATAATTTTATTTTGCCCTACTTAACCGGCTAATGTTTCAATAAGGCGTTGTACTGGAGGAAGACCTATTGCTGTGAGTCGAGAATGTGCATTTACCTTCAGACAAACAGGCAATTGCTTTTGCCGAACACCACCATCGCGATCAGTATAAACAATACGTCTGAACCTATCCTTATGATGCGATCGGACTCAAAATCACTCAGATAGCCATATAGTTATCAGAGTAGGAATGACAGTAAACAGAAGTACATCTTCAACAGGACTTGGTTTTAAACGATGTAACACCAGCCATATAAGATGTAGGCTTTTATTAGCTGTCTATTTAATGAGTGGATTTTTAATGACGACTGGTTTAGTTGTGGTAAACGAAAATCCCTATATTTATGAAAATATATTAATTCTTAAGACCAAATAAAAAATGTTTGCTGGAACATTTGATAAACTTCGTCAGACTGTTTTCATGCATTTTACACCTCCAACTACTTCTTTACAAAGCAAGAACTAAAATGGATTCCACATATGGTCAACCTTCTCAGTACGCACTAACGGCCCTCTCGTCAACCGATAAATCAGCCAAAGGACAAGACGATTCTAAATTCTACATTTATATTGAGCTGGTGAAACGATTGCTAAATTAAACCGGTTTGTTTTATCCAAACTCCTCAAAACCGTCCACCTAGTCAACGCTTAGACTAGTTAGTGAAGAACAGCATGAAATACAACGTTTTCCGTAATCAGATTTTCTTTGCAAAAGCACTCAGATTTGCACTAGACACAATCCTTTAACTACACCAACATTAAGTCATCTTTTTATTTTTACCGTTATGAAAGGAAAAATTGATGAAAAATTCCTTCTTTTTTGGAGAACTTGTTGCTGAAGTTAGAAGGGTTACCCTAAAGAAAAATGTAGTATTCGTCGAGATTCACTACACAAGGAAGTGTCTTCAAATAATAGTGTCGCTTCGATGGAAGTATTTCAAAATGGGATAAAGCACTTTTATGACGCTTACTGCCCTAAGGTGAGGTTTTTTCTAACAAAATCAGCCTATTCAGAGAAAACTTCTCTTCTGCTGGAACGAAAGCTTCGGGCATCCCATTCTCGTGTACATATATAAGCCAACTATCTTTCCTCACTGCCACAAAGCAATTCGAAACTATTGAAATACCATGGCTAGCAAACCAGCAATTTTGTCATTAAACACATTTCAGGCGCCGTTTTCCTCCTCAAGAGAACTAATTGATCCAACCTGCTTTCCTTCTATCCAATTAGTACCAAATTTAGTCTCTGAAATTTTCTAAGAGACCAGTGGTTTCACACTTCCGGTACAAAAATCCAGCAGATTTTTAACACACAAATGCGATGGAAAAATACCCAACGTCATTTTGAGTATCAGTGGCCCATTCAGAACCTATGTATAGTTGGGCTGGAAAAATAAACTCCCAAAGAAACGTAAAAAAGAAAAACCAATTCAGTCATTCATTGATGCATTTCTAAATCTACTTAAACTGGCATTCCAAAAACCTTGGAAAGCGAGCGACAAGAAGAGTTACTGCAACAGCTTTTGATACGGAATTACAGTGTATTTTATCCACTAGCCGCAGAGCAACTTACGTGGACGATTATGCTGTTATCTACCATGAACTACAATCTTCATGAGAAACAATCGGTTACTTTAACACCTTGATCTTTGTTTGTAGTTTGTGCATAAATATAGAACTATTTCTTCGAAAGACTGGTGCACTGCCATATATATCCTCCCTATTGAAGTGGGAGTCTCTATCCTTAAGGAGACCACATTTACCAAGTCTCGCCAAATTTACGATTGGAATAATCGACAAAATACCGAATTATCAACAAAATGAAAAGTTGTGGAAGTTTCCAACTGAGCTTTCATCTTTTGAGTACGGTCACTCTCTACCGATAAGCCGTGAAGCGTCGTATGTCTGTTTTATTGGTGGGAAACCGTTTTTTCTAGTCAACTCGTTCCTTTGATAAGGCCTTAGTTGTCAGGCTAGTAGTCTATCTAATCATCCCGGATGTTTAGAAGAATACGTTCTCTAAACATCAGAATAGGATAAACTGGTACATTTGGGTTGCTTATTGGTATAGAAACTCAATATTCAAATCAACTTTATTAAGAAAACTCTGCTCCCGACGTTATGGTTTTCCATGAGTAATCAATCCAAATGTGCTATATACAGTGCGCAACCAATTAGCCTCAGTCCTGCTGAATGCAGATATCCTTAAACCAGTAGTTTAGTTCGCTAGAAAAGACGGCTCAGTTAATTTATAGATATTGCCGTTCATCATTGCAAAGATGACAGTGCCATCAAAAGCCGATGAATCCACAGAACTTCACACTTCGCGCTTCATGTACTTGCTTCCATAGGTCAAATGAGCCTTTAAATCGCACAGGTGAATGCAGTGTAGATTATATTGTCTCTCCAAGCCATGCAATTTCAATCTTTTTAAGGAAAATTCTATGGTAGGCAAATGCTGATAAGTGGTGGACCGTAATCTAGCTCGAACTCCAGCTTTCAAACCGGTAATCACGAGGGCCGTCCCTCTAAGCTAAATGCAGATCGATTATTTTGGAAGTGCACGCGTGGGAGAACATCCGGATATGGATGAGGTAGGCTACCTTCCTCCAGATTCGAATACCGAACATGCATTGCCACGCCATACATAATTGTGAGAGATCCAATCAACGGTAGTACTTCCAGTCCTTGTGACCTTTGGGAATAGAATAAACCTAATCACAAAAACAAGATAAAAAGATGTGAGCACGAAGGCTACCATCACAAGGAATTTAGCTGACCTGTATTCACACAGAGCCGAAACGAGTTTGTTCGAAATTCCGCAAACGACATGGAGTCTTCATAGTCGATACAGAATTCCTGTTTTCGGGCTGTTACCCTGTTTGTGACTCGTCTGTCGTCTTCCCTATTAATGGTAGCTTTCGTGCAGGATCTTTTCCACCATATTCTCTCCATTAGTTTCCGGGACTTTTTTATTCACCCTATAGATCTCCCATCGTCATCACATTTTCGGATGAATTCGTGCAATTCCATTCAACCTCATACGACTCGGAAAGTTCAATAAAAGGTACTTGGCCCATCCTATGGATCACAGCACCCTAATTGATCACCCCGAATGTGTGCACAATATTTGTTACGGGAGTGAAATGCCACCCACGTACCAGAGACTAACTGACAACTAAGTGTACATTGCCGAACACAAGAGGCATGCTCATTTTAAGCCTCAAAACGGGTATTGATATCGAAAGCTAGAACGCGAATCAACCATTTTGCGCGCCTCGACAGAAAATCAAAGTCTTGTTTGACCAGGCTCAGCCAATTCAAACAGGAATTCCGGTACATGCCGAACGGTGGTGTGCGAAATCTGGCGCTCGAGAACGGCCATCTGTCCATGTCAACTGTCTCGTGAGGAACAATCAGTATGCTGACTTTGACCTCAAGCCGCAAATGTGGACTTATCCTGCTAACCAATCAAGTGACGATTTTTTAGTTTTGGTTATTACTCTTGCTTTTTTATCTTTTGTGATTAGTTCGTTCTTCGAGCAGGTCACCGTGACATGGAACTGTAGACCCAAGTTATAGTGGTATTGTGTTTTTCAATCATAATCTAACTAAACTAGATGTCTGAACAAGTACAAACCAAATATCCTCTCAGAGTTTAGTCCATTCGACTTCGGCCTCACTAAGTTTGTGCAGATATACTCAGGTTAAATAAACGAGTGAATATTTGACTCGGAATTCATTCGATATTCACATGGAGCTAGGGCAAGAAACCCTCCAGTATAGGATAGTTTTACTACCACCCGCATGTCGCTGTATTGAGTAAACCGTTTTCCCTAACCGACCTGAAGAAAGCGCGTAGCACTTCGCTTTTGCACAACATTCCCAATGTATTTCTCCGCAATTCCTCAAGTTCGCACTCCAGCAACTGGAGCAAAATGAAAGGCAGATTGACTTTAACTTGGCGAAGGCCGATACCTGGTAAACAAGCCGCCACACAACCAGGGGAGGGCCAACGTCTTGTGAACTTCCCTGTCTACAGGACTGGGGTTTCCAGTTCACACTGGCAACCGCCTCAGTGAACTGAAATGTACATTTGTTGCTTGACTGAGATACTATCTCACATGTGGCGTCTGTGTTCGCGCAGTGCCAGCTTTCCGTCAAGTGGCATGGACTGAAAGGGGCTGTTTTTTGTTTCATTTCTGACCTCCAATTGATAGCAGGTGTAGAAAAGCCAGACGGGTTGAAATTTTTCCCCAATCGTTCTACGATCTGTCTCGTACTGCTTGGTCGAGGCCGCTATTCCATCCTGATGGGTGTGCAGACACTCGCGTAAGTAGATGGCTGGTAGGACTGGATTCCTGTTGCGGGTCCTTAAGCATACCAAACTAAATTTTCGTGCTGTCAAGATAAGCAGTACACTTGTTTACCAACATCAGAACATGGACGCCATGATTGTACTGTATTAGGCCGTTGTACTTTCTTCGCCAATGTGCCGCCGCGAAACATGGACGCTTTACTGACGTCATGTTGGAATGCTTGACACATTCCACCAATGATATCAGCATACGATCCTCTGGATTTACTTGTCAGAACAAATCTCGAAATCCGAAGTTCTCAAATGGACCACGGTTAATACATTGGGAACAACTCCATTGGCTAGATCACGTAAAAAGAATGGCCGGCAGCCTCTCAGTTAAGGTCAACTAACTAGTGGAGCTCAACTTCCAAAGATAGCGGAATTTCAATATTAAGACAGTCCTCGCTGTCTTTGTTGAAGTTTCTGAAAACATCTCACACTTGCCAGAAGTTTCTGTTTGGCTGTTCTCAAAACAGGCGTAGCCTACTCAAAGGAATCAACGCGGACCATCTTCCTTAGACCAACTGACCTTATGATTCTTGCTTCTGGTCTTATGCTCTCGAACTTGTGTCAGTTTCAGAGGACCGCTACATTGGATTCTACGCAGACCATTTGTGCTTATCCAACTGTGCGTAGGAGCCTACTGGTTCGGCAAGTGTTGACATGCCTAACGGTTTTGGATGCCAGCCAATCATATTTATATATCAATTTGCTGAGTTATGCTGTTTTGCCTTTCGTCTTCTCTTCGCTAGATCCCTTTGAAAATTTCAAGACTTCTCCAGGAATTGCGAAATTTAGGTAGGTTTAAGTACCAACCAGGTGTAATCATGATCGAAGTGGAGTCTGTGTACGGTTAAACAGCAGTGATACTAACCCTGAACTTGACAATCTGATTCAATGCCAAGAGCATTGTCATTACCATGCTTCCTTCAGGATAGATTTGATTTCGGAATTGATAATAAGGTTCGCACAGTTTTCTTGTAAATGCTGCCTAGAGAGCCAGCACAAAAGATTTGCCGTACAAGTTGCTTCTCCATAGAGAGTTCTTCAAGAGGTTACTAAGTTTGTTTTCATGGTTTGACCTTACACTTGAACAGAGTTCTGTTGAAAACGGCAATCTAAAACATTCGGTAGGAAAACGAAAAATACTTGTTGGCAAAGCACAAACAGGCGGATAATTTATTATTTAGTTAGTATTTTTACTATCCGTCGGAGTACAGAAAAGCTTACTAGTGTCCTACTACGTCCAATGCGTCCTCCAGCCATTAATCGTCCAGTAGGATAATGTTGTTCTCCAAATGTTGTGGGCTGCCGAGTAAGATAGGCTTATGATTTCATAGTTCAATTTTAACGCAAACCTTCAACAGATATCTCATATCCATCAGTGCCCATGCAGTTGCACTACCCTGACCACTCGTACTAATGTATCTATAGGTATCAAAAAGCCTGTCATGACACCGAACAGATGATGTATGATTATGACAACGTAGCACCAGGAGAGAACAGAATCTGCCTAATTTCTTCAAAGAACACTTCTCCAGTTTTGTTTATCATCAACGAAGGTGATTGATTTGGTTCGTAATTAGTCAGAGCACGCACAAAATT
The DNA here is from genome assembly GCA_004794785.1 of Opisthorchis felineus. Lineage (NCBI taxonomy): Eukaryota > Metazoa > Platyhelminthes > Trematoda > Opisthorchiida > Opisthorchiidae > Opisthorchis > Opisthorchis felineus. The sequence goes on along the minus strand of SJOL01003249.1, from coordinate 617,217 downwards.
TGTTGTTTTGCTCAAAGGCTCGGCATGAGCGAGATTTTCGAAAAAGAAAACGACACAGATAGGTGAACTGGTTAAAATTTCATCTGATGAGATAAGACGTTTGATTAGGTGACAGCTTTGTGAATTATCGATATATGTTTCCCCTAAGAGGAGAGGATTTACGAAACCTTGTAAGGATAGCCCAAATTCGTGATTGTGTATCACAATTTAGGTAGAGTAGCCTTTAAAATGACCTCCTCTACCACCGACATATGTATGCATTTTACTAACGTTATTCACCACAACGACCGTTCAGTCACCGGTGAGCAAACGTATACGATTAGCCGGTTCTTAAATTGGCGTGAAATTATCCATGGGGTCGAACTTTCTACAGCAGATCTACTGGCATCTTGTCAAGCCAAAGAATGTGTACTTCTTAGATATGGTATATAAATCCTGCCAGTGTGAGTCCATATTTGGTTCAATCTGTCGGTCCGGTTAAAAATGTTTTATCTGAGAATCATGCTGATGACTTAAAACATGTAGCAGGATATCGTTTGTTAACACATAACTAACGCAAAATAAAGAAACTTTCGGCGCTGTTAAGAACATACCTTAGTTGTTTGCAAAATATGGATAGCCTTTTTACCAAATGAACCAAACAGCCTTGAGTGTCCCGAATAAAGTCGTCAAAGTAGAATTATGGATGTGATCCTTAGTTTTAGTATGCTTTTTCCATTTGCAGGGAGCAAAGTAGTGCTTGTAGATTTTGTATCCCACTTCTTCCCCCTGGAACTTCACGGGGGGTTTTGGTTTATGGCCGCTTCAGTTAACTGGACGACTGCAGTAACTGTGAATATCGTGACAGTAGAAGTCATTCACTCAATACCAAGCGGTTAGTAACGTTTGCTAAGTTGAATCATTTCTGGCGTCAGAAGCGAATATCACCAAACTTAAAGGGCCTTGTGTACAAGGCAATCGAAGGAGAAGTCTCATTCGGTGATTTTGGAACTTGGTTCATCCGATCCAAGAACGTTAGATGGATCCCAATCCTTGATCGTCGGTGCCTTCGAAGTGTGCAAGGAGTTAGTTGAATGTAGCATGCTTGCAACAAAGTGGTATACACGCGCTTACTTGGTGATCAATCAGAAGCATTAGAGCAGTGCGCAAAATTCACCAGGTTAAGGCATCATGGATATGGCCGTTCATCTATCGCTATTGAAAAAGATACCTTTTTCAACTGCGAACTATTTTTGGCGAATGGTCCTTAAGCAAGACAGGCCACGACTTGGTTACATGAAATAAGGGCAGCTGTTATCAGAGTACTGTAGTATCTTCCTGACTTCTTTGTGGGATCTACTTGGTTTTCCTTGGACCTTAGATGATGTGGTACCCAGTGCAGAACATCCTGTTATTTCGTAGTCAGATTGCCAAGTGAAATGTTTTCTCTTGTTATTTTCTGTGGTCAAGTTGAGTGAGGTGTGAATTGGTTGGTACCACTGATAGCTTCTTACTTCGATATGATACCTAGACGACTTTATTTCGTTGCTGTTCCAAGGTCTGCGCACCTCGTCTTTGATCGTTTTCCGTAAGAGCTAGCTATACCAGGTCTCCACTTTTCTCTACTTCTTCATGGCTCTATGGCAATCGATCACTAGTACTTAATACTGGTGAATTGCTGTCGATGAAGACGACCACGATCATGGTCATGACCACGGTGGCAATGGTGATGATAATCAACAATGTGAATGACACACCACATCCAGTTGTTCTTGAATTGCCCACCAAGCCTGTCGGGGCAACCAACCGACTGGTGAAATTCTTAGAACCTTCATCTCACTAGAGTAGAATTGTCTCGCTGTGCGCTGAGGGTGAGTAGAAAAACCAGTTTTTGGCAAGACCGCGTATGAATTACATGTTGAAATAAGGAAACTTCATTTTACCTGTTTCCTGAACGTGTGTGACCTTCAAAACAAGCACGCATGTGTGTCCGGATGACGCATCTGTGCAAACCCCACTGTGAATGTTTTGATCACTTTTAAAATCACACAGCAGTGTGAGACTTTGTGATTTTGTTTGCTGCATAACTACGCGCCTGCACCCGATTCATTGAATCAGTGAGTCTTTAAACCCACTCACTCAGGCGTATGTGAATTTGGTAAAATTTCGCGTTTTCAGAAAGATTCGCTCACCACTGAACAGATCCACCTATGAATCAGATGTATCCGCACGTTGTTTGCCATGCATATTATCTTAGTTCAAATGGGTGCTATTTCCGTGAGCGCATAATTGCAGATCTGCGTACTTTTAAGAAAGTATAAAACGGTAATATTTCGAAGCACATAAGATGTCTTTATGTGGACTGTACGATGGTAAAGCCAAAGGAAGGTGGGAAAATTCGAAACTGTGCTATAAAATGACTCAAAGACGCGGATGAGCCGAAAAATTTAAGATACCACTTCTCACTTCATCATAAACCGATGATTGCATTGTTAGCGTTCGTGGTTAGTCAAGCTACCTAAAGGTAGAGTTATGGCACACCATGAAAGGTACAAAGTTCTGAAGAATAGAGCTGAAGGGAAAGGAAGGGAACCAAGAAATTCTTTGAAGAGTAGGAATATAAATTCCAGGCCGAAATTTGTAAGACCTCACTGATCCTTAATTGACACAAAAATGTTTCTCAAAAACCATCAGTGACTGGAAAAATACTCACATCAAATCGTTGAACCTGTTGGTGTCCGCCATATTACATAGAAGACCATAACGGTCCCCCTATCACGCTTATCAAAACTTGCTACTCAGCTAGTTAGTTTCGTTTCTGCGTCGATGCTAGCCTGTTAGTTTACCCGTGTATAAATATGCTTTCACCGCGCTTTTCATTACAACATCACTCTGTTTTTCTTGGGAGACTCATTTTCCATTCCTACTTTGTTAAGTTACCGTTCTTTCGTACAGGAAGGGTGGACTCACCTTCTGTGAGTCTATGCACTTCTGAGTAAATCATATGATAGAATTGTTGACGTTTTCGAACGTCTGAGGTCAGTAACTGCGATCATTTGGGCGCTACTGTTACAGTATATTATGGCTTCAGTGTACCCGAACCGTGTATATATGTATCAACAGTCAAACGGAAAGTTTCCTGCTAAACACGAAATACAATACTTCTAGTCGAGCTCAAATGTTAGGGTATTTTATGCTCACTCACTATGTCGTTGGTTTAAGTGGGGCTCCTAATACTGATGTGGAACGCATGCCGTTCGCAGCCAGACCAGAATGAACCACTGAATCGATATAGTCTAACAGCATGCTAAAAACTGGTAGACCTTGTCCTCCAGATACGTCTCTACTTTACTTTGTTTTATTTATCTTATTTATCAAACTTCAACTATCGATGTTACGGAAACACAGAACAAGTTAAATACAAAGAACTTAGCTGTTTATCTTTCACAGGATCAGGCCACACGATTGTTGTGAGTATATGTATTACTCATGCCATTTTAGTAGCTGAGAAAAAAGGGAAAATTCCTGCTGTGTAGTGGTCTTGATTTTCCTCATGGATTTTCTCATCGCTTGGTGTTACGGTGCACACACACCCACTATTCACTGAAATACCATCATAATTAGTTCACCATTGGTACGCAAATTAAAGTTGGTAACTCTATGGATGAAAACGTATGTTTAGTCATTCTCCAGAATTTGTTACTTCAATATCCCCTGCTCGTCACACCAGGCAACATGTACTTTCAAAATATAGGACTGCAAGCACAGCGTGATACGTTCCCTGAAGGCTGAAAGCGAATGCCACGACCCATGCTAACATGTGATTTCGCATTCTTTCACCTAGATAAATGTTTCCATTGATGTAATATCGTAGGAAGATAGTTAGTACATGTGGTGTAAAACAAAATTTATCCATTTCTGTTGCAACATGTGAAAAAAACATACCCACGTAGATCTGGAAGGAAAGAGATTTGTGGTGCAAGATGCCTTGAAAGGTGACACTTCGATTCGAGCTCAGAGGTTATTTTTTGTGTTGAATACCGACGTTTACTATTTCTATCACATGAAGGCAGCATAGTAGAGTACGTGGTCAGTTACGTGGGGTCAGAGGCGAATGGGTTGGTTAAATCGACCAGCTATTGGTTTACAAAGGATCTTAATTGTGAAGATAGACAAGAAGCATATCATTATTGCATTAATTTGGAAGAAACCAAAACAGTGTACATCCTAAACGTTGAATTACAAAACCTTCCTACAACTTGGGAGTAAAGACCAATCGGTTATCAGTCTAAAGAAGAACTCTTCGCTAACTGTTTCTGTGTATATAAAAGGGAGGTAGATCGGTTGACGAACAAAGCTTCTGCTATCGGAAGCAGATGCGTACACCTACGGAAAAAAAAATACCAATATCCAGCAGAGGAATTAGGATGTGGTCACCATTCAAAAGCGTTTGGATAATGCGCTCCTTGGATAGTCAGTAGACACTTCTGGCTGTGCTTACCGATTCATCTTTCAAGACGCTTTGCCTTTCAGCCAATGTATCTGGTTTCGCAGATGCAAATAAATTGATGAATCGAGTGTGGCATCTCGGCTAGGTGCACTTGGTACCTCTGTTGATGTGGCAACTCACGTTGTCCCCTCAGCGAAAAACAAGTTGACAATGTGGCACGCTCGTTCGCCCGCTGAATTTAAGCGGTGTTTAAATGCAACACAGGATAATGGCAACTGCAGACCGGTGTCTATGGTGAGGGTGAGACAATATCAGGATGGTGCCTGCACTTTGAATTGTTGTTGATGGACATGTTTTACGGTTAGGATAACTTTCACTCATCTGTCGCAGCTTTTTAAGATTTTTCAAGCGCAGTTCTTGGCACTATGTGTTTGTTTGGCGATGTATATTCTTCAGAAATGAGTATATTGCTAGTTCCACGATGACGTTCCGTTCATACATCGCTCATTTAAGCTAATATCGGGAAGAATTACGCTGTCATGTTTCGCGATCTCCATCATAAGCTTCAAATGCATTAATGGATATTTCAGTCTAAATAAATTGCAGAAATGTCCTTGTAGACCGTTATTTCCTCGATTTTTGCTAGTAATCGGTGTTCTATATGGCCTATCAATCTCTCAGTAAAACGTGCCTCTAAAAAAACTAAACACTGGTTGACAAAGCCGTAAACATTTTACATAGTCTTCCGGAGGGAATGTTGTGGATGAATCATTTTCCCAAACACAACACTAAGTGACATTAGCTAATTCCCTGCTAGGACAGTTAGCAAATTGGAATTCATTATCAAACGAGGACATAACTTCTCCCTACATTAACGTTCCATATGCATTCCAGTACTTCAAACGTTAAAAAAGACCTAGAACAGCCGCCTTGAATCTAACAATTTCCAGGATTTTAACCTGCCACTGGATGACACTGTGATGATAAATTCATATATAGATGAACCATAACATCAGGGCGTACGTGGTTTACACACCGTTGGTAGTCCTCCATGTGATGAACCTAGATTGAGAAGGGCATTACAATGAGCCATTGTGTATGGGGCCTCTAGTGCGATTATTTCGGAGAATTTTAGTGGCATGTTTGATTTTTGGCATTAGGTCATCATCAGTCCTAAGTTTCTTTTCACAGGACAGAATGTGAGCTACTTTGGCATTGTAATCTGCGAAGTTTATTGGGCCAAACTTAAATCCTTCTGAACGGTGTCATGGTAGGTTTCAGGGCCAACAGTTTGAAACTCTAAACCGTCTAGCATGACAGGGTTGCAGGTCATCGATGAAATGGTGAACTACAGTAAACGAACAGATGTAACTAAGTGCAATCGTCATTTATGTGCGTTTTGACACTGGGCTCCTATGTACACTTCATTATTGTAAAAACGTGCCTATAAATATAGAGTAGTAGATTAATGAAGGTGACAGCATTGACGAAGCTGGTGATGAGGATGACGGAAACGAAGAAAATGATTATCTCATTGATGATCCCAGCAATAATGATGGCGTTACCTATCTTCTTCGTGATATACTGTTACAGGTTTTGCCGTATCGTTCGCCTGCGGCTGTGTGCCTCTCTATCGCCAGACACCTACAATTAAAGTAAACTTCATTTGTCGGAAAATATGTCCTAGTTTTCTTTGAGTTATAGACGCTCGATGATGTGAGCGTTAAAATAACTTAGCTCAGTTTATAGAGCATCAGCCTTGGCATCTTTAGCTGAGTCGTTGCTTTTAGGTAACCATCACACGCGCTGTTGTACAGTAGGATCGCAGTACGCAGAGTAGGTCGCTCGTACATGCCCGGAGCCTTGAAGCAATATCCAGGGAACAATGGATTTGGATGCTGAGAGATTCAAGGCTGATAAACTGAGGTGCACCGAAACTTATTGAGATAATCAGGACCGTCTGTTTTTTCAGCTGCGCAATTTGCCAAAAGTAATCTTTTAAATCCACTTACAACTGCTTATTGATACCACACTCCAGACTCTGAAAAGCTGAGCTAAAATGTACGCAGAAAAATTGAAATACTTTTTCTTAGCTTGATATCCATGCGAACTAAACCAGATGCCTCCCAAAGAGTTACTTTACTTCTTTTCTATATCCATAAAACAAAAGGGGATATATTTTTGTTGCCTGGTTATCAATTTACCAATCAACATTTAATGATAGCCTGTAGGCGGAGAGGCATAACAGAACATTTGTTTTTCTCAGTACGTCAGTACTGATTAGGCTCAGGAAACAGCAACACTAAGGTTCATCCCATATTGAGGTCACCACCTTGTACCCACTTACAGGCTGGCTGACTTTTGTAGGGTTTTGGGTAACTTTTCAACTGAGAGGAAATACCAACGTTCTAGTCTCGTCTGGTGCTTTATCTCACACAACGTGCAGAATTAAAAGCTCCGAGTAGTTGTTGGTCTGTTCACCGAGTCTGGCAGTTAGATTGCGAACGTTTCGTCACCAATCGATGTGGCATCGTCACTACGGGTTGAGTGGGTGAATTCTTCCACTTCTGCCTGTGCTTATATGGTTTCTAAACAGCACCTACTATCTCTAAATTGATTGGTAGGTTTCTGGGTGGGTCTCGCGTAATTTGATTGGTCAGATGGAAATTTGCTTTCCGTTGTGCTCTCATTTCCTCGTATCTGGTTGGTTCGTTGGCACTTCTGTTCCTCCGTTTCGATTAGGCCCCTTCTTGATCTGTGATCTGATTTTGTTCCACCTGACTGGTTGATTGTGTGTCCTGCTGTTTTTTTAGTAGCTTTCTCTCTTTAATCCGATTAGTCCGTTGGTTGCCGTTAGGTTGTGCGATTTCCCATATGGTTCAGAGCCTAATAATCGCGTGATTTTTCGTTTGTAGCATCTGATAGGCTGTGTCTGTATCGATGCGTTTACTGATCGATTTTCGTATGGAGTGCCACGCCTTGGCAAACTCTTGGTCCCGTAGGCTCTTGTGTGGACAAGTAGTCGAACTTTCTCCCAGTTGAACTTGTCTTTCCTGTCCTTGTGAATTGAAAACACTGACACTGCGCCATGTCTTCTGCTTGCAACCTTTTGTTTATGTATTCTAGTGGCAGGTTTTCTCCCATTCTGGCCAAAATAGTGTTTGTCCCAGCAGCCACACTGAAGTTTGTAGATCATATTCGTCATCTTCATTGCATCTAGTCCACCTTTAGGTTTCGATACGGTCCTTCTCAATGTATTTACAGGCTTAAAGGCGACTAATATTCCCTGTTGCCGAAAACGTTTTGCAGCCATTTCCGCTAAGTTCGTATATACGTTCTCGTTCTGTTGGCAAGCAAATTTGGCGTTGATTTCGTAAGCATATTTAAATGAAGTTTTTTCAGTGACCATTATTTTGGAGTGTCTAATAAAGTCTTTGTTCCTCTTTCGTCTTCGATTCTGCTGTGTTGCAGTTCTTACCGATCCGCTTCAATAGGGTTCGAGCACAGCTTTGTTTGTGGGAGTTCGGATGGCAGTTCAGAATCTCGTCCGTGCGTTTATCTTTCGTGACTACCTCAGACTGCAGTTGGCTGCCCATTGTTCATGTGGAGAACACTTCCAGAAACACCAAATTGTTGTTTTCCTCAGTTTCCACTGTGAAGTAAATGTTGGAAAACACGTTGTGCAGTATTTGCTCACTTTTTTTGCAATGAGAAATGCGTTGTGCAGATATCATACCTATATTTCCGGCTTGATGTATTGTAGCACAGTCTGCTCCATTTTGTGCATTGTAATTTCCGCGTTGGATCCAAAACCCGGTGATCTCGTTGGCGCTGTTTCCAGTTGTTCACAATATTTTTCATTGAACTCGAAGTAGTTTATCAAGCATAGATCTAGTAGTTTGCAGATTTCATCTCTCCTAGGCGTTCCGTTCATAGTTCCTCGGTGGTCCATTAGCTCAGCAACCTTCGTCCTTGCCGTGTAGTGGTCTGGGTACCCAAAAAAAGCTACTTTAGGAAGCGTGTGGCAAAGAAATAAATATAATTACTCTGAATTGAGTACACAGTAATAAAAAGGGTCGAATGGAACAGACTCACTAAGAATTGTTCTTTTTAAAATAGTTCGTCGTTGGCCCAGGCCAGTGAATAAATAATAATCCGGTCGTGGATGTCCAGGGGTCTTCTTTTCCGGAAGCTCTCATATACAATAAACTCCGAAGACAGTCTGAAATGTTTTGATACCAGAGTTAGCACATGAAGCTCGCCAATAACCGCTGTAAGCGCGAGTGAAATGAAAAGAGAAAATCGGAGAATGCGACCACGCCTGTATTGTATGTAATTTGTACAAATGCGCGTTTTTGTGGTTTTGCGTATTCAAACAAAAATCGTTTATGAAATTGATGAAATACGTAACGTTATAATGAAAGCAAAAGAAAGGTACAAAACACCACAGCCGCACTTAGATCAACCGACGTGAGGAACAAGGTCACGTCGAAGGACACACCATCATTTGACCATCTTCGATTTCCACGTTACTTAGTCTACCCAGAAATTGTCCTGCATTGCTGATTGGATATTGAGACCCGCTGGTGGAATGCGTCAGCCACTTCCATAGTTCTATTGAAATGTTATTAGTGGGCGTTCCTGGTAGTCAGGCGACCAGGCATAATGGTACCGTTTCTGTGTGAACCATTAAAAGTCCATAGAATAGCGCACGGAGCCACGGGCCTTCATTGTTCGATATTCTCCGTCCGTGATTTTGTAAAGATCCTTGAGTTCCTTCAGGGTTTTATTTAATTTGTTTGTAATCTTCGCGGTGTGTTCGTCCTGAAGACAACGGTACCTGGATGTATCGCCAAGTAGAACGTTCGCCTTGTCGATGCATTCCGCTTTGTCCAGAACGACTGCCATTCATCCTTTGTCAGCCGGCAAAATAATTATGGTTTATTTCACTCTGCGGCTACCTATGGCTCCGGCTTCTTCAAAGCAGAAGACGAATTATTTACCCAGCCAACCCCTACTGACAATATCACCTACAGTGTTAATAGAACGTCCGTATTGAAAAACTATCAAGCTCGGCGAACAGGAAAACAAACAACCTGCGGACCCGATCCTCTGTATTCTGTGATATCCTGAGCTACTTCGGAGTATTTTGGTTGCCCGCATTTTACCACAAATGAGGCACAAAAATAAGATTTTCTCAAGGCTTTAGCTTCTTGAGAAGATGCGACAAAACTTGTTAGTTAACTGTCGACAACTGATGGCGGAGAATTCTTAGTGAATTCTCCAGACCGTCGCGGAGGACCTAATAATTACCTTATTAGTAATAGGCCTCTTCTAAGTCAGCAATCATGTATATCTGTGAAAATACGGACACAAATTAAGCAGTGTAGGCCCACAAACAACGCGTTTCTCAGTGACCAAATCTCCATTACAACCCGCATGAAACAGACCTACTTTCCCCACAGTTTAAGGAGGCAAAGATCTTGTAAGGAGATTTCCACGCTCGCTCTCTTGAAAACGAACGGATTTCGGGTTTTCTGATGTCCAACTTTTATCATCAGCAGACAGCTTTGCACAAATTAAAGTACTCAACCAACAATTCATCTACAAATTGAGGACAAGTCTTTAATGGGGACACTACATAGCGACTGGGATCATCATAAATATAAGCACACGAAATCATAGGTCCGAAATTACCCAATCACAAAACCAGTCTGATGCTTTCGTTAATCAGCCATCATTTAATGTGCCTCACAAAAAAACCGGTTTTTGCAGCTAGACTGTGGCCTTTTGAGATCTACATCAAACAAATTAGGAGATGCCAGACAGAATAGAACTGAGAACAATAATGAATAAGTTGTCAGTCGTCGCTGGGTGAGCTGCGGTTGTGCAATCTGTTTGCAACACCTTTGTTATATCTGACTGCTGTCTCCATTTTAGTGCTTCAGTGCTGAAAAAACGGCTCACCGACAAGGAACACAACAGCTTTATTGCAACGAGCGAGTGCGGAAGTACAAAGGTCCTACGCTATATATTGGTAACTGTCTGACCTTCATCCAAGGCTGTCCCTACATGGTGTTATTAAGGGCACTGTTTGACCTTGATCCAAGGCTGTCTGCTCGGCTAGTGGAGTTTGGGGGCCTCGGTAGGTTTTGGGTGTTTTGGGATAATCTTCAGGTATCTGGCCTTCCTGGTACCTCTCCCTGTTGGCCGTTCAACGTCAGATTGTCGGTGCGGATCAAGTTGAAATGGTTCCACCAGTATTATGGCATGACCGGTACGGCGGTACATGCGCAGCAGTGGCCATCGGTGCTGGTCTTGGGAGATCAAAGGTTTCACACAACAGCTTGAGGTCTAATGACCGTTCTCCCGGCTCTGGGATCGGGCACTTAATCCACGGTATCTGCTTGACATGCCGCTTCCACATCAACGATCCCACTCGTACGCTATAAATCACCTGACCGATTACTTTGAGGGAGACTACAACGGTCCAGCTTCAGTGACTTGGGTGCTAATCCCTCACAAGCACACGGTCTCCAGACCGGAAGGTTGCCTTCCCTCCGGTTGGTTGTTTATGAGCAAAAGCTTACGATCGGTAGTGTTGAAACACGCAAACGATCAATCCAGTCCATACCCAGGAGATTAAGCTCACAAGCAGCAGGATAGACAACACCACAATCACGATGGCCCACTATCTCCATATCGCAAGCAATTTCACCGAGCAATTGAAGCTTACCTCCTGATGCATTCCCGGAGGTGTTCATTGTTGTTTTGAGTTTTGGTGATCCCAACTTCCTCCAAACGCGGCGGGAAAACTTGTAATATCGGAAGTTGCATCGAGCTAAAATCGAAGTGTACTTCTGTTTGCTGCGATTGTAACATATTTGCGACGAGCATCGATCTGGTTATCAAATGTTGCAAGCATTGCGTTAAAACGAGGTTCCGACTGGCTACGTCTCCCTCGTGACCTCCGGGTCTGGCTGTGCCTTTGGCAACTTTTTGTGTCCGGCACTGGCTTTCCTTGTACCCGCCTCGATTGCACACTAAACATTTGTGCTTCTCGTAGAGACACAATCTCACAAAATGCAATTCGCCGCATTGCCAGCATGCCGACGGAAACTTTGCTCCATCCGAATTTGCCACCACAGGAGGTTGCCTCGAAGTCGTCTTAGCAATATTGAATGCAGGGTTGGGTAACGGTCTCTCCAACATGGCCACGTCGTGTTTGAGATTCAAGAAGCGCTGGCGCTCGTGAGTAATTGACTGCAGCATTGTCTCAGGAGATTGTTCAATCTTGCTTAATAGCCTCGCTCTGATATCACTTGCTAAATGCGACTGAAGGCCACGTATGAATACAAGACACTTTAACTGATTTTCTGTCATGGTAGACAACTTGGTTTGTTCCCATTCAGGATTAGCCCTGCCGGTATAAGTGATAAAGTCCTTAATTCCTTTTTCGCTGATAACGAACATTATACAAAGACGAACGCTCACCGAAAATTTTTGAAAGTTGCTTCACGGTTTTGTCAAAACTGAGATCTTGTGTATTCTTTAGCAAGATGGAGTTGGAATAATGTGTGTTCCGCTGTACCAAGTTTTCTGAGCAATAAGCGCACTATCCAGGCATCAACTTTGTGCTTCAGTTCGACTTTAAAAACATCTTCGCAAAATCTGAACCACGAATCGAAAGTTAGGCCGGCATCAGGGTCGTAATGGAACTCCGTGATGCTGATGATGATCGAGCCGACGGAATATGCATCTGGAGCAAAATCTGGTGTTCGAATTTGAAGTTGCATCGTCAGGGCTTCCACCAAACGAGACTGCACCCTTTCAAATTAATTTTGCTGTTGAAGTAGAAGTTTCTTCAACACTTTAGCAGTTAGTGTCATGGTTCCGTGGGTTCGGGCGTCACCAGTCTGTTATATCTGACTGCTGTCAGTCAGTCCGGTGCCTTATTACCGGAAAACGATTCGCCGACAAAGAACACAACGGCTTTATCGCGACAAGCGAGTGCGCGCAAGTACAACAGCCTTATATTATATTTTGAAGGACACTATTTGACCTTGATCCGAGGCTGTCCCCAAGCTGTATTTTCAAGGGCACCGTTTAACCTTGATCCAAGGCTAGCTAATCGGCGCTTAGTTTAAGGTCTCAGCAGGTTTTGGGTATTCTGGGATAGTCTACAGGGATCTGACCTTCCTGACAATCTTCATACACCACTCTTTGAGGAAAGGTTCCTTTTAATTTTGTGGTTTGACGCATGTGCGCATTAGAGTTTAGCGGTGCTTACTCGTTCAACTTTGCTCGGCAGACGCGGTGTCCGAAATCCTGTTACAAAGGGATAATTTTACTGTACATTTCGGATAATTGCTGCCCGGAACAACATTATTTCCACGTTTCTTTACGCTGCATCTAGAGCACATTTCAAATGATGTCTGAAATCAACTGCCTGGAGGATGACACAGTCTTGAAACCGGCGAGCTATTCTTCTACAATAGCGCTAACCGTGTCGGTTGGAAACGAGTGGTATCATGCGAATCTGCACCGAGTACAAACGGGGTATGAGCGATTCCTCGGATAGCCGTCAGCATCGGATGCTATTTTCCGATGGCGTGTACTCTGAAGTGTGTGGTGAGAGGACTGCATGAAAATTGAAATTAAAGAAGAATCCAGGTAACTGACGATTATCAAGCACTGTCACCTATTCCAGTACATGGCTCAGGAATCTTGGTGAGGGAAAAAGGCGTAGCAAGCACGGCCAAAGTAGGTTTATTGCAAGAAAACAAACTCAAAGACACAGAGAAATCGAGGCATTTGAAGCACACTGCTGACGTCGAAACCAGGATGTTAAATGGGTTGGCACTACTCTTTGGACATGCTTGAAAACATCACCATCAATCACCGATGGTCACTTTCTTGGGCTTCCACTCGGCGCTTAGTTTTTTCAGTGGTCTTTTTAAAGCAATTTTGGTGAAGTCAGCTGTTATTAGTAAGTTTCTGATATTTTGGGATTATTCCCAAGAAAGCAATCATTCTGGGTTCATTGCGAATCTCGGGCGAAACAACTTTTATGGTTTAGAACTGGTATGCGTCCCAAACTTCGAGCTGGCCGCAAACGTCGAAAAACTGCAACTTGGTGCCTTGGGCATTCTGCAGGCTACATCGGTGCCTATTTTATGGTGGTCGTTTCATTTGAAAGCTTGTCACACTTTTGCAGCTTCATGCGACCCCAAAGGCCAGGCCTAATACCGATGGGCCTCCACCTGTATGTGGCTTCATTGGCTCGACGACACATGCAGTACTTCGGTATCCACCACCCATTCAAGAAAGGGCGCTCATTTTGAGGATGAGGGGGTGTACCATCCACAGGTTGGTAAACAGGTGTTCCGGATATTGAATCCTCCTCTAATCAGGACTAGGCTGCCTCCAGTATCTTGCCTCAGCAGATGCATCCACCTGTTTTTGTCGTGGATTACAGCAGACGGCTCAGTTTGTGTGAGTGGATCCTTCAGCATGGTGGCAGCGCACATTGTCAATCCACAGGTGCTCCCATTGTTTTCGTGTCTGGCTATGATGACAGGTAGGTCAGAGCTGGTGTATAGAGCTATTTCTCTCTAACTGACTCCAGTGCAATCAAACATAGGCATGATGTAGCCTCCTCCAGTATGTCTCAACGGGAGCCTTCGGAGTGTTGGACGCATCCCCGCAGCTGAATGATTTTCATCAGATGCGACAATAGCATGCCGGTGAACCACAGACTGCTCACTTTTCATTGAGTATTTTCTGCCTCTAAGATATTCCTTAATATCATCCGTTCGCTCTTTCGCGTCAGAGCTACATACATTTGCATATGGCTTTGGGGTACACTGCTGCCCCTGCAACCTCCATGTTGTCCCCAGGCTCCACTTTGCCTTTTGGTTTCGGTCGTCTGCAGTATTTAGCTCAGTGTTGCTCTCCAACCAGCCGCATTCCTAACAATGCGTTTGGCTGTTTTAAGTCGGCGGGTACAGCCCGAAAACTCATACAAGTGGGCCCGGCTTAAAAAGGCATGAAAATCTTCGGAATTTTTTAGTTTGTTCCGCATCACGTTCTGCCCTGTTATAAGCTGTACGTTTTAGCATTGGTGGACATTTTTCAACTGTGATTCCTTCGTATCCTGCTGCCCTTCTGTCGATCAGACGAGGGTGGATGCAATAGTTCATAATGTTGGATCACGCCACGAGTACACCCATGGCCCATGGTCACAGAATTCTCTGGATTCCTGGATCCGGTTACGCCTATTGGCACGCAGCAAGGGAGTCCAACACAACCTGGGACAGTTACGTGCACTCCCATGAGTTCGCGCGAGCACCGGTAGCAAGTTATGCCTTGTCAGTGACTTTGTCATAGGCCTTCCATAGATAAACATACACATGTCGTTGAGGAACATTGTGTTAAGTAATATGCAACCGACCATACCAGCTGCTCTAGAGCATACATATGAGTAGTTGAAAGCCTTGGCTACAAAGTCACCTGCCATCCTCCATCAGATGAGGGAAGTCTCCTACCAAGGCTTCGAGGAGAATCCGTTAATTTCATAATTTTGGACACAAACACATCGTGTTGTATGTACATCGTTGATGAGCTCAGCTATCATGGGTGGTTTAATCATGCAGAATGTGCCTTCGGCGTCAACTTACGTCGCAGGCAACCCAAATGAAGCAGCACACCTCAACACCATTCTCCGCGACGAAATCTTTCGTGTGAAGTAAATTGAACCGGTCAGAGAACACCTATCCACTGCGCGTGTTAGCGTAGAACGCGCGAGTCCTGAGTCCCAAATTGGCTGTTTCACAATAGACGCTTCGGGAAAACTTTGGTTTCTCAACACTGCAAATTAGACAGTCCACCGTTGCACACCCGTTGTCCGGGAGCGAAGTTTTCCTTAAACCATCTGCAAGGGTTGGGCCGACCACCTTCGCAGTCTGCGTAGCAAATGGCGCCAAGCTCTGATGTCTCCCACCTCGAAAAATTGCCATCATGCTCCCAAAAACTAAAGTCGCCGGCGCTTGCACTACCGGCATCTGTCGCCGCCATTATTTAGCTCGGCTACACCCCGGGCTGTTTCATATGAGGACAAGGCAACACACTCAAAGTGCAACACGAGCAGTCGGCGGTAGCCACGAATTTAATGCACTGGCTACTCTGCGGTATACTGAACTCTCATTTAACCGGCTATCTCCCTTTTTCATCGCTCTCGCTTGCATCCGACCCACCTACTGTTCTCTGTAGTTTCTTGGGATACAGATTCTCCACGGTTAGGGAGAGGCCAGGGCGATCAATATCACCTATAAGTCATATCAGCATCCAGATGGCCACCTGCCTATTCACCTCCGAATAGCGGACATTCCCCCGTCATCCTGCAACTCAGCCCATTGTACAATTTTCCGGCTGATGTGATGCGGGTCGAACGCAAATTCAAACTGTCAATTTGGATGGCACTAAAACCAGCGAATGATCCGCCTGTCGACCCCACAGAGACAGCGATTTCCCATCCTCCAACAGATATTTTTGCCGGCTGTTGACCACGTTTTTTTAGTCCTAAGTCTTCAGTTTCTCCCCCTCTGAATGACCTATACTTATGCGTATGAAAGGTTTTCCGGAAGGATTCACCTGCCAACTGTCTTTCAGCGCTATTACTCCTAATTCTATTTTGCTGATTTTATCATGGATTAGGCTATGGGATACGATTAGATTACCCGAACATGCCCCTTTCTACATGAAGACTTTGATAATTTATTCGTCAGCAGCTTAAGCCTTCCATCCCGCTTGCTGCCCTAGCCTTCGTCAACTGATCGTCGTTTTTATTTGGTTTTGCCGTCCGATATTATCCCAGTTCCATAATGGACATCCGTGGACGAACCGCTTCAAGACTGTCACCTCCGAAACTGTTTACTTATCTAATGTAAAGAAGCTTAATATGCAGGTGTGTCGTAGCCCTTCCAGGTGCGCAGCCGTCCAGAAGTCACCCAACTTAAAACCACTGCAACCACGCCCTCGGTCGGAAAACTCGTGGTCGCTCTTCCATTTGAATTTTACCTGAAAAATTACCAAACAAGGCTCTTTTGTTACTCTTGTCTTCGTTAAGTAGGCTGGAGATCTTTTTACACTGCTACCCTTACTAAACCGCCAACTCTGCAAAAGTTTTCCTCCTGAGAGTCATGGTGTCCGATATCTACACTCGGTTCTCATTCAACCCCTTTGGAGATTTCTTCGACAGTTTCGTAGTCACACGTAATACTTCCTAAACTCTTTGTTTGCAGCTGAGTGATTGAGTTCAGAATCGTGTAGATAGCATTTAGCGCGCCTTGACAAGGTAGATCGGAGGAAGTTCCACGACGGAAATTGTTGGTGAACTATTGAGTAGTTATAAACCCATATTCACCCAGTGTTTGTTTAGCAGCAGTTTAGAAACGCTGACTACCAAGAGGCTGGGACTTACGCACGACAACATTTCGCGAAAATCTATCTACCTGCAATTAATGAGGGAAAGAAAATGGCCTTGCAAACAGAAATATGTCAACTCGCGACAGAGAACCCCTTGGTCACACAACTAGTTGTCTTCCTTGAAGGAGTAGGTCAGATGAGTTGTAGCGCACGAGAGAGACCGCCGGTATGGCACTCGCATTAGCAAAAGGTCTGCCGTAGGTATCTGACACACGTCCATCCACACTGCTTGTTTACGTCGTGTATTGGCATGTTAAAATTTGTCCCCTCTCTGCGCCGTAGCGGTAATCTGAATTTCTGATCAATTTGATCGCCACGCATCCCCAATTTTGCAGTTTTATTACTACAGCATTCGAACAACAGACTTGGGTGAGTTTTTGAAGCGTTTTACCCGGTCTTTACAAAAAACGCCTCGTTTATCTGATTCCACCAAAGGACGAAACCAAATCACTTACGCGCGGACCCACCAAAAATCTCGATGGTTCTGGTGCCCCTCAAGCGCTTGTGTTTCTACGATGAAATAAGAATCCGATGCAAGGCATCGGCGCATGTGCTGGAAATAGCTGGCACCCTTGACTAACCTAGGCTGGAGTTATTTCTATAAAGTAGTATCACTGCTGGATTTCTTGCTCCGACAGCTCGGCACTAGCATGATCACCCCGCTCAAATCAAGTATCTGTGCTCACTCTGATTCTGCACCTGCTGATGGAAACCATGAGGCCCGCCTTTCACCTCCTCTTCAAGGCTCTCCTTCATCGCTGACTGTGTAGACTCGCCGATCAGAATATCACCAACAGAATTTTCCTCTATACCGTAGATTGTAATAGCAAACTAAGCCAACCCCAGACTACTAGTCCACCCAGCATAATTTTAAGCCCACTTAAATACCCCTCACCATTTCCCTACTAGTAACATTTTGCCTCCTCCACATCTACGGAGTAAACAGCAAACCCACACGTCGTACTTTACTCACCTCAAACTCACCATATTCTCATCGCCAGACGCTGCTGCCTTGGTAGCTCCGCTTATTTGCTATCTACCCCGCCTGTTCTTGGCATTGTTGACGGACCAAAAATATCCATGATTCTGCATCGGACCAAATCTGTTCATTGTAACCTCCCGGATCAAAAGCCCTTTGACAACAGAAATGTCCATTCTACGCTCGATCACCTGTAACACGAATTCCGTCAGCGGCTGTTCGGCAAGTGAGGTGGGTCACTGCAACAATGGCGTGGTGTCACTTTGGCTGACCCGGTGGCACCTTCATGAAAGTTTTCTTCATGAAACAAATATACACACTCGCCCTACCAACCTCTCGCAAGCAGTTGGGGCTAGCTACAATCTTAACCCACCCAGCACAAATGAGAATTCATAGTGATTGTTGATACAACTTGACCTTGTGATAATACCCCCATTCATTTGCTCACTCCGCCTATGTACTTTTGATTTCCAGTTGTTTTGCATATCCGTACCCGCCACTGACCTAGCCGCAGAGGCCGTCTCGTCCGACACCTATGTATTGGCATGTTTGTTTGTGTAAGAATGTGCGCAGCTGACCTACCTACCCATGGGCGTTCATGTCCCGTTTACTGCGCCTGCCTTGACTCGTTTTCTCAGGAGTGCCGTGTGATCGCACGACCAATGAGAATCACGAGACTGTCGTCGGAAGGAACGACCGCAACCCACACTACTGAGCCACCATTCCGCTCACCGTTGTTTAGTGTGAGGACGTTGACACTGCACTGTGCCGGTAAGTGACAGACCTGTGCACTTGTTGACGCTACGGAAGTGAACAGTTGGGGTTTGTTGTACACATTTGCTTACCCTTGTGTAAATAGTACCGTAGGCTTACGAACCCAATTCTTCCTTTTGATTTTTGGGATTGTCGAACCTATGTTTCACTCAAATTTCCGTATCGGGAACTTCAACACTGATCCACTGAATACGTATCTCGCAATTAAGTATTTCGCCGTTCTGTTTCACTTCAGGCTTCTCCTGTCCACAAATTCAGTGATCTCAGGCTTTTAAGCTGTAACTAGATTTTGTACAGTGCAAAATCTCTCTTGAAACCTCCCGATCTTTTCATACCAGCAGTCATGTGTGGATAGATCAGAAAAAGAAGATAGGGAAGAAGCTGAAGCAACGTCCATCAGAAAGGCCATCACCCGAGGGGTGAGTCGCCGCCTAACCACGCGATGTGGATTCTGTGATTGAAGGATGAGTGATGTTATACCCTGTCGAACTACAGGCTATTCGTATTACTGATCAGCAGCTCTCGGTAAAAACTGGTTAGAAGTCGTTGGCTCCAATCTATATGAAAGCGCACAATGGAGGCGCACAATGCTGACAATTTACGGTACGGATGAAGCTGCCTACGGCGCTCCACGTCTATTCAGCATAGACTGGCTTTGCCTAAGGGACAAAATCTCAGCTGAACTATCATAGCGATCTTCACGCCGAAAACTAGCATTCTCTGTTCAGGCCGCCTCCGGCGAACGCTTGCTGTAGCCAAAAGCCGAATAAATGACGCAGTGTTTGGAATACCCAGCTCCGGGTTGGGAGTCAATTATGTCGCCGATCCTTTGCATGAATAACGTGCCATGTCGCATTGCCTGGTTCAAACTTTGTTAGTCGGCACTAAATTTCCGTCTTCCTTCTTCGCTAATAACACCTGGGGCCAACGGGCTAAGTCCTCTGGTTTTATAACATTATTACTCTACTCTTATAATGATAATGATGTTTATTCCCAGCTAGTGGGTAGCATACCTTCAGGCATGATCATTAATTTACAGTCAGAATAAGAGCATGACTGGTGGGGTTTGTGGGTACTGGGAATTCCGTGGAATAGGGACGGCAACATAAAGAGTGGGCATTATCCGAAGTAGACTTGGACAGGCCTGAGGCGGTATGGGTAGGGAACCAAAATTACAAGGGCTCTTTCTTATGGGGAACATATCAGATGAGACAAGGTACGATCATTAGGATTTGAAAGTGGCGGGCAAAAACAATACGAGGGAGTGCATAGCAGGAGGATTCCTGTCTGGTACTTGATAAAAATAATAAAAGAAAAGCTTCAATCTGCAGGAAAAGTGGAACCAGAATAACGGATCAGGAGAAGCAGCGAAACTGGCACGATCTGGCCGGCTGATTTGAACTAAAGCCTAAAACCATAACTGAAACATCGAAGCATTGGGCAAATGGGCGTATGGCCAGAGTCACGAAAAGCGTAAGTGGGTTCTGTGACCCCGGGCTCTAATGAGGTTGGAATTCCGCGCGGGGTTTCGCCAGCGGTGTATAACTCGCGCGCTATCATCCTGGGTCTTTCTATTTTAAAATCAATTCAGGATGACGCACAGGGGCATAATAGGATAATGTGTCTCGATTTCTAGCGCTGTCCTTCTCGTATGCCCAGACTCTGCCTCCAGAAAACATCCCATTTAGCTGTCGGTGACTCCTGTGGGGACGGTGGCGGTTGCCGCTTCTTCTTGCGCGCAAAAGTTTAAGTTCTTGCGTGATGGTCTGCATTCGGTAATGTGATCGCCGTAAAGGCCGAGGCTTAAAGTGCAGCTGCACACAGAAATTTTGATTGTTGTCTGGTGGCCCATCTTCAGTGGTGCAGTTAGCGTAAAACACCAACACTAGCGTAAAATACCGACACAAAATAATGTTCCGATAACCGACCAGCTAATTTGATTGATATGGACAATCTCTCTTCGATTTTATCCGGTGCCTTGCCGCAGTAATCAGCAGGCCGGGCAATGTTCTTCTTTCTACACATCTTGGCTTACGTGCTAGTACCGAAATTACGGGGTTTTGGTAGGCGTCGCTATCTATAAGAACCGACACTTGTACGCCACACGCGGCGGTGGAGATCGGAAGGAGTGACAAATATTTGCAAACGTTGACAACAGGCAACTTTTAATAACTCAAAAAATTACCTAGATAAGTGGGTTCCTGTGGTATGAAGTCGTCTTTTTATGGGCTAACTAGGCCGGTCGTTGGCCGAACGAAGTGTTGACCCGCGATGCTATGAACAAAGAGTTCTCCTGTTGGGAGGCGGCGGGTCCAAGTTTGTTATACACTTGGTTTAGAGTACGATTGTCTGATGGTGCTTGCCATATGGCACACTGGTGGCAACTTGGAGCAACGGCATCGACAAACACCTAATTCTTCCAGTAGGCATAGGATGCTGTCCAGTGACAATGGAATTTAGGGAATCACGGAATGATACACAAGATCAAGGCTTTCGCCTAAACTTCACGGGTCGGGTTTATGCCTGTCGCTCAGTGGTTTCCGCCCGCCTGAAGGGCACAAGAGAAAAGAGGTATCACCAATCTCTAAGTTCTCATTCGGAGAACTCACACAAAAGCATATAAAAGTGCTGTGAACCGGGTTCTAGATACAGTGTGTACCACCGTTCTCAGCACAGGGCAGCAACCTTGGCAGCGCAAAGACAGATAAAAAGGCGTATAAAAGTATTTGAGGTTGGGCGCTAGATGCAGCGTCACCAACCGTCGGAGGAAGGTAATTCCACGTACCAACTACCCGAAATCAGACTAATAGTTTCCTAACAGAGATGTGCGCTCTGAGCTTGAAAATCTTCTTGCCATGGCCCCGCCATGCGGTAGTCGGGTAAACGGTGAAAAACCTGTTGGACAGACCTTATTCAAACAGGACGTGATTAAGTATTAGGCCTCCTCAGAGGCGACTATACTCCATTGAAGGAGGTCAGGCGCCGTGAGGCGCGTTTCATAATTAACGGATTTAAGGCAGGCAACAAAGTTCTTAGCACCTCGTTGGAAAAGCTCGATAAGGTTTGCGGCTTCCTTGCAACTTGAGTAGATGACATCGTTGGCATGTTCAAGAAGCGGTTTGGCGTAGGCCTCCTAGAGTATCTGGAAGTTCATGCGAGTAATACGGAGTAAGGTGCGCTGATTCATCTTAAGAACAGCGAATGGCTTTTGAGCCGATTGGCCGTGGTAAAGTGCGAAGGACAAGTTTGAAGAGAGCCAAATACCTAAGTCCTTTTTGGTACTATCCTCGTTGTGCCATCTGGTCCATTCTCGTCATGCCCGACAGAGACTCTCGCTCTTCGGATGCTAATGGACGCACGTTTCGTCATTCAGGGGAAGGTGCCAGTCCAACGACCACTGCTTTGCAAAGTCTACATCCATTTGGAAAGCTCAAGTATTTGGGCCCCAGGATTTCATGTTGTCTGCATGAAGTAGACATGGACTTGAAAGAACATCTGGAAGGTCGTTGACGTAGATCAGAAACAGCAGCTGTCCCAAAACGGAGCATTGAGGGACTGGCGCCGAAGATGGGTAGGTTGAGCCTACTTTCATTCAGAATGTTCTTCTGACAGGAACGCCTTAATCCAGGTTGGAATTCTTCCTTGGATCCCATAAGACTTGAGCTTGTAGAGCAGAATGATATGTGTGACTCGATCGGATGCTTTTGAGGAGTCCAAAATATTGGATCCGATATGAGTCCTTCGTCATCAGTTTGGGTGTAGCTGCCCATAAGTATGAGCCTGTTGGTCAGGCAAAAAGCATTGTTGGACGCTTTTGTATGCGAATCCTTGCTCTGGCAAGCATACTGTCCCGCGCGGGGAACTCAAAGAGCAGTTCTACACCCTTTTTTCGCTTGTGCCTTTTAGGTGTACGACAGTCGCTGAACAACAAGAACAAAGCCGACCCGGGAAACTTGGGCAAAAGCCTTGAGCCTGTATATCAATCCGTGAATCAGTGAATCCGTGTACCAGCAAGAGAATGTAAGGTGGTAGCTAGAGGAGACTTGCTGAACGGTTTGTATGATGAACTGGTCACCTTTCGCTGGAACTCGGAGCCACTGTAAATCACGCCGGGAAGAGAATCAGTCCCACGCACGGGTACTTGAATCCACAGTGCATCACGAAAAGGTGTAGGAGTGGTGTCAGAGAATACAATCGGGGTGGGCAAGGCCGCTTGTAAGTATAAAGTGACCCCACCTGCTATCCCGCGTTTCGAGTCAGCTCGGAAAATGGAGTAGCGGTCTATCGAGATGCCTGAGTCACATATATCTTGTATGAGCCAGGTTTCTATAAGTGCGATTATGAACGGTTGTTCAAGGCAGGCCGACAGCTGAGTATCGTGGGGTTTATTGAAACGACTGAGGTAGTTTGCGGACAAGCACTTCAGCAGTGTCTGTGCTGCGTCCGCAGGTGGGGAGCCCAGAGTTGCGCCAACAGGGAGGATGGCAGCTGTAATAACTGTGCACTGGATGTGAGTCCAGGGCTTCAAAGAGGCCCCTGCGCCGTGTTTGTCTGCTTTCCGACTTGAACTGCTGTTCGTTTGCAAGGAGATGCCCCTAGAAGACCAGTTTGGGCGGGTTGTTTGCCTTTGAGGGCGTTGTTTTTATCCTAGGGGTCAAAAATGCGATCGTTGCTGCATGTAGCCCGTGCAATACCAGCTTTCGTAAGCCTGGATTCGTTGTTGTCCACGAATTTGGGATGAACATGCGTCCGTTTAATTCCTTGGGCGGTTCACCCGACAGGATGTCTCTGTGAGGCTCCTTCGGGTCACTTGTGCTGGATGGCATCGCCAAGGAGTACTCCTTTTGGTGGAACTCCCAAAAGGCTCGTTTTCGAGGAGGACTACACCTCGAATTCAGCAGGTAGATTTTAGGTTAGGGCGGGCCGTTTGCCTTTGAGGGCGTTGTTTTTATCCTAGGGGTCAAAAATGCGATCGTTGCTGCATGTAGCCCGTGCAATACCAGCTTTCGTAAGCCTGGATTCGTTGTTGTCCACGAATTTGGGATGAACATGCGTCCGTTTAATTCCTTGGGCGGTTCACCCGACAGGATGTCTCTGTGAGGCTCCTTCGGGTCACTTGTGCTGGATGGCATCGCCAAGGAGTACTCCTTTTGGTGGAACTCCCAAAAGGCTCGTTTTCGAGGAGGACTACACCTCGAATTCAGCAGGTAGATTTTAGGTTGGGCTAAGTTTAAGTGGCTTAATTACCGCTTTTCTTTTGTGTTTATGTTGACTCCTGGGTCGTCCGTCATCAGCTTGGCAAACTCGATGTACGCAGAATTTTGTGGTACGCTGTTTCAGGCTTGTGGCTTCGGCTATCGGAGTCAATGGGTACGAATCAGTCTACAGTCGGACAGGCCGCTTTTGAGGGAGTGGAGCTGGAGGCTTGAAGTTTTTCATTTTCAGTGATTGTGGGGGTGGCAGACTCCCATGTTAAAATCAGCTCTTATGACTGATTAGCCGGTGGATTTGGCTCCTTGTCTCTGCACGGCTGGCCCAATCCAGCCTAGAACTTGTGAAGTTGGTGCGGAGTTCACCACTGCACTTTTACCATCCGCTAAAGGACTAAGTGACGATAAGTTCACATATTTCAGACTCTGTGTCCTCGCAAGGCTTGCCTCACTGCCGTTAGTAGTCGAGGGCTCTGCAACGATTGGGTAGAAACCGCAATCTGGGGTCGCGGGCTGCTTCATAGGCAGGTCAATAATCACCACCGGGTTGGCCATGATTTCGGGGTCAGCTGATCTGCCAACAAGCGGACGCTTGCTTTGCGCATCCTCTCTAGCACCGCTGTGACCCACCTTTTGCACCACTATAAGGAGATCCTCGGATCTACGCTTGATCTTTGAGAGGGCTCTTTGAATACTGACAGCCCGCTCTAAGATCCGCTGCACGGTAGTTGGGGATAAAAATTCGTTTGCTTCCTTTTCCGTTTTCAAGTGTTACAGAACTCCACCTAGAGCGTCAAATAGGTGAGCATGACGCTCGGAAAGGAAATGTGTCACAATAGGTAGTCTTCGAAACGAACAGAAAGTTTGTGCTGTTGACGAGACCTTGTCAGTGAGGGTGTGTGTGCTGTGTTAGTCGAAGGAGGGTTCGTCTGACCATGCGACTGACTCATGGTGGGGGTTGTGATATGCTCATCATCGGGAGTTGGTTGTATGTGTACGTAAGCAACCTTTAACCGATCGATGCTAACTGTGTCTTTGCGGCCGTTACGATCAAAGACGAAGGGTTTGCCTTTTCGAGAGATCACTCTAAAAGATCCTTCGTATGGTGGTTGTAAAAGCTTTCTGACCGCATCGACGCGCACAAAAATAAATTCACATGTAGTCAGATAGGGATGTACCTGGGTGACTTGGAGGGTTGTCAAATCGATGAAGGACGGTAATCACGCATGTATTGGCGAAGCCGGGAAGCGTAGGAATTCGGATCCGTTTCACCAGTAGTTGCAGAATCGACAATCATTTCATCCGGCAGGCGTAAGGTAGTGCCGAAGACCCGTTGGGAGGCTGTGCAACCCAAGTCTTCTTTAACAGTATTGCGTATACTGAGAAGAATGAGCGGGAGACGCTCCGACCGGTGTGTGGTGGAGGAGGCGATCAGCAACGCCTTGAGTTATCGATGGAAGCGTCCAACCATGCCGTTGCAAGCCGGATGTTGTGCGGTTGTTCGGGAGTGATCCGTACCTAGTAACCTTTTGAGGTCGTGAAAGAGTGTTGACGTGAATTGTGGGCCTCGGTCAGTGGTAATGGTAGCGGGTACTCCGAACGTGGCCATCCAGTTGTCGACAAAGGCTCTAGCAACAATTTCAGCGGTGTGTCGTTGAGCGGAATTGCCATGAGCCAGTGTGTGAAACGGTCGACACAAGTGAGGATATGCGTGAAACCTCTGGGCGTTGACAGCGGTCCAACAAAGTCGACGAAAACGTTTTGAAAGCGTGAGTCAGGCAGTTGAAAAACGCCCGCTGGAGAGATGGTATGCCGGTGAATCTTGCTCTTCTGACAGTCGAGGTCCGAAGTGCGGATCTCCTGTTGCATGTTTGGCCAAACGTATCTTTGTGACACGACTTTGGCCGTCGCCCGTACGCTCGGATGAGAGAGTGCGTGAAAGTGGTCAAATACGGAGCGCCTATATTTTTCATGAACAAAAGGCCTTGGGCGTCCTGTGGATATGTCACAGCCAATAAGACTGTCAGAGTTGAGAAGCGGTAAGTTGACAAATTTAAGAGACGTAAGGCTGACAAAACTTGAAAATTCAGGCTCCGATTGCTGAGCGAAGGCAATGGCTTGTAGATCAATGAGTCGTCACGATGTGGTTTACCTCAATACGTCTGAAACAACATTGTTTGAACCTTTGATATAGCGTATGTCCGTTGTGAACTGCGAACTGCAATCCAGCTGTCGGTTCTCTCTCGGTGAGTGTTTGCCTAGAGATGTTCCCTGGGAAAAAACGAGAGGTTTGTGGTCCGTAAAAATGGTGAATTTTCTACCCTCGAGAATGCGTCGAAAATGCTTGACAGCTTAGTAGATCGCTAGAAGCTCTCTACCAAAGGTGCTGTAGCGAGTTTGTGCAGGTTGCAGTTTGCGAGAGAAGAAACAGAGAGTTTGAGTGTTATCATTGACTACCTGTTAAAGAACTGCGCCAGCAGTGGTTGGGGGTACGTCCGTTTTAATATGAGGTGACACTCAGCACTGGGTTCAAATGGCCCAGTTGACCATACCCAAAAATCGACGAAGACTCCGGGTTGATTGAGGTAGGGGATAGTCCGAAGTGGCAGTGGTGTTATCTGGCAGCGGCTGGATCCCCCCAGAGTTAATACGATGGCCGAGAAAACCAAGCTGGTCTGCTGCAAAAACACACTTGTCTGGGTTAATCGTGATACCATATTGTTGGAAACGTTCGAAGGCAGCTTGCAAGTACAATTTACCTTCTTCGATTGTTTCGCTTGCTACCAAAACATCGTCAGTGTATGCGAAAACGTGGTCTAAACCACGCAGTACCTGATCTATGAAGCGTTGGAGCGTTTGAGCGGCGATCCGCAGACCAAAAGACGTGCGTGTGAATTCGAATAGACCGAACGGAGTAGTAAGTGCCGTTTTTGGAATGTCGTCGGGGGCAACTGGTATATGTTAATACGCACGGATAATATCGATCTTGGAGAAAACCGTTTTGCCCTGCAATTGCAATGCAAAATCGTGGATATGCGGTATTGGGTAACGGTCAGGGACGGCACGCAATTGAGCGCTCGGTAGTCGCCGCACGGTCGCCAGTCACCAGTGGATTTTTCAGGGACCAAATGTAGGGAGAATCCCAACGTGAATTTGAAGGCCGAATTATTCTGAGTTGCAGCATGTGGTCAAACTCGGATTTGGCTATTTGGCTTCTCAGGGTGTAGTCGTCGAGGGCGATGATAAACTGGAGGAATAGTGGTCGTGATGTGGTGCTCAGCTGAATGTGACACACTGGAGACTGAATAGGACGGTTTAGGCGAACTGGGAAACTTTTTAAGTAAATCGTCGAAAACCGGAGTGTTTGAAAGACGGGCGACGTGAATACCGAGTGGGTATGACGAAGCGTCGACCTGGACTGATGGGACGGAAAGCGACGTTAAAGAATCCAGAAGCTTTTGCCGTTTGATAGCGACGGCTAGGGAGAATTTGGTCAGAAAATTCGCACCGATGTTTGGAACTTGGGCGTCGGCGACAGTGAAAATCCAGGGGAATGCACGGCGAAGACCAAGGTCAAGCGTTAGTGACTTATGACCGAAGGTAGCTATGCGGGTGTCGTTAGCCGCCTGTAATGTCGTCAACGGGTTAGAGGAATGGCGTTGAACGTTTCGTGCAGGGATTACGCTTAGTTCTGCTCCGGTGTCGACGAGGAATCGCATTCCGGTGGTCCTACCCGTAACGTAATAAAGACGACTAGGAGGCTGGTCAGTGGCAGATGTCGCCACTGACTGGCCAATGGGAGTCCCTGATCGGGGGGAGACATAGGCGTACGAAGGTGTACAACGTAGAGCTTTGTCCTTGAATCTTGTATGGTAACAACAGAAACGGTTTGGATTCCGTGATGGAGAGCGCGGTTCACGTGAAACAGATCGGGACTTGTGTGACGTGGTAATCCGCTTCAATGTGGTAACTACCCTCATAACAGTGGCTACGAATCGATCAACTTGTGCCTGCATTCGATCAAGGCGCGCCATATCAGGGTTGTCATTGGTCTGAACGTGCTGTCGTGAGGTTGATGCTATTAGACGATCAGAGAAACATTCGTGAATCTTGTCCGTGGTCTCAGCGAGTGACGACGGAGAAATATCGGACTGGGTAGCCAGGATTTGGCGAGTATTTAGTGGAAGACACTGCAATCACAATTGCTTTAAAATCGTGTCTTCGAACGGCTTGTCGCAGACCAGGCCTTGCATGCGTCGCAAAAGTTGTGATGGCGTGCGATCGCTCAGTTTGGACTCCTGCAAGCAACTTTTGGAGATTCGCTTCATCAGAGGTGGCTGCCCGTTTAATTATGGCTGATTTAAGTGTGTTGTACGGATTCGATACCAGCATGGGATCACTTACATCAATAACCTCTGCAGTAACCTCAGTCGGAAGCTGAGAAACCACGTAAGAAAACCTGGTCTGTTGCGAGGTAATGTGGCGAAAGTGGAAGTAGCATTATAGTTGAATGAACCACACTCTAGGGTCATTACTTCCAAAAGCTGGGAGTTTGACGTGAACGGCGTTTTCAACCAAGTGGGTTTTGAGTTCGTCCTCGCTAGACATGGCTGAACAAGTGTTAGTGGACAAAGTAAGTGCGTATAAGAGCTATATGAGTTCTGAGCTACCGGAAAAATAGAACAAAGCAAAAAATACGGGCTCACCAATTACGTAGTGGTTAACGGCCCTATGGAGTC
The DNA here is from genome assembly GCA_004794785.1 of Opisthorchis felineus. Taxonomy (NCBI): domain Eukaryota; kingdom Metazoa; phylum Platyhelminthes; class Trematoda; order Opisthorchiida; family Opisthorchiidae; genus Opisthorchis; species Opisthorchis felineus. Next base: position 588,600 of record SJOL01003249.1, on the reverse strand, counting down.
TCTAATGAACAGAACAACTTACTAATGTAAGTCAGATACAATGTTGCAAGGAGAAAAATCCAAGTAAATCTTGATTCACAGTTCACAATAAGAGGATCCGTATTCCGTTGAACCACAACACCAAAAAGAGAAAGTTCTACTTTCCTGGTATTCCAAACTTCCGGTGATCGCAATATTAATCCACTGATGTGAATAGATTAGTCCAGCGTTTGTAGCTAAAATTTTTGTTCACGTTTGGCGTTAGTAGCAACCAATGATAGCCAACCAGCAGTCACAACAACAGTCACTCGGCGATAGTCCCAAAGTCACGTTGGACCCAAAAAGCGGGCGGCTGTCGTTGTGTTTCAATAAAACAAACTTTTTGTACAGTAATGTGAGCGAAATTCATAGGGAGAAAGGAGATGATATTGAGCATAGAAAATAGCGGTTTACAAGTGCTACAATTAAAAGTGGGTGCACCCCAGAATCGGAGCGCAATCCAACACAGGTTTTCACGCACAGGTCATTTTAGAGTGAGGAATTCAATAAAATAACACGTGCTAACTGTGTACATAGAGTTAACAGCGGAAGAATTCTTTCACAAAATGAACGATGAAAATCGAGTATCGAGTATCGCCGCCTCCGAGGGGACCTAATTCTTACTTATACCCTGTTTGAACAAGGTTTGGCCAACAGGTTTTTCACCGTTGAGCCAGCAAACACATGGCGGGGACATGGTAAGAAGATTTTCAAGCTCAGAGCGAACACTTTTATTGGGCAAAGTTTTTTCCCATTTCTTGTAGTAGCTGCGTGGACTAACCTTCCTCCGACAATTGTCCAAGCTCCTTCTAGAACCCAGTTCAAAGCACTATTAGACACTTTCCTATGCGAGTCCTCGTGCTGACAAAATTACTGCCCCTCGCTGAGAACTTAAAGAGCAGTGCTACACCCTTTTTTCGCCTGTGCCTTTCAAGTGAACGACAACCGCAAAACGACAAGAACAAAACCGACCCTGAAAACTTGGGCAAAAGCCTCGATCCTGTGTATCAATCCGTGAACCCGTGCCCAAGCAGCCAATAATCGACGGGTGGGAATGTCCTAGGCTCACGGGTCCACGGTTTGCTACACCTGTGAGCGGTCTAGCCTCGTGGATTCAAGGGTTGATACACAGGATCGAGGCTTTCGCCCGAGTTTCCCGGGTCACCATGTCCCCGCTGTGTATTAGCGGTGTCAGCGGTGGAACACCTATTGGTCAGACCTTCAAACAAGGCGGAAGTAAGTACTAGGTCCCCTCAGAGGCGACTATGGTCTAGGGGAAAGAACTCGAGTGTCTCCAACCATCGCAGCAGTTGGTTGGACACGATCTATGGAGTCCCAATTAGACAAATTGACTAGCACAGTCAAGAAGGACGTAGACTCCGTAGGGAATCAGGAAGTCATGCGAGTAATACACGCGGAGGTGCCCCGAAATAATCGAAGAACGACAAATGCTTTTTGAGCCGATTTTTCATCGTGGGTTTGAAGGACGTTTGACGAAGGATAGATAACTAATATCCTTTAGTTATCTAGCTTCGTAATATCTTCTGGTCCATTCTCACCGCGTCCGATAAAGTCGTTCGCTTAGCCTCGTCCGAGAGATATAGACAACTTTCGCCATTCGGGCGTGCCAGTCCAGAGACCACTGCTTCGAGGTGTCAACATCTATTCGAAGTGCGCCGGCTTCGGTACTCGAGGTTTTGAGATGGTCTGCAAAAAGCAGATATGGACTTATGACGGTCTTATGATCATAATGCCCATTTATCTCCTGTGATTTCCGTCTAGATGTCGTCTTGCGAGTCGGTGACTCGCTATGAACCTATCTTTGGGTGTGTGACTTTATTCGGTGACTGACGGCAATCAGCTAGTGCCCAGGGCTCGTAGGTGGCAAGGCAGTCGCATTTCGAGTTCCGTTTAACAAGTGTGGCGTCTGTCTTATTGAACTGTGAGCTGTGCAGCGGTAGTCCATGATCGCTTTGCTGAACGCTATACCCCAAAAGCCGGCTTTCTTACACTGGCGCTTTTAACGGTTTCTACTGCTTTCGATTGGTCCTCTCCATCAGCCCACTTCCTTCAGAATGATAGGCGTTTGTCCGAGCCTTTCCAATGTTGGGCAGTGTACATAACTGGAACATAATGTTGCTCTCGGAACCGCTCTCCCGTTCAAGAATAGAATTGCCCAGGATACCCTACTGGCCTATCCAGCGACCAAAAGTGTCGTTTGCTACGACGACGTCATTGATCTTTCATATTGTTACGCTTGATGAGTTAGTCAGTCATACCCAGTAAACGCGCCACCGTTGGCCACCGGTGGCCATGTGTTTACTGGGTAATTACAGTGTACCTTTCTTTTTTGCTTCTCAGGAAGGGCTCCGATGCTGTTGATTTCCACTAGTTCGTCGCAATAACCTGGATTCATGTTCTGCATGTCTTTGTCTGCCATCATCGTTGGTCAAAGTGACCTATGGTAGGCATTCAGAGTTGTAGGAAGACAGTCACCACGCTTCTAGTTGGAAATTCTTGATAGTGCATCAGTGTCTACGTGTCGATTATTCCAACACCGGTGCAGCCCGCTGCATAAGCTGCAGGACTACTCGAATTCCATAGTGTGTATTGTCTAGTTAGAGGGTGCCGGAAGCTCAGCAGCTGCACTTGGGTCTTGTATCTAAGTTTCAGGGAAGCAGCAGACGTCAGTCGATACGGTATCTAGAATACGCGCAAGAGCAGCTTGTTAACCAAACTGCCTAAGAGTTCTCACCTTAAAGGCAGCAATGAATCAGGAGAACGAGGCCTGAATGACGGACGCGGAGTGATGGCGTACAGTGTGTCAGTTGCTTAGGTGCCTGAACGAAATGCATGTAGCTGGGATCTACATAATAATGATTACCGAGTGCGATAAGTTGAGAGTTAAAAGGTAACAATGAAGAAAGGTAGGAAGCGTCAGCAATCTCATGCTTTCGCTTATCCGTCCCTCTGTATGCACCGGGAAGGGCGACCCGGTAGGTGTCACCATGTGCTGAGATACTAGCACGGCGGCTAAGTCTAGACCCGACGATTACGGCCTTAAACAAAGCCTCTGGATCAAAAGCCTGACTGCAAGACTGGTTGGCTTGAGACCACTCAAGTGGCCCAAAAGTTGAGGAATAAATTGCTACATTTGTTCGGACCCCAAACTGAAGTGTCAGGATCCTGCGTTTCTCAGGCCTCCATCCATTGGCCAACCTGGCAGGAGACTGGATGCGCAACTGACATTATCTGGCACAACCTAATCCGTTGCTGAGAATCGAAAAACCGTCGTACAGACATGAAGTTTGTCTCTTTGCTAACTGTGCCACCACGTCCAAGAAGAACGCGAAGTACGACTACGGCACAAATACATATTTAGCCTACAACCATGGGAAAATGGCTACATGAAGCATGAAACAAACTGCACGCAGGTAACGCGAAGATGCACCCCATAAATTCTTGACTCTTCTTAAGGCCCTTCACGCCAACTCCCGCGGACACGTGAAGGTCTACGGGAATCTGTCGCCTGAGTTCACTACATCAAGTGGTGTCAGGCAAAGCTTTCCTCTTTCACCTTTCCTGTTCAACTTCGTCATTGATATGATTATGGAACATTCACTCGCAGCGTCTCATGTCTGTGGGGCCGAAATGCTCCAGGCTATTCGCTCACACGTTGAGTATGCAGATGACAGCTCTTGGATATTACGCCGTCGTAATGCAAACAGCATCAAATTATTTAAATAATTCTGCCTCGGTTTAGCATGTGATTTACTCCCGCAGGGTGTAGAGTGCTTCTGCAAGCCTGGTAGCCTCGAATCCTAACCTCATGCTTGCAGATGAGCCGATTGAGGTAGTAGACAAATTTGTTCACCTGCACAGTTGTATTAGTCCAGGTAGTCTAGCCAAAGACAATACGTCCATCCGGATTGGAAAGGGGAGAGCAGCTTTTGTGAATCTGCGTCACGTATGGCGCAGACATGTCGAAGGTCGAGTTTACAATGCAGTGGTGTGCTCCATATAATTAAACTGGTCAGAAACCTAGCTCCCAGTAAACACATGGCCACCGGTGGCCAACGGTGCCCATCGGTGGCCAAAGGTGGCTAAATTTTGCAACGTTATTACCACTGACTGCCGTCATGCATACAATCCTAACACAGTAATTTTTGCATAAATGCCTTCTAAAATTCAGGAAAACAGAATGAATGGGATGTTGGATCCCTATGTAAAAAGTCATCTTTGAAACCGTTTTGTTTTAATGCACGGTCGATTAAACATGTCGTTTATTGCGCTAAGTCCGGTTCTCGCTAGCTGAGTCATTTTCCGCTCGCTCGTTGCTGTATTTGGTCGAATTTTTGGACCGTCGTCAATAACTGTAACCGAAATGTACCGCAGTCAGGTAACGGTTTCTGATTAATTAAATCATTCTTAGAATTATGGATGCAGTGCAGCTTAGAGGCAAAGGCGCTATCGTTTCAGAAAGCGTGAACTTTCTTCTCGAGTCTGTTTACTATGTGAACGCGGCAATATGTGGGAGCACCGATACGGGTGTAATATTTCGGGAAATACAGGAAGTATAAGCTCTCCCCCAACGCAGTATGGTAAATTAAAATCAATTGTGGGTTGACAATATGCTCGCACTCTTGAAACATTTTAGATGTTACTGCACTTTCCACAGCAATGGAACCTACGCTGTCGGCCGCAGATCTGGCCTCAGAGAACCCCAACCCAACACCACGTAGGTAGTAATTTGGAGGGTATCTAGCTATATATCTCCTTTTAAGGCGCAGTAATTCCGTTCTGGGAGCAACATTACCAAACACCTCGTACACTTTCTATCGTGGAGGACATGCGCTATGCCCTGGCGCATCTGCCGGTGTCCCTCAAGTACAAGCGTATGTTGCTGTTCGTTCTGCGTCGGCACCATCCTGATTTGCCGAAGGACCCAAGAACTCTGCTGTGCACACCAAGAATGACGACATCTAAAGATATTGCCGGAGGTGTTTACGTCCACGTTGGATTGCAAAAGGGTTTGCGCAAAGCCTGGTTGACAGCTAACATGCGTTGTGAGTCAAGACGGCTCAACGTTGTGCTTAACATCGATGGCGTCAGTTTACACGGGTCGTCGCGGAAACAGATTTGGCCAATTCTCGCAACTGCATCGGAATTTGCGGGAACGAGGCCATTCGTAGTTGGTGTCTTTTGGGGTGTTTCGAAACCGCTGGACGTCGAAGCTTATCTGCAAGACACGATAAGTGAACTGCAGTTGGTTTTGGATAGTGGTTTTACCCCTCCAAATGATGTACAATGTGTGCCTGTTCATCTGTCACGTATCGTTTGCGACAAACCAGCCAGGTCGTTCGTCAAGCAAATCAAAGGGCACGCCGGTTATTACGGATGTGATAGGTGTGTCGTTCATGGAGTCCGGCTTGAAAGAAGGATGACTTTTCCACAACTGGACGCCCGTTTGAGGACAGACGCCGACTTCCGTTCAAGATCCAATGCTAGACACCATATCGGTGTCTCCCCATTTGAGCGGCTACCAATAGACATGATCAAGTCATTCCCCCTTGATTACATGCACTTGGTTTGCCTAGGCGTCACAAAGAATTTGCTGGATTTTTGGGTTGGGGGACAAGCGCGTCGTCCTTACAGATTGTCGCAAACGCTTAGGACGGAAATTAACCGGCGCATTTCATGTGTACACAGTCACACCCCCAGCGAGTTCCAACGTCATTGCCGTCCTCTCGAGGACAGTGGGCTGTGGAAAGCCACGGAGTTTCGACAGTTTTTACTTTACTTAGGGCCCGTTGTACTTGCGGGTTTGATTGATACCGATGTTTACAGAAATTTTCTCGATTTGTTTATTGCTGTGTATTTATTTTCCCACCCAATTTTCCACGTTGATTATGCTGACTTTGCTCAGAGCGTAACCCGCGTATTTGTACAGAACTTTTCCGATATATATGGGCCGCGGGCTGTCACGTACAACGTACATAGCTTGGTCCATTTGGCGGATGATGTGAGGGTACATGGACCCTTGGATCGGTTTTCCGCGTTTCCCTTTGAATCATTTTTAGGTAAACTGAGGAAGGATGTTTCCGGGCCGCGTAATCCTGCCGTTCAAATACAACGACGTATTGCTGAACGGTCAGCATCAGCTTCTGCTGACACGCTGGACTGTTTGCTGACAGATGACTGTGGGGGAGGTGCACCCGTTCCATCCGACGGTTTACTTTTCCGATCGTTTTTTATCTCTTGCTCTACACGAGACAATGCAGTTCTTGTTGACAACCACCCGTGTGTTGTTGTAAGACTTACAGCCCTCCATTTCCACTTTAGAAGGTTTGATCTTGTTCGTCCTTTTTTTACATTTCCCTTACAGTCTCCTGAAATTCTTATTTTCCGTGCTAGTCGTCTGAATGAACGTGTCTTCATTCAGCCTTTAAGTCGCATTACTTGTAAGTGTTTCGCGCTTCCTGCTAATGATGAATTTATTTATATCCCACTGTTACATTCCTTTGAAAAATAAAACTTACCTTGACCAGCGGTTCTAAACAGCAAAAAATTGTTGTGGATATAAGTTTACTCTTGCAACTGCCTCCCTTATAGATGTACGTACTTTTCAAGTTCTTGGATGATGGACAATTTGGGATTGGATGTGAAGAGTGGTTTCTTGATGAAAGAACCATTTGTTGGCGCACTTTTGATGACTACGACGCACTGGAATGCGCCCTAATAAACAAAGAGGGCATGCCGTCAAACAGCATCAAGCGCTCCGTTGTAGTCATTAAGAAGTTTGGTATGCTCCACCCAAAAAATCTAATTGAGCCTTAACACGTCTTCAGGTGCTTACTCTGAGGCAGTCCGGTTCCGTGCAGTGTTAAACTCCAGCGACGGCACTTCAGACACGGAGCCACAAACCTACTTTCGGCTGCATTATGGTGTCCGTGAGAGGCAATTTTTGGTAATCACCGGTCCATTTTTCAGAAAACGCAATCCGAAGTACTCGTCACCTGGTGAAGCGGTTGAGGAACACCCACCCCGGAGACCTTCGAAAAAGTTCACCTACTTGACCCCTCCGCGGATCTTATCATCACCTGTTGAGTAAGTGCGGCCATAATTTTAGTTTCTTATATATTTTAAATGTAGTTCGACTTATGGCCATCGGTCATCTGCTATATCGCCACCACCTCTGCGGACCATTGAACACACCAATGACTCCGACGAGGAAACAAGCGATTCCGATAGGTCACCTGTGCCTAACTACCCTAAGAAAAAAATAACGCGCATGCTGGCTGTGTTTCGAGGTAAACTTCCATCATTTTCATCCATTCATATCTAGATGAAATGCTTGACGAGTGTGTGAAAGCAGAGGCCTTCCGAAGTGAGTTGATGTCACTCTATTGCTTATTCGAATATTAGAAGAAACCTCTGATCGCTTGGAAAAGCTGGATGTGCGTCTGAGGTATTTAGAGCAACACCTCAGTTCTGGTGCGTCCACACCACAAATAAGGAAGGGCAATCTTGAAGAGATAAAGAGAATGACCAAAATGGAGGATTTCGATGCCTTCCTGGTCAGATTGTTGGACGCGGAATTTCGCGAACAGTCAGTGAGTACTTTCACCCTGGTCCACACTTTATTAATATAGATCCTTTCTCTTTCAAGACTGGTCTGCTCTGACCCCCGTCTGTCAGTGAGTAACATGCTGCGTGCCCTGTTTGCTCCGGAGTTCGCAGAGCAACTGACATGGTTAAAGGGAGAAGACAAAAGACCTATATCAGGCACACAGTTACCAAGGCTCATAAAGGGTGAGGTAACTGTTTTACATTGACACTTGTCACTTTAGATGCAATCTACTCTGTTGCCACACACTCGAGTGTCGCAGTGGATTTCATTGAGAAATCCATCCAGGCTTGGTTCAAGGGAGCCTTTGATCGAATCCCTGGAAACCGGAAACTGCGACGCGAGAGGGCCGCCTTGCGGCGCATCGAAGACAATCAATGATGAACTTACATTATTTCTAATACATTTATATTTTTGCACTTATCTCGTTATCCTTTGACCATGCAGCGTGTTTTTGAAAGCACAACGCGGTTGGTAATTAGCTACGGCATCCGGTTATAATACGCATGCGATGAGGTTATGTGGTCAGCTCTAATACTCTGGGAAGCAGTCATTTAGCCGGAGAATATGCCTCAACAAATTTATGGCTGCAACCGTTAGCTTCTTCCGGCTGCATGGGGTTTTGGAAATGTTTTGAAAAAAAAACAAGAAAAAGTTAGGCGGAATTTTTTTCGGGGTGCCACCGGTGGCAAGCGTAACGTGTCACCCTTGGCCACTGATGGCCACCGGTGGCGTGTTTACTGGGCGGCTGCCCACTGCGGGCGTCAAAAAACTTTCAGTGTTTGACCATCAATACCTTCGGAGCATTGACTGAGTCTGGTGGGAACACCGGATCAGTACTTCTGAAATACGTCGAATGGTTTTCGCCCATGGTAAGTTAAGTGATCACGTGCTCCGTATGCCAGTTCACCGGCTTCCTCGAAAAACCCTTTTCGCACAACCACGCGAAAGATGGGAACGGGCCAGGGGAGGTCAAACAATGACTTGGCAGCGAAGGATGAATCCCATTGTCAGCAAACTCAGCTGTGCTGGTTAATGCGTCTCCCTGGATGGGGACCCCGATACGGGACATATCAGTGGTTAGAGACATTTTCAGACACGGTCTAGTCACGCGCTCAATGGCGAGCATGCATTCAAGCTGTTGGGTTCAACGCATAGCTTCCCCTTCCGGCCTTCCTACTGCAAAGTTCATCGGCTTTCCTGTGCTGGCGCATCGGTTATATCAGTTACAGCCACTTATCACTACCCTCCACGCAGATCATCGGTGAACAAAACTGTGGCAGCCCTAACCACCGTACACGACTTTCTACAGCGGGGGATGTTGATGATATCTCACGTTTCTGACAGCTGTCGTTGTAACTGCAGATCTTGAGTCAGAGCCTTTGTCACATCCAAAATTGGAGTCTCGACCTGCGGGGAGAAGCGTAGAGGTAGAGTGGCTCGTTCGATCGTTCAGGTGACTGACTGATGGGTTTTGTCCACCCTGCCAATGCATATTAATCAGCTGTGATGTTTGCACTTATGAAATATGGCTTGTCTGATGTCGTACTGGATGTTTGTGTAGCTTTGATCAACTCGGTAAACAGTGTATGATGTGTTCAGTCTCCGATACAAATTTGATTCGAAACACTGGAAAACCATCTTTAGTGCGTACTTAGCCGCAATATCAGTCAATACAACACTGAGCACTTATATCATAATCATTTAAAACCAGTAGATGCCATCGCCTTCAATACCCTACCTCTCCAACGTCAGTGAAAGGAGGATTGCAGCAGCTGGAACCACAGTGCGTCGGTAAAGTAACCTCAAGAGAGACCTCCCTGAAAAGGGTTACTCCCCTGAAGAATCCGCACGGACTTTCGCCGTCAGCCATAAACTGGCAGCGAAGTATGAAGGCCATTACTAGCAAACTCAGCTGCGCGGTCATTGCCGTCTCTCTGGGTACCTCTAGACGGGACATATCAGTGGTTAGAGGCATTGTCAGAGGGCCCAGTCAAGCTCTCAATGGCGCGTATGCATCCAAGCTGTTGTGTGCATAGCTTCCCGTTCCGATGTCCGCAGTGGAAAGTTCACTGGTCTTCCAGAGTTAGAAGCCATGGCGAGCGTTCCCTTGGCAGTTAATTAGATTATAAAGTTGAGAAGGAGATCTGCCAAAGGGTGTTCCTTATAAACACCATCAGGAGCATACCCTCTGTAGACTTCCGCATGCCTACAGGTGTTGGGGAATAATAACCAGAAAAGTGTGACGAAAATATTTCGAACCATCGCACGGACCTGGTGGAAACATGTTAGTAATGCCGAGTTACACCAGATGGTTTTCGAGAGATGTAGCTCTCCTTCGACAGATCAGCTGGTTGTACGATTAGGTGATGTTGTTTAGGCCATGTGCGTCGTATGCCAGAAGGCTGTTTACTTCGTCGGGCCTCCTTCGCCCAGTGTTGTGTCGGATGGAAACGACCCAGGGGTGGTCCTCCCATGGCTTGGCAACGAAGCATAAAAGCCCTTACCGTTGAAATCAGTCTCGTTAGTAACTGCGGTTTCACTGGGTGAGGGCCTCAGGACGAGACAAATAATGGTCAGTGACGTGGCCGTGTCACGCGACTAACCGAGGTCCTGCATCAAAGCCATTGCCTTCGCAACGTAGCTCTCTCAGTACCCGCCATATCGAACTAGTAATGTTCATGAACTGATTGGGTCAGCGCCCTTAACACGTGGCTGTCATTTTCTTGTTCTCCTCATCTTCGGTGAACGAAGCTGTAGCAGCTGGAATCGCTATACTTTCGATCTCGTTTTATGACCGAACTGAACTGATCACAGTCAGCTGTTGGGCGACCGGCGTGTTTTTTTAGGGAAGGCAGCATCGCTGTCTTCACAAGTATGGATATATTGGTACTCTGGAGGAAACACCTAACTGTCTTCACACTCCTACCGTTCAGCTGTAACACCCGAATGAAGCACTCCTATCGGAGAAGGCAGTACGGCAGTACCAACAGACGGACTCCTGTTACGGGTGCTCATAGTATGGGAACTTACTGCTCTTTGTTTGGTTGCCCCATTTTAATTCCTCTTGTTAATCAATGGCAATCAGCGGTTATTGTTCCTATTTGTCTGAAAAAACTGAGTTCGTCCTTGGCGTTTTGAGATGCATGACCACGCTTGGGTCTTATATGCGTGTTTTGGAGACAAAGTATGCGTCAATTTTAAGGGATTATACGGTCTCAGCTAGCGCTGCCTATTTGCCCATTTGACAAAGTACGGACGTCGAAGCCTCGTATGTAGAAAGGGTTTCACGAATTTAACAGTTATTTTGTTTATTGTTAGTGGGCAGCAGAGTGTGTAAGACAATCGGCCGGATGACTGGCTGTCAAATGAAGTTGGGGAGGAACTTCGGTAGACAAAGAACCGCGAAGACAAATAATAATTCCCGGTTGCCCAGGTCGAGGAAGATTGTTTAGGTGAGGTATCCCACCTTGTCTTCGAATCAGTCTGATCCACAAGCAGCAGGAGGATGTAGGGTTTTGTTTGAGGACCCTCCCATAGCTTCTCGTAGTACGGGGTCTCGGCTCTCTTGGTTTGACCGCTCCCCTTCGGCATGGTTGCACCTTGTGAAACGAGGTTTCAGGCAGTGTAGCCCACAGGACCGTTGCAGTGCTCAAGCCCGACCACCACCTCAAAGTGTTGGCTTTTGATTGGGAGGTAAATTTATCTAATTTCATTTAAATAGTCAGTTCCGGTGAATTGACTGGAGAATGGAAAATGTCAGGACATCTTTTGCCAACCTTCGGGACCTATGACGCCGGCTTGTTGTCAGTTTGCCTGTCAAGGGCAGAGACATGGCACGTACGCGCAGATGATGTACGAGACTCGGTATCTCCGAAGCATTGTTGAGGTATAGTGGAAACATCGCGTTAACAATTCTGCGACACGCCATATGGACGAGCTAATCAACTTTCATACATTGCATTTGTTGGACATGTACTGCGCATTCTTGAGTGCCGTCTCCCCCACAGAACTCCTGTTCAGCCCTCCGCTGTGGGGGGACGACCGAAAGCAGACAATATATTATTTAGTTGACAGCCACCACCTCCCTGGATGGGGACCCAGGGACTTGACTCGTCACTGCCGGATGTAGCTCAATCACGCATTAATCACGTACATCAAGGCTGTCCCTTTCATTGTTTAGCGGTCTAGTTTCCTGTTCCTTCAACCATCCAAACTGATTGTATACGAACCGGCTCATTATGCGGTCGTGTCCAATGCTTGCTCTGTTTTTTTTTCGGTGACCGAAATTACAGCATCTGTAACCATCGTACCCTTGGTGTGTAGGTTGTAGCCCACAAGCCGTACTGAACCGGACAGTTCCTATAGGTTGTGTTACTGAAGCCTCTGGCGAATGGATTTTGAAAGCGCTATATTTATACTAGCATCGCGAACAAAATCGCCACCGTTTTTCGGCAGTAGCTGCGTTGAAGTGGCGGTTATTCTCCAGGATGCGGAATCTCTGGGGAACATGGTCCAGGCTCTCGCCAACCTGTTTACCAGAAGCCAACAGATACCGGATGAAAATTCTTTTCTGTTGTCCCCATATCTTTTGGTAGCAAATATGTTGGTTGAATGAACGTCACAGATATGGCATACAAAGTACTCTGTTGGAGCACAGCATCAATCGAAATCGCCGTCGGCTTGTAACAGCTAAGGAAAGACGAAACGTTTTTTATGTATAGCGAGATAGCCCACTGGTTAAGGTGCGAACTTACGGTGGCTCGAACCCAACCTCTGCATCTCGAATGGGCAACCTGGTAGCCCTCGTGGTATCTTCGGGTGTCATGGTAGCTGGGCACCGAAAAGACGCTACAGCTGGACGATTATTATTTAATAGAACAGTGGGAGTTATTGACATGACTGTGACGAGAACATCTGTATGTTCTTTTCTTCATGGAACAGTTTTTCATTTTCCTCCCGATCTGCGGAACTATGTTGAAGGGGCGAGCCATCTCAAGATTTGGAATGCTCTTTGGGGGGAACAGTATTTTTATACATCTTTTTAGTGTGTGGAGCTCTACTCAAGATTTCGCTCTCTGTCTAAATTACTGACAGGATCTATGGTTTTGGCCTTAGTGTTTATGCATTTTGTGTGAACTTAGGATGTGACAAAGGGGCACCTGCACAGACGCTAATGAAACTAGACGAACAACTTAGGTATGTTTATGTTTCACATCGATGCCGGGAGCAGACACTTTTGGCCGAGTGATGACGAGCAAAATCGAACGCGCTGACATCATGACTTGACCGTTTATGACCTTGTTGGGATTTATTTGTTTGACTGACTTTGAACGTCAGCACATGGACGGGCATTGCTGTCCATCGTAAAGCGAACGAAAGGCTACCATTCTTGTCTTCGGGTTTTACAGTCTAATGAGTTACCACATGGCTTTGTTCATAGCAAGTAAAACCTCAAACTTGGAAAGGCTTGACGTTCGGGAGTGCTGATGGTGACATTTTGGCTTTATAACTAAGCGTCTTATGTATCCAGTCAGCTGTAAGTTTCCTCGGAGCGACATTTTTTCCTCCGTGCACAGTTTAGTCCACGTTCTTCCATATGATCCACCTGGAGATAATAGAAAGCTGAAGTTGACAGTAGCGTAGCCTTTTCAATCATAATAGGCGCAGGTCAACATATTGAGCCGCATAGTGTGTTGTCTAGTCTAGACAAGCTGATGGATTAGGCACTCTAACGAATCCGAAAATTTCGTAGTTCTGAGGCTATAATGATGCTTCAAGTGAGTTGCTAGGCTCGAGAACAAAAAAATTCACCGCTGGCCAGTATATGCTTTTGCTTACGGTCCAGCCGTGTGCGCGCACCTTGGGGCCACAGACGTAAGCGACCGGTATGGAACTTCATGTGGTCTTGTCGGTAGCGTCTAAAGAGACGAAAATACGAAAGTCTTGTGTGAACTTGAACAGCAAACCTTCAGGCGCCGCCAAGGGTTCAGCTTGCGGCGCTTCGAAGGAAGCCACTTACCTGTGAGAGGCAGTTTTGGCCAATACTCTACTATGGTGTCCGACGAAAAAATAAGTCGAAAGCGGATTGTTCGCCGAAGGAGACGGTTATTGGAGCATTTACCAATTTTTAATGGAGGTTTCTGCCTGTAAGTGAAGCTAATCTACGCTGAAAAGGCCGGAAGCTGTTTCATCCTTATTGGGAGTCATCAGCAGTGCGCATCTCACGAAAATCCAAGGAGTCTCGGATCCGTAACCGAGCCGGCTAGTAGGTCGAACACTACTGATCGGTCGCTCGTGACCGGACGGCTGTTTCAAAAGCAGGTGAATGTTTGACGTTTACTCGTACGTGTCTCTTTCTGTCTAGCTCATATGTCGAAAAACCTCCCAATAACGTTTGGTAAATTTTCCATAGTTTTGGCTGCCTTGGGTCGCATCACGGTACTCTTCATTCAGTAAGCAATAATAATATAATATAATCGTTCAGCCTTAATACTCTTGGTGCCTAGCTGCCATGCCACGCAAAGGAAGCACGAGGGCTGGGATACTGCCAGGTTGCCCAAGCCTAGACAGAAGTCGAGAGGCAGAGGTCGGGTTCGAACCACTGACCTTCCGGTTAGTAAATCCGCGCTCTTACCACTTGAGCCATCTCGCCCCCCTCGTAATTCAGTAGCCGATGTTTATACGAGCGATCGATGTGTGTGAAAAACTGACAGTTTGGGCAGGAATACTAAGGCAGGTCGTGTATTTTCCCAGCATTGTCTGCATTACCAAACTTTGAATCTCAGCGAAGGAGTTGTTTTTTGTTGGTTCACCCGGTCCATTCTGTTAACCAATAGTTCCTTTGTATTTCCTGTTTTTTAGCCTTAGGTATTCTTGATGATGCATATTCCGGGCGTCATTTTTCGTCGACTGTGTACAAACCTAAGACAGATTCCTTCTCAATGCGCGCGGAAGGTAGGATCTTTATTTTTTCTTGCCTAGTCCGATGAAAGTTATCTGTCGTTAATATTTCTCCCGACCGAGAAGCTGTCTATACATCTAAGTTGGAACTTAAAAGACCGGAATTAGAAGAAATAATGCCAGTATACCGTGTACTGACCAAAGACGGTACAGCCTTTTCCCCCGAAGTGGAGCCACAGGTGTGTTGCCCGTTTGATCCTATCTTGATTTGTTGCTTCTGATGACAGCTCGAAAAGGATCATGTATTGAAAATGTTCAAAACGATGGTTATGTTAAACACTGTGGACCGTATAATGTATGAATCACAACGACAAGGACGTATCTCATTCTACATGACAAACTACGGTGAAGAAGCATGTCAAATTGGATCCGCCTCGGCTCTTAATCCAGGTATGTCGGGTTTGTCCGCCGGATATGATTGTTCCGCGTAAATATGGGTTTGTTGGTCATTCTATTCTCTTTCTCTCTCTCTCTCGGTCTTATATTTCAAGATGATTTCATTTACGGACAGTATCGCGAGGCAGGTGTTCTCATGTGGCGTGGCATGACTTTAGAACAGATGATTGATCAACTCTACTCAAATGTTGGTGATTGTGATAAGGGGAGACAAATGCCCGTGCACTATGGATCCAGGGATTTACATTTTTCTACAATCTCTTCACCGTTAGCCACTCAAATACCCGTGGGTAAGTTTTATCCACGTTTCCGAATTCTTCTGTCTAAGTAGTTGACAGGCGCTGCGACTCTCACACTTCTACTTCCACACACCCAAGCACCCTGGGGAGAAACAATTTTTGGTTGACCGTGGAACTACATTGGAATCGCTTTGGGAACACCGAGATACTTGAGAGAATCCACAGAAGCAAATACCACAATGTTAAAACCGTTCGTCTTTGACTTGGATTTTCAAGTCAACTGTCACGGAGAATGTCAGAGACGATTCTGCCACCACACCCTGACAACGACTTTTTATTTGACTGAACTATATAAGATCATTTAGTCTAGGGTCGTTATTATCGGTGACAGGAATTCATCCGTAGGAAATATTCGTACTTAACTTCCAAAACCCTCATATGTGCCCAGGGTACGTGCATACCAGATGGCTCAGTAGTTAGAGCGCGAATTCACTGACCGGAAGGCCCGTGTTTCGAACCCCACCTCTGCATCTTGACTTCTCCTGTCTAGGCTTGGACAACCTGGCAGTATCCCATCCCTCGAACTTCCCTCGGGTGGAATGACAGCTAGGCACCGAACGATTTTTTATTATACCACCATTTTTTGCACACAAAATAATTAGACCTCATGATAGGGACGAAAGATCGGCATTGTTACGTTGTACTACTATTCATAAAGCCTTCGCCTTATTTTTCGACCTGTCCGCGTAGAGACCTATGATTTGGAGTGTTCGCAGTCAAGTCTGTGTGATGAATGGTGACTTACCCAATACTAAGAGATCTGGTCATAGTATCAGACGTGGCTGTGCGATACGAATCACAGCATCCTTTGGTGTTTTCGCAATCCCTACGTATATATCAGATCATGAGTGATCCTGAACGGGTCCGTGACAAACAGTACGATCGATTCCTACCACTTAAGCTTGGCACAGTATTAAAAAAGTGTCGCGTTATTTATTGACTGGCGGCTGTCCGCCGATGCACACATGCCCATTTATTCCATGCTCATCCGCGCTACACGAATCGTCACGCGTTCCCTTAATGCACGCATCGACCAAGCGACCTGCGCACAATCCACGTGTGCGTTTTTATACGCCTTCGTTCCATCTGTGACAGTGGCGCAGGTCTGACGAACCAAGTACGTAGCATTGCTATCGGTTGGTCTGGGTTGCATCCGGTGACGATTGCGTTGAACGGTGCGTTTATTTGAAGTTACTAGTTATTCGCACATCGGCGGTTCTATGGTCTACGAGCTGATGTGCGGTTTATTCTCGCCGCATTTCCGGAATACTAAAACAATGGACAAACTCGTCACTTTGTTCAGACATTGCAACCCAAAACTCTTCGTTGTTGTGCAGCGCTTCCAAAACAAAGCGCACCATTCGGTGGAGAACTGCAAAACTGACGAATCGCTGTAATTTTGGAAGTTACCGGAACGACGCGGTTCTGGGTCCCGTAGTTTTCAAATGCAGTCAAGCTTGCTAATCTTTGAAACTACCCGTAATGCTGCCAAGACCATAGAAGCTATCTTGAAGCTTGGTGTGCTGTATCTGAATTCCGAACTCGAGTGAGAAGACGAATCCGGTCGTTTATAACGTCCACAGCTAGGTGGAAATATTTACAGTGAGACTATGCGTAAGTTTGGACTCAACTGGGAGTCCCTGCTGCAATTCCAGCTAGTCCTTATGTAGCGGTAACTTTTTAACGGATGACACGGTATTTACGATACTTTTCCACCCACGTTACTGCTGATGGTCGTACTCAGCAACGAAGCGTCTGACAACGGAAACCTGTCCAGTCGCAATACTCAGAAAGGCAGCACATTCTCTGAATTACGAGGAATTTAGAACGCAAAATACCTGACAATAATGCCAAAATCCGGAGACCAGTGCGAGAATGAAACTTAGAACTTGACTTAATTTCATTTTGCACGCCGTATTACTGAGTTTATCTAACAAATAGGACTCAGCTCGTGACACTTAACTTTCATGTTCTCACTGTTCTGAGTTCTTTGAGAGTCGGAACGGGTGAGCTTTCCTACATCATCCCAAGTGTGGTAAAAAAAGATGAGGTTTAGAAACGCATCAGCTGATACATTCCATCGTTCTCGCTATACCTAGCTTCCTATTCGTCTGTTGTCAGTAGTGTGATGTGTTTTCCCTCTAGGACAAATGGAAAACCAAAGACGTAATAATATATTGTCCATATAGTAATGTCTGCTTTTCGCTATGAACGTGAAGGCATTGCTCTGAATGCGTGAGCACTTCCCCACTAGCATAGCCGGAGGAACGCTTCAACCGTGTTAACTATTACAACTAGGCAATAGTACGCATCCGATGTGTGATGTATGCGTCAAAGTATCCTTCGATCCTTCCACTAATTTCCTCATCCCTTCCTTCTACCACGAATAGCGGTTGGCTCTGCCTATTCCTTCAAACTAAGCCGCAACGGACGTGTGGTTGTCTGTTACTTCGGTGAGGGGGCAGCGTCAGAGGGAGACGCGTTCACTGCATTAAATTTCGCCGCCACGTTGGATTGTCCGATCATCTTCATCTGTCGGAACAATGGCTATGCAATCTCAACACCGGTGCGTGAACAATACAGGGGTGATGGAATAGGTAAGGGTACATTTCCCGGTGTTTTTTGCACTGTCTCCTAGTATATTGGTCACCGAAGCGTGTTGTCTGTGCCCGGTTGTTGCAAATAGTTTCGGTGCATTCTTACTGTTGTTCTGTTTTAAAAACCTGGTTCGTTTTTACTAAATCGTCACATATTTGTAGCAGGTTTTGCTTGCCTTTTTGAATGGATTTTCACGGTATGTGCTTTTTGATTTATATATTGTGCTGGGTGAGTATTTCCAACTTCGTGCGTTAATCCGCTCAGCTTGGCAATTGATTCCATGATCCGCAGAGACTGCGATCCACACGGGCATTTACTTAATTTCGTCTGCTCTTTTCGAACTCGTGACTTCATGCGCTACTTTGTCAAGTTGCCACCACAAGGCACGATGTAGTTGTCAGTCAACATCAAAGTTACACCCATGGCAATCAGATCACTTGCCTGCGAAACCTCTGCACTTATGGGTCAGATTGATGTTGATCGGTTAATGTAGTTTCACTGAGTGCGAACGGGTCTGAGTTCTTATTGTGTAACAAGATCTTGAACTGGGATGACCGGTCAACCGCACTACCTCGGACTTGAATGCGTTCTACTTACGATGACAACGCACTTTGCTCATTCAGATATTTAGGTTCAGATGTACCTTCCCATAAACACGCAGCTCCAGGTAAACTGTAATATAACGTGTGAAGTATTCGTTGCTTTGTGTGTAGAATCCGTGCATTTGATTTGCCTGGAGAGGAGGTGGAACTGAGCAACCATGAATGCATAGCTCATAACTGTGATATTCTAAAGCGGTATGAATATTCTTCCGTTTCACGCAGAGGAACGGAAGTAGTTCTGCGTCGATGGAATACATAGACTGTGAAGTCTTTTTAGGACTTTTGCCAGCTCAAACGACTATCTCATCGTTGATCATACAGCCTATTCACCCCACCTGCTATTGGATTCATCGTACAGGAGTTTGAGGCTCCACATGGATCCCAAATCGCTCGTATTCAGTGAAGCCATGTTAAGCAATCTGTTTTGAGGCCAGTGTTTCACTTTTATCGACCGACAGAGACTATTGGTTTCGTTCGTCCATGTCTTTAGTTTAGACCTCAGTGCTTTACAGACCCCGGTGGTCAAGCCGTTGTCTGACGGCACTCCACACATGTGGAAGATACGAACAACATTGTTTTCAACTTCGCGAGCGGGAAAAGCCTCTGACGTTCAGGTATGGCATTCTGTAAACGCTGTGATATGAATTGCCGCTCTTTGAAGACTAGTTTTTTCTCCTAACTCAAACCACAGACTCACGTCATTGGTTTGTTAGAAATCTAGTGTCCAACTTAGCAGTAGACATCTTCATTGAGAACTAAACCAACAATTAGGTGTTGGTGTTTATGCATCCAGAAACGCCATGGCTCAGTCATTTCGTCTGTACGATCTCTTCTTCCCTGTACGAACTTCAAAACATCAGATATGGTTACTCCAGATTCTCTGATCCATTTGTTTCCATGTAGCCCGAAGTGTATCCCTCCTCCTTAGGTATGTTGTATTCTCACCTCCATATCCTTGGAATATGTGCGTTATTCGCCAAATATAGTCATTTGTAAACGATTTGGCCTTAACTGGAGACTCAGCTAAATCTCTCATTCATGGTATTCTGCAACTTAGGTTCAGGTATACCTACCCGATGGCCCCCAAGCGGGCGAAGCTGGTCCTGGGCTGCAGTCTCCAGCAACTGTATGAGTAATGTTTCGTCAAGACAGTATATTGCGATATCTCGAATATCGTACTAAATGGGTCACGAAGCAGCCGTTGTGCAGCACATTCAGTTGAAGAATATCCTAAGTGACAGATTCAGCTGGGGTTCAGTTGAGCCTCCCGTTAACACTAATTAGTTTGTAAATGAGTGTATTTCGCGAATTACGTCCAGTTTGGGTTCAAGTAGAGCATAAGTTTGACGGAAACTCGAGAACTGATGAACCCAAAGGAAGGTGAAACTAGTTTTCGGTTGTAGAAGAGTTTTCAGCAACTTGTAAATAGCGTTCCGTCATGAATAATTGTGTTCTCCGAATCCTTTTAAGTTTTCACTCAGAGCAGTTGCATAAACCCAACCAAAAGCTACCACCTTGACATGGTATTCTGACGTGAGTGTTGAGATGATCCTGCGGACTGAACGGTCTCAGTGTTCAACCATGTTCAACCAGGAAGATCAAATCGGAGCAGCCAAAGAGCAACAAGCATCCGTTCGTCGTAATACTAGACGCTCCTTGGGTGAACTCGGACTGTCCCTTGTGATGAAAGCGCGAAGGCAGCAACGTGTTTCTTCTAGGTGGTCAGCGTACTTATGGAAGCGGCGACGCCGCCTCTCTCCGAGCAAGGACGAGTTAGAAAACGTCGGCCCTAAAGTCCAGACACTCCGATCGCCCTACGGTTGGCCGTGACGACCAGTGCATTGTTCAATACAGTCGGAACATTTTCACAGCCAGAGTTTGGTGCTGCTCAAGAGGCACCTGCTGTCTGCAGTTGCGTTAGCAATCAGATAATTATACCTTATTCTCTGCGCTCTCGGGCTAAACAACCCCCCCCCACAGCCAAGTGGGTCGGACTGTTTAGTCGTTGGCCCCGAAGAGCATCCCCCATAAGAGCCCACTACTCTCCCCTAATGCCTGGTGAGTTTGGCCTTTGGGGCGAACGCTCTGGTTTGGGTGCCTTAAACAAACCCCTTTTTTGGTCTGGGTATCCGGGAGGTAACACCCGCCGTCAGTCTCCTTAATTTATAGGCTTCAGTCGTAATTCCTACCTATGTGTATACAACTCCGTCTGTTTATAGGTATGGGTTTTCATTATCGGCCCCTGTTCGCGTGCCTAGAGAAATAAAACCTAAACATGCGCTAGTAATCCAGGGAATCCGTTCAATGTAACAGTGCTGGATGTCCGCACTTTCTATCACATAGATCAACAGATCTCCTTGGCTCTTTAAAAGTCGACATCTCCGAAGCACGCATATGGAACCTTACTGCGTTAATTCATCTGAAGACGATTCAGGATAGCTCATTTTATTCACGCTTTACTCTCTGGGTGTCTGGTGAAGTGGTGCTCCGTCGTCCCAATGGTGTATGCATTGCGTTGAGTATGGGGGCTGAGGACGCCCTGCTTGACTGGATTCTCGTGAACAGCGGATTGTGTGCAGTCAAATTGGTCTCTTCTGTCAAAATCCGGAACAACGATGCCCAACACGAAATCTGTTCATTGCATACGCCCCAACAAACTGCGAAAGTGACGCTGTCAATGATGCCTTTTATGGGGAACTTTCGAGATTCCTACCGATGGAAAAGTGCACAGATACCGTCATTCTGCCTCACAGTTTGAATACCTAGATGGGAAGAGTAGCTAAGCATGGGAGACGTGTTAGCGAAAGAGTAGGTTTAGACTCTTCCTACCGAAAACGATGGCCGCCTCCAAGAAGGGTGCGCTGGTCACAATCCGTTTCTCGTAGCACAAACGTGAGCGTCCTCCCAACCTTGACCAATCGGGCACTCAGTTTGATCACTTAGCTATATGCTATAGATGGCTATCCTGTGTTCGAGACTATCGCTTCTTCTGAAACATGAGTCCAATCATGTCCTGGTTCCTGACCGTGTTGCAGCTCGTTTCCAAGCGAGCTGCGTTTCCAGTACCGCTATTCACTGCCTGCAATATTCAGTCATCAAAAAAGTCTGTCACCAGTGACGGTTGCACAACTTACGAACATGAAATAGAACCGTCGGGCAGATGAAGCATGGTTCCAAGTCCAAAACGCTGTGACTTAAACATTCGACTGTGCACGTCCCAAAACATCTCCACAACCCAATTCAAGTCGAATCTCACAGCGAAAAAGACGATGATGGCGGCCCTAGCGGGAAGACGATACAATGCAACACGATTTCGGAAACGACACCGGACTCACAAACTCAGGACTGACCAGAAGAACTGGCGCCTAAGGAAAGTCTGAAAATAGAAGGGGCGGCAGCGATTGGAAGTGTCTTTTCCAAGCTATCCGCACCACCGGGCCAAGAAAGTCATCTGTCAGCAAATTTATCACAGAGGAAGCCGGTCTAAACCTCCATTCCAAGTCCCGTCGCCTGCTTCGGTAAGCGGAACTCTTCGAATGACGATTTAAATCGGTTTGAGGTGCCCAGTATGACGACCAACGCACCACTAACTTCACAGTGGGACGTGCTTTGCTCGATTCCAACAATGAAATCGAACTTTTAGGTGTGCTGTCCTCACTCTACCTTGTTTGAGGATAGAGAGGGACTCGCCCACAGTCGGATAATCCTCATGCAGAGCATTTTGAAGCCTAATGTGGTGCCAGAGGAATGGCGTATGGCTAGTGTAATTTTTGTTTTCAAGGAGTTGCGAAGACCTTTTTGACTTGAAGTGTGCGGAGGATATTGGTTCAGATTCCATCCAGCTAGGAAGTACATTAATTAGTCCAAATGATGTACCGTGCTACTTACTATGCGCTTTGCACCTCCAAAGTGCAAAATATTATCATGAGGTTGGGCGAGTGCATCACCAAGCTGGTCGTAGTAGCAGAACCACGAGATAGTGCATAGAGTTACCTGTCTGGGTAGTTGCATCAGGTTGGACGGCAGTATTGCTAACGGGGTGTGTGCTAAAGCTATTCGCCTATTCTACTTTCGTCCAACTTAGGCATCTGTGGAATCGACGTGACGGCGGTTTGTTGGTGAAATCTAGAGCCGACAACGCGACAGTCCGTTCAGTGTTGTTATACGGTTGTGATGCCTAGCCAGTGTTCACTGAGAACAAAAAAGGATGACATCTCTTACCATTGATGCCTTCCAAGAATTGCACACGTATCATGGGAGCGTTGGATTAGCAATGTTGGAGTGCTGCGAACAGTTTTCTGCAATAAATCAGCTGCTTGTCCAGTTGGTGAGTTGAGACGTTCGCAACAACTACACTGACTCGGCCGTATGTCAAGTGATCGATTGTCCTCCATGCCCTGTTTGCTTTGGCAGGTTCCGACTGGAAGATGTCACAAGGCGGAAAACTCACTGCTTGGGGACGAATCGTGAAGAACGAAGGGTCTTGACTGCACTGGTTCATGTCGTCTGCATTGCAGACGATGCAGTGCGGTGCGTCAACTGTTTGCAGTTGATCTAGCTTTCGAGGTTCTAATTACTGCAGTGGCTCACAGAAAGCGACAGCTCATCTATTTATCATATTTATCATCATACGTTCCAGTGTACATTTAGTGATGATGATGATCCATCTTACATGTACAAGTTGTCTTCCATGTCGGCATTGAGCTGAACACGAGGGGGGGCGGGGCGTTTCGTCAAAGCTCTGACAAATCAGATGATTTGCTGTTTGGAAAGTCATAGTTGTGGCATAAGATATCTAACGCATGAACATGTTGACCACAGCTCAACAGTTTGCGTCTAACTTAGAAATGAAATTTTACTATGAATTCAAGTTCTACACCCGCATCTACTGTGCGTCGGTGTTCCTCGTCTCTGATGATGATGATGATGAGATTTGCTAATTTCCCCCAGAGAGGTCTAAGCTGCATCTAACATGTTTTTCCGTTGTTCGCGTTATTCTTTGTTTCATTTTGAATGTTTTATTTGTACTCATTTTAACACCGTCTTGCGGTCAACTTGTTCCCAGTGTTAGTCTCGTCCTTTGTTAACCCAGTAAACACTATCGTTTCTACCTCAGACTACCAAACTGACTTCCTTTGAATGGCCACACTACTCATGAGGTTGTTGAAAACTCTTCAACAACCCACTACCGATTTCGCCTTTCTTGGGACTCATCAAATAGGCGTAGCCCCTGAGCTCGCATGAATATCGTAAACTGGAGGTTCAGTTTGGATTCAGTTGCGTCTTGCGTTAACACCAAATTATTTTGCAAATGAGTGTTTCCGCCAGTCACGACAATTTGTTGTTCAAGTAAAACATGTGGGTGATGGAAACTCTTGAACAACGCCCACCTACTAATCCTCAAGACGGGAATGATCTGTAGTGAGTTGTCTAAGAGTTTTCATGATCTCATATATGATGTGTTATGTTGCGAAAGCTGTCACCGCTAGACGTCTGGAAACGAAGGTGTTCAGGAACCTGTACAAATTAAAGATATGGTCAGTACATCCTCGGCCAGAACAAAACGCAGCTTGATTCGTTCGTGCTCCACTCTCCTGGTAGTCAACCAACCTGCTTTAGACTTCGACGTTAGCGTAGTTTGCATGTGGATGGAATAATCTGGTGGAGTCAGAGTGCTGTGAAAATGGAAGAAGTTTGAACAGCTGGAAATGTTCGGCGTGTAAGATGGAACCGACAGAACCTCTTGTTAATGGTGCGATCACGGATAATATTGAAAATTGCGTTAACAACAAACACTAGCATTTTGACCACTTGGGTAGATATGTTCAACAGCGGTTTAATTGACCATCTGCCCCTTTATCCATATCTTGTATTCGATCCGCTCCACTCCAACCGTGGTCTATGATTTCTGTCAAGAGGGTATACTGAGATATCTCGAATATCATGTCAACTGAAACGTTGTTTCATTCCCTGTTCATCGTGTATTTACACGTTTGTAGATTATGCGCATGTTGGTCAGTTCTTACGTGTATGGATCCATCACAGTATGCGAACCGCGCTCGGGTGACTGACCATTCCAAATCGCACTTCACGTACCGTCTTTTTTATCAGATCTCCATGCCCATGTTTTTTTCCTTACATTACTATGGGTATTCATTCACTGCCATTTATCTTTACAGTTGCCCGGGCCCCCGCACTCGGCATAGTTGGTGTTCGCGTTGATGGCAATGACTTATTCGCCATGTACAATGTCACCAAAGCTGCCCGCCATCTGTGCATCAACGAGAGTCGACCGGTGTTAATCGAAGCAATGACTTACCGGTGAATAAGATACAAATCTTTTGTGTTCTTGTCGTTGATTTTTGCCAAGTATTTTGGTTTATAATGGTGCCTTGAATCACTGCCCTTAGTCATTTTTTCCAAAGTCTCCAGAGTTTCATATTTTCGTCCTTTCGTTTCTCTTATATCCACTGGAGCAGCTTCATCCTGAATTAAAACTGCTGGATGACCCCACTGGCTGGAACTTCGCTCCACAAGGCGCAACTATACCAAGAAAACATGAAGTCAGACTAGAGTGAGCGATACCCCGTATTACGATTAACCGCACTACAAAATGGTCTGGGAGCAAAGTCGTGCTGTCCTATGCAATGGGTTTCTGAAAGCTGTAAGGTGTTCCCCCCCCCCCTGGGGACGGAGATATTGCCTTCTTTCAAGGAATACAGATCGAAAGAGATCAGCTCTAAAAACCACACACTGCTATCGTTTAATGGTTGACCGTGACCGCCGGCGAGTTATGCAATGCGGCCGAAAAACAGCTAAGGTTGCCATGAGCTCGATGCGACTCCAAATGCATCTGCTGTACGCGGAGATCTCAGGAATCAGGCATCTATGTCTTTCTCCCTGTGCCCTCAGGCTAGGCCATCCTCTTGCAACCTAGCAGGTCAGACTGTTAAGTCGTTCGCTCTGAGCAGGGTCTCCCTAGAAAAATCTATCACCCGCTGCCTTGTAGGTCAAACTTCTTGTTCAAAGTAGGGCACCTCAATAAAATCCTCTTCCTCGGTCTGAACAACCTGGACGTATCATTTGCCAGCACGGTTCTTTGTTCACTCATCTCCATTTTCTTCCCACCCTGCAGGCAAACATCGCTGGATCATTTAACTGTTAGATTTCTGGCCGACATACCTTATCCAACCGACCGACCGGTAACAACGAATAAAATAATACTTTAATAAACCTACGTCATTCTTTCTACATAAGAACCTTCAACGCCCGTACTCTGTCAATTAGGTAAAGGGACTACCCTCACCTAGGCCTTATACTCCCTTATGGTTGACCTATACTGTTTCTGAAACAAGTATGCAATACTAAAGTATGGTCATGCATCCTAAAGCGCTTAGGATGAACTCAACTACTTCGCATCTTAGTCGTCCTGTGTCTGGTGATCCAGAAACGGTGTCTCATGGAATATATGGCGTGAGAGTTGCACTCAGCCCCAGCATCGTTCACGCTTTGGTGGATTGAATTCCACTAAACGGTCATCTTTGCGCCGTTCACTTATTCAGCTGAATCAAGTTCAACGGCTGTTTGTAGTGTCAGCTTATTACTCCAACGTACTGCAATTCTGATTCATCAAGCAAGAAGCACTGATAACGTCATCATTATTGGCGGTAGGAATGCCTGAGTCGGTTGTCTGAGCTCTTTGTTACCACATTTGGTCGGTCGAATCGGAATAGGTGCTCTCCGCACAGACATCGGAGAGCGACTGCTCTAGTTGTGGGCTGACCATCAACTGTTTCTAGCCAGCACGAATTTTGAAACACATAAATGTTCTCCCTATGTAATCTGGCGGTCACCATAGGACAAGCTGGACCAAGTAGCCATGAGCCACCGGTGGAGAGTCGCTACTCGAAAATTCCGGTCCTTCTGAAGCACACAACCGAATTCTGATCACGCCATCGAGCACACCCTAGTACGTCAGCAGGATGCGTGTCAGAAACCTACGGAAAACTGCCGTAGCTCAACATTATGGATCTGAGCCAGCTGAACTACTCTGCTGCGTTCCGTCCTGCAAAAGTTTCTACTTTCAGTGCAAAGCCTTTTTTCTCGATGTCCCCGACGAAGATTATACTGTCGCTCTTGGATCCACGCGTCTCCGATGCGTAACAATTTACTCCATTCTTCCCACATCATTGGCGAACGAAACTTTCCCAGCTGCAACCACTGTAGGTGTACGCGGTTTACAGCTGTATGTGATGATGATGCCTACATAGCTGTTGAACCTATGTATTTGCTGCTTTCAAGTATACGATCCCTGATGGGTGACTGTGAATGGACCATGTATTCCGTAGGGTGACAGTAGCATGCCAGCAGTCCCAGGTTTGCTTTCTGCCTTTTCGCACTGGATTTCCAAGTGATTGGTAAAGATGTTGGGTGACCGAGTAGTATTACTCCCCGAAGGTTGTTGTTGCAGTGGTTTCCAAAAGAGTCTGACTGATCTACTGGAGTGGATAGTTTTCTAGTTCCCCTTTGACTGCAACCCTTGATCAGTTGTGTCTACCGTGAACTCACTTTCTTCCTATTTTTTACGGAATCGGTCTGCGAATGTTTTATATATGTTATGGCACTATGGTGTATTGCATTATGTTGTATTGTATTACACTGTATTACGTTACGTTATATATCCTATCCATATTACATTGCGTTGCATACTATACTAAATTACATTACATTGTATTTCATTACATCATGTTACAGTGTTTCGGAACCTAGTTATTAGTCGTCCAACTTCATGGAATGTAAGTTCAGCTTTTTTCGTAGTGATTAGTGAACGCATCTAGTTGTGGTCTCTTCAAAATACGTTCTAGAGAGCATTCCTTGCGATGAGTTTTCCCTTTAAAATTCAACCCACATTTTTGATGGAGGTTCAAAAAGGACCGAGGTCTTGTCTTTCAAAGAGACGAAAGGCGTACGTGGTCTGCTGTTTAGGGTGCTCGATACATACTGTCCAGTGACTGAGGTTGATTTGTTTTGAAATAGGGTTAGTCTTGCGCCAGGTCACAAGGTTCATCTGCCTTAGATCCAGACACAACTACTTGTTCATGTGTTTTTTGGTAACAGATGCACCATTCGTCGGTCAGTCTGTCGTTGCCACACTCACTGAAGGTGATCCCTGCTTCTGCGACGAGTTGCTGCGGTCTTTCTGGATCGTATGTCAACAATAGCAGACGGAGTGAACATTTCATCCAAGCGTCTTGTGACAACTGCATGCTTGCGAAGACTAGATAAATCGATAAATTGGAGTGTGACATCCTAGATTCGTACTATTGAGCTGATTGTTCGAATACCAGCCCTACTTCTTCACGGCTGTGCACGCGTACTAACCGGTCGATAAGATATCGTTTCAAAAAGCTTTGAGAAGCTGTCGATAGATTTATTGCTGAGCAGTGGTTAGAGCGCGAATTTACTGACCGGAAGGTCTTTGTTTCGAACCCGACATCTGCATTTGGACTTCTATCTAGGCTTGGGAAACCCTGCAGTATTCCAGCCCTCGTGATTCCTTTGGGTGGCATGGCAGCTGGGCACTGAAAGGGTGTTACAGCGGAACCATTATTATCTTATTTGATATAAGAGCTTCGTCAGGCCAAATGACTAGGTTACAAGGCTTGTTGGCTTTTAAGACATATGGATCTCTTCCTACTGCAAAGCCATATCAGTGTTAGGTGCCGGCTGGGAGAGTTTCTTCGTATGGGTTAACTAGAGTTATAGCCGATGGGCTAAGGGAAGAACTTACGTGAATTTGGGTTGGGTCTATGGTCAGCTTATTCTGGTCCAGCTCATGTGGTGATTCCCTCTCGGTGTCATTTACGATATTTGTTTGGGTGGGCTAGTGCTAAGAGGAAAGAAGAGAGATTATGTGGATTTGGCCTTTTACCATTCATCACATCTGCTGCTGATTCCACTTGATTGACAACCGCACACCACGTGTCAGCTCATCTTGTCTAAAACCGTCCTTAACTCGCTTGCCACTTCTATGCCCTCTGTTCTATTAAAGCAGGTTTGTCCATTCCCTTGTGCTAATCGATTCCATGTAGTTTCCTGGCTTTCTGTCCTATGCTGACCTTAGTGCAGTCATGGCATTTGGTTTTATATACGCTGTCCTTAGTCCTTTCAATTGGGAGACGATCCCTCAATTGCACCACTACTAAGCGTAACGTTTCTGGAACGTTGACTGTGTTTATTCGCCTGACCTGATGAAGCTTTTTTGTCGAAATGCTACCTAGCAATGAATATACCGATTGTTTTTCAAAAATCTCCTGAAACAACGAGTCAGTAACGCTCGATAGCTTGGTAATCGGATATCACAACCCGATTTTTCTCCAAGGTTACTTAATCTGCTTTCAGTACCCACTAACTCATCTACATTTCGTGTTGTCCTACCACGTCACACCTAACTTCGTTCCAGTTTCGTAGCATTGACATCCGTACCACCTTATTGCAATGGCCACTAGCATGATATCACGCCATTTCTGCCTGACACAATGACTGCTCTGTGTTTTATGCTTCCTCATACACCTGAAATGAGCTCTTGGGCTCTTGCGAATACACCAATTCGGATGAAAGCGTATGTAACGCATCAGGGGTAACGGTTGAGCTGTGGTCGAATTTGTCTGTGCAAAACACCTTACTTTTGGTCGTTTTTTGCGCATGCTGAAGTGTGCTGTTCTCCCTACACAATTCACATTGACGCAAACAGGGAGGTAGTCAACTTTTGACCTGGCAGAGGAGTGTGAAATCGATCACGGAAAGTCCGCGTATTGTCGGTGCTTATGCTTTCGATGACGTTGATAAGAAAAAGGATATCTTACTTTATGTATCTGGCTCTTTTTAATCTGATTCCTGGGAACTGTTTCTTCAGTTTTATCCTTATTTTGTAACTGACCACTCATATAAGAAAGATAACCCTTCCAGTCGGTACCCAGTCTTCTGAGTTTAGTCTGCTTGTGAAAGATAAACATACCGGCAAGGTTTATGTTCGTATGACCGCTGGTAATCGCAAAAGTTTTAATCAAGTGTCGCAATTTTCATCTCACCAACCCGAAAACAGGTCCCCGGTATTGCAACATATCCCGGCGTGTTTCGCTTCGACTTCATTCGTTCAGGTGACCCTGGTGTCATCCATCGTCAAGGCTTGTCTGTTCATCCTGCGGTAACAACCAAAAGTGTTAGCACTTTAAAAGTGCAGGTCCGCGCCACATAATCGGATGGAATGACCACGTTCACTTGACCGAAACTCCGTGTTTTGTTTTTTCGGGAAAACGGATCGAGTGAAGTCTACCTTTCTGGTATCTCTTCGTCAGACTCGGACATTTAGGTGGGAAAATCGATAAGATGTAAGAGTCTCTTACTCCAATTCAGTAATCAAAATTCAGCAGGTGGTTGTTAAAAGCTAACAACGGGTGTGGGAGTCACGTGATCCTATCATTTGGCTATCCGAACACGTCATTGTTAGTGTCTGAATGGACCACCTTTAGATGCGAGATTCGAGTTGGTGTCAATGACTTCTGCAGCGGCCAAGCTTGGCTATCTGTGACATAGGGCTGAGGCAGCCTAGGATGTTGGTCCGTTCACCTAGGCCCTGATCGTCTGTCTGTGTCACATCCGCAAAATCAGTTGATGTACCCTGGGGTCGCCTCAGCTTCTACAGCGGCGCCCTCTCATCTCCGAATATCAAGCAAATTAGTTCCTAATTCCCCGGGACGGTGCAGCGTCGATAGTTTCGCACTAAATAATGCGTACGTATGCACAGCCATGAGGAAACACGATGCGTGGATTGGGTGTTCAGTGGACCGATTGTCAATAAACGGACCAATAGATGGCTGGGATTTTGTAGAGTAACCAAGTTCGTCCGACGTGCAGGTTTTTGGCGTTTCTGGGTCGGTCATGCCTGTCATATCAGGCACGGCTACTTGGAGGCTCCAGCGTAACCCATTTGAGCCTCTCGTTTGTGTGCTTCACTCTGCATAGGTCTAATCAAGTATGACAAGATCAAACCCGCCCGGGAAGTTTGGGCGAAAGCCTCGATCCTGTGTATCAATCCGTGACAGAAACTCGGTGACTGCGTCTACCCGACGAGGCCCCAGACAGTTGTGGGGAAGTTTTTTTTAACCAACTTTGTAGATTTGTAATCGAGATAAACGGTAGTCAGTGGCCCTGTATTCTTTTTTAGACGACTTACCACGGAGGCTGGTGATT
The DNA here is from genome assembly GCA_004794785.1 of Opisthorchis felineus. Lineage (NCBI taxonomy): Eukaryota > Metazoa > Platyhelminthes > Trematoda > Opisthorchiida > Opisthorchiidae > Opisthorchis > Opisthorchis felineus. The sequence goes on along the minus strand of SJOL01003249.1, from coordinate 557,845 downwards.
TAAAAAAAAAGCAACATTCAAAACAACCTGTCTAACTAAATCACTCATAGCCCATCAGTGCAAACAACTAATAGAGCTCAATCCTTACCGTTCCCCGGTGAACCGAGGAACATGTTCGTCCTGCTTGATGATGCTGTTTGTTTCATTTCTACACCATAATGACTTGGTTTTCTTTTGCCACAATCAGAGAAGAGATGTTGTAAAGTATGCAGCCTACTGTATGCATGCCAGTGGTCGAAGGCCTATATACAATTTTTGGCGTACAGCGCAACTAAACATGTTTCTGATTACTCCATGCCAACTTCACCGTCTTTTGTTTCGCAGTTTGAACCGCCTATTCACCGGTGCTGAGTTTCAGGACCTTATTGAATATATGTACGCTCATGTTGCCTGGAATTTATAATGTCATCTTGTCTGCAACATTTGCTTAATTTTAGTGTTGGTCACCACAGCACCAGTGACGACAGTTCTGTCTATCGTTCGGTTGATGAGGTGAACTACTGGGATAAGTCCAACAACCCAATTCTGAGAGTGCGCAACTATCTCGTGCGGAAAGATTGGCTTACCGAAGAAGAAGAGAAACAGATCCGTGCGGATTGCCGTAAACAGGTTAGTTCTTGTGATTTGTGCACAAGTTGAATGGAGGCGTCACTGTTGTCCACAGCTCGAGGAAAGTGGGGAGTTCTCTCCCACTCTCATGACACCGTTTAAAGTGCCCGGATCTAAATGGAATTTCACTACCGTAGTGTGAAAAGCCTCCGATACTTCCCAACCGAGTCTCGTAACAAGAGAGTGTTCAGTCTCCGACCGGTTGCATGCATTGTGGAAACTGATCTTCTATGATATGTACATCCTACTGGGTACCTGCGTGTTACGAGCAGGATGATCAAACGTCCAAATGTAAATGACGTAATACTGCAGCTATGATGATGTCAATACTCAAGCCACTCGTCTGAAGAGTCCTCCTTTTATTCTAGCACGATTGTTCTACACAACGTCAACCTGAGGGTAGCAAACCTGACTTTCGTTTCGTCTTCTTTGGTTATGTTGGGTTTTTGAACTCTGGACCTTCGGCATGAGAGGTGACCTTGCTGCCACTGTTTCGCCAGCACGAACTGAATGAACCTAACGTATAATGCCTGATCAGATGTGCCCAATGCCTCAGAAACTATCATGGCTCTGTTGCTAGGTTGTTCCGCACCATGGACGCTATAAACCCACTGTTAATATGCCAGAGATTCGCAGTTTAAATCGTGACATGGCTAAGGATATGCATTGCTGGAGAGTTGTTACGTGATTGAATCGCAAGTCAAGTGTTTTCCCTTTTGTGTTGACTAACCCGAGCGGTGGCGCTAAAACAGGAAGGGGACTCTTCTACAAGTTTCACAGCTACCCATTTGGCACTATTGGCATTCACATGGACCAATTCTCCACACTTGTAAACGCTCATTTTATGACGGGTTTGTCGTGGTCTTCCACGGACTGTTATGAGTTTGTGTGTTCTTTTGTGCATCTTGTCAAAGATAATCCCAGAATGATGGCCCGAACATGAATAAGAATAACGTTTTGAAGGTGCTTCATTACTCGCCAATAATCGATGGAGCGAGGAATAACCAATTCGTCAAAAAGAGTTTGTACTGAACGGTACTGAACATCATGAACAGTTGTCGCTTATCAGATGACCGAGCTCTTAGGAACACTGGGTGAAAGTTCGCGTGCCATCTTTACAGGTTCCACAAGGTAGTGCTCGTCTCTGAACTGTTGTTGGACTTGCAACTCTTTACCACCACTCTTACCACCACTTACCACTCTTACCACTATTACCAATGATGAGTTGGATGTTAGTCGACTTTTCATCTGTGCTCAGGATTTCAAGAAGTGCTCACCTGTAAACGTAAACGTCTTATGTTATCCCAAAGGGAACATATTGTGGGAAGCTTGGTTGTGTATCTAGGATGATGTGGTGAGGTGATTTTCTAATGAGTAAGCACGGTAACGCTCGGTGGACATTTGTTTAGCATATGGTTTTTTACTGCTGTCACACGACTGATGATATCGTGAGACTCAGCCAATTATATTCTATTGGTTTTCCGCTTGTTTTAGGTGATGACCGTATTCGGGATCTCGGAGGCGAAGAAGAAACCGAACCCAGCTCTGATGTTTTCCGACGTTTATGACACTATGCCACCTAGATTGCACCGGCAAATGCTCGCAACAAAAGAACATGTTGACAGACATACAGATGCCTACCCTCTCAATGCCTTCGAGTCATTCAATACGTCTGCAGTGGACTAGGCCCCTGACTTCCTTCAGTCTTAGTCACTGGTCTGCGGTCCCCTTTGCAACCACGCGGTTGTGTTTTCTGTTTGATTTGTGCTTGAATTGCTCTTTTACGGTTCGTTACCTATTTTCTGATAGTTTATTTTTATCCACTGCTTTTTATTTTTTCATCCGATTATTATTGTAATTACTAAAGTGAATAGAAATACCACAATTTACTAATCGTTCGCTCTGCTTTTAAGAAACGCTGCTGTTGTATTTCCCGCTGCATCTATGTATGACTTGAGTAAACGCCAACGCTCGACCAGTATTTGTGTTCTCCTCGTCTATCCGTATATTCTTTTACTCCAGGAACAAGAAGAACAGTAAATTACCACATCTTCCACTGATAGGGTGAAAACAACATCTCCCTACTTTATCAGTCGTGATCCATACTTAGGTGCGAAGGTTTCCAATTTGGGTTGACATGTTCGGTGTGATCTATCGTCCCGTTTCTACCGCTTCCCTTGTGTTCTGTCCGTGGCATCTATGTGCCGACCATTTTGGCCCACCCTTCTCGCCCGAATGTTACGCATTCAGACAGGAAAATGGACACAGCCAATTTGGGTTTTCTTGTCTTGGTAATGTCATTAATTCAATAAACTCATTCACTCCAAGAACGCATTGACCCCTGATTTTTGGTACAATCTATCCATTCACTGACTGTACATTGGCATATTTCCGAAATGGCTGTTCACACAACTCAGCGCTTCGTTTTTTCAGTAACACACAGATGCCTGGGCACACACCTGAATTCATATGGTGCGTGTGATATTTGTGGGTGCCAAGATTCACCTAGAATGAAACGATTTCTTGTCTGCCACAATTTCGCTACCGGAATCATAGAGGGTCCCCAGAAGTGAAACCCGAACTCTTTCGATTTGTTATCTGGGACAATGAGTTTACTTAACAGAGCCCCTTCAGCTGCTAGCAGGGTTTGCGTTATACAGTTAATAGGAAGTAAATTCCTTCTCACAAAATGTATAAGTCCAAATCCGATTTGGAACTGTCACTCATCTCTGGTATATCATTGTAAAGGCAGCTTTAATTCCTTCTAAATTTTTTCAGTCGCGGCACTATTTTTTTGTAAATAGCAGCTATGGTTGAACGTAATCAGGACTCAGATTATTCGATCAAAATCCGCCGTGTTATTGACAGTGAAAAGTTCCTTATAGGGACAAATAGTGAGTAGAGGGAAGCGACCCCAGTCCGACGATGCCATATTTTCGGCTTTTTATTTGGGCAGCGTTTCGCTTCTAACACAAGCTTCATCAGGCCAAGTGAGCAGTCCATCAAGTTGGCCAGGTATTAAGGCAGACAGAGAACCAATCAGTAAGACATCTTCATCTTAGCGCAATAGATCAGTGTTGAGTGTCAGTTAACGGCTCTTGTCGGTTATTGTGGTTGTCAAAATCTTGCATTGATGGGTTCGGGGGAGCTTCAAATTAGTTCCGATCGGGTTTGGTTCCTTAATCGGAACTAACTTGAAACTCCCCCAACCCATCAATGCAAGATTTTGGCAACCATACTAACCGACAAAAGCCGTTAAGTGACACTCAGCGCTGATCTAGTGAGCTAATATGAAGGCGTCTTACTGATTGGTTTTCTGTCTGCCTAAATACCTGGCCAACTTGGTGAACTGCGCACTTGGCCTGATGAAGCTTTTGTGTTAGAAGCGAAAGGTTGCCCAAATAGAAAAACTACCGATTGTTTACCAGGCCCTTCTGAAACAATGGGTCCTTATTGGTTTAACTGAACTGGTATGTTACTCACAGCCATGTGATTGTGAGTCGGTTTCCATCCACACAAAATTAAGTATAGGTTGGGTTAGTTTACCTAAACAGATGATAGGGAAGCGCACCAAAAGCACGAATCTGCTGTAAGCACCAGTGGTCATGTTCCAAAAAGTTCGTCCCTCAACGTTATGGCTCATGTTTTGTGACACCTGCAGACCGACTTCATCTTTTAAGGGTGCATGTCGTGTATGGAACTGGCTATGCGCATTCTTTGTACTCTTCTTGTTTGGTATCAGCCAAACAGTTGGTGGTTTTCAACATATGAGCATGGCACTGTTGTTACGCACGCGGCTACCTCCAACCTTTGTGGCATCCCTACCCTCAGTTTGTGGGTGCGAGTTTCTGCAGCCCCGACGAAGCCGTGAAAGCTGGATGCAATGGCCGCAACAGATTCATGTACAAATACATGATTGCATCATACGGCGTGTATTCATTTCAGAGTCACGGATGAGCTCGTTTTCAGAGCCTGTTGGGACTACATAGATCTATCTGCCGGCTGGGTCCATAAACGTATGGCAACAAATATGTTGTTCGGTCCTTCCAGCTTTTCTCTGTTGAGTGCATGCCGTTGTAGCGCTTTTCTTACCATCCTGTAGGCCTCAAACATAAACCTTCAAGGATTTTGACATACAATTTTACCTTTGGTCTAATTCCACTCAGTGGTTGGGGAGTATCTTTGGTGTGTTGCAAAAGAGTTTGTTATGTTTTTTGAACACTTGATACTTCGCCCAAGATGTCATCAATGCTCCTAACATTGGTTGCAGTTAGGAATTACTGATACTACTGACGACCGTCAGTAATATTAGGATAGTGAATTCTACCGCTGTTCTGGTATTAAACGACCAAGACTGGTTTCAAACTATGGACTCCACGTCAGTAGCTCACGCTCCTCAATCTAACTGCTTTTTCGCGCATCATCACGTGTTTCATGAACTCGGAGGTAGTCCACTGATGACGACGAATCAGCTGTGAAGTCTAACTTACTTGTATTCCATGCCTCACAGGGACAACTCTGTCACTTGATTTCAGTGCTGGCTCCTTCATCCCCTCCACGGCTATCCGCCAGTCATATATCGAGTTGGTCTGCAACGAGCGCGTGCTTATCGATCCAAACGCTTGATTTCTCGCTTCAATCAAGGGGTCTCCAAACTTGTCCTCTCCGAGAAGCAAAACTTCATCCGGCTCCACGCTAGTTGGCGTTGAATCTGGTACCATTTCTTAATCATAAGTTGTGTCTTGACCGGTTTAATTTAGTTTAAAACGTCAGTCTTCTGAGCATGCTGAAGTGCGCAAAACGAAATCATGTTGCCATAAATGGCAGGTAGCTGAAAAATTTCAGTGGCACTCCATTTTACTTCAGAAATCCACTGTTTTTTCAGGTACCTCACAAGCTGTCACGTACGTGTCTGTTGTGTCACAGAAGGACAGGTATCCGAAGGCTTTGCGCCCAGAACAATGAACGCGGAAGATACCTTCAATGAATTACAGGTTCCGCGGTTGATGGGGAAGGAAGCGTCTCTGACTGGAGGAAGAGTTGAGTGCAACAAACTAAATGTCTGATTTACGGAATGTTATGCGAGTATGTTGCATCTTATGTCGACAAGATTCCTGTGGGAAACATTTGGATATCTCAGTCGTACAGTCAGTCAATTCAGTAGTGAATTTCATCTGGCCGCATGCATCCTACGGGCTGGTTCTTGGTCATGTTCTTTGCCTCGTCACTTCGCGGAGGCTTCTGAGTGCTCCCGAAAAGTTATTTCCATATTTAAAAAAGTGAAACTGACTTATCTTCCACAGATCCCCTCAGACTCATTAACTTAGTTTTCTAATGGGTCTGACGACCCAGTTAGGCCAGCCGAACCCAAAGGGAATTCACTCTGGTCTTTCGGAAAAAAATGCAGGTTTGAAATATTGATTCTTCTTCTGGCAGTTCTGGCAAGAGGTTGAAAAATAATTGGATGCTCTCTTGCCCTTAAAATAATACGTGCGTTCCAGATGCTATTTCAGACCAAGAATAGAGATATTCGATCGCTTCGATTTTTTTGGATGCACTGTTCAGGATGATGATGTTTTTGCCATCAAGTGACATGCTACGAAAGTGTGTGGAGAGTTAATTTTTTACGGATGTTTGCCCGACGGAGATACTTTCCTTCGGGCTGATAGGTGTGTTTTAAATGACCGTGAATTAACCTTTGCTATGGTAAACGATTTACAATCTCTCTACCACCCTAGCCTGATTGACTACCATTTAAAGGCACTTCCGATCATTGGTAATAATAACCTGTTCCCACATTTTTGCCGTGATTCTCACTAATCATTGTGTTTACTTTTTGTTACTTTCAAGCTGTTTTCTAAGGGTTTACGATAGTTTATGTATGTGCCTGTTTATATTGGCTTCTGCGCAGCTTCAGAGGCTGAAAGCACGGCGCTGATGCTCCAGGGCCTTATTTTTATCCCATCTGAAGAGCTAGGTCAGTAACATAGACCGATCATCGGTTAAAAAAGCGTTGGATACTCCTATTATCAACTGCATAACCAGGTTGCAGAGTGCTTCACAGGTTTCTTGATGATCACACCGGTAAATGGTTGACACTGGTGCTATCTTCGGCCATCCAGCGGAGATTGTTGAATGTGCAGTGGAAGGAGGTTGTCGTTGTTCACACAACCTAACAAGCGTATATAAAAGTTACAAAACAGCGACAGACAAGAATTTCGGCTACCTTTTCTTTGTTCTTCTCGCTTTTTCTATTGTTTCTTCACCATTCTGTTCCTTGTTAGTGCCCTTTCTTCCCTCCCTTTTTCCTTTGTTTTTAAAAGGTAACAGAGGTAGAAAGAACGTTAGAAGACAACGTAGTTTGCGCTGTTTTTGTCTGGGTTTCGTTTTAGAGCTGTCTACTAGATAGGTCAGGCTTTTACCGGTCAGGGCTGATTCTGTACAGTGAACTACTGGACAGCTGGGAGTAGAATTGAAGGTACTGGAAGTAATTTCGAGGAGTACTTATTTAGTTACAAGCAAGTTCGAGGCCTATATGATTTTGCTGCAAAATATTCTCCCCTCCCCCATATCAGGCCGAAAGGCCGGTATTTTGGGGTGAGAGGCTGACCGCTTACGAGAGCTAACGTCCTAAAGATGATCAATTGCCTACATAAGTGCCTGGAAATTGACGTTTTTCTAAAGGAGTACCTGTGCAAACAGCAAGCATCCCGCTACAATAAATATGCTGTCAGAATCTCTGAGGTATTTAATGGTATCGGCCGAAAAATGAAAAAGGTCTGATTAGGACACTTCCAGATAAGTATGTTTAACGTGAAGGATTTCTAGGAAATATATGTGTTTTAGGCTTTCTAAACCAACTGAGTCACTCGCGATAGAAGACTCTATACAATGAAAATATGAGTAGCAAGAGCTGCAGCGGAAGAAAACAACCGAGAGTGGGGCCATTTCGGGGAAGCTGAATATCCACACCCACCTAAACGAAACGAGGGGCCCTAGGTGGAGGTCAACAGTATTGAAAGTAACTAAGAGCAGTGGAAGTCTGGGTCCACAGTCAAGTAAGACAAAGAACTGCGGACAGTACTGAAACTCAGCCAGAAGGCAAAGGGAACAATGTGCAGAGTATACACGGTGAAACTGCGGATTGCTCCGTAACTGTACTGCAGTTTTTTTGAATGAAAACTAGATATCTGCAGTCTATTGTGTGCAAAACTAGAGGTTAAGTTCTCAGCCTCTAGTGTTTTTGGTGGCCTTACGGTGCGCAGACACGAATGGTATGACATTCATCTTGAAGAGCAAGTGATCAGCCTTTTGTTCATAGTGTTCTCAATACACCACCAAATTCTCGAAGCGGGTGCCAGATTTTGATGTTGGAGGTGTTAGGAACGGGCTTGGATAATTTAGATATTAAATAACCTCCGGCAGAATATAATCCTTGCGGTACCCCATTCACTACTCAGATATGGGTTCAGTAAGGCTGGGTTTGGAGTGCCCCAACTGCGGCCGGAAGAATCGGAAAAGCATTTGGTGATATGATTACCATTTCGTGTTTTCCCCGGCCAATGCCTTAACAGTTGTTCGGTCCTTTATGTTCACGCGCTGTCAGTAAGGAGACGGGAACGACCAGTCAACTGCCTTGTCATTGGGTTTTGTTAACCTGTCAACCGGAGTAGTAGAGAAGGCATATCCTTGCTTTAGATTTTGCATCTTGGTGATTATTGTTTAATCCGTAAATGCTCCGACTGGGAGCGTCTCAACAACAAAAAAACATTTGCGCTCTCTTTCTTAATGCCCAGTGCTCGTGTTTAGCCTGCAGAATTAATTCGAAGTCATCCTATCAACGCTACTTATTCGAAGATGCTGCAAGCAGCTGTGGTTTTAGGCAAATGAATGCGCGAAAGCGAATAAAACTTGCAATTCCGGGTTTTGCCAATTTGTGAGTTTCTCGAAAACGCTCGCAAGATTACAGGAAACCGTTGCAGCTGAACTGTGTCATGTTGTCATGACTGGTGATTTTTTATACTCCCATATAAGGAATCCTTTCGGGACTGAAAGCTCAAACTTTCATTCCGAATACGCAAAAAGTTATCTAATGATGTATTGTGTGCCCGACCACAAAATAATGGATGCGTCCATAGAAACTAAATCTCTCTTAGCGCGACTCAATGACTTTCATCCCTTTGATGAGGCTTGATGTTTTTGTTTCTAATTGAGTCACAAGTACTTACGTCGCGAGCACTAATCCCTGAACTAACCATTTGGCAGTTCCGGGGGTCGTAGATCAGGACCCACGTGAAATTCTCCGAATTCAGTCCTCGATTATAGTCTAGGGCCCGGCTTCTGACGCTGAGCGCCTGCTTAGTTCAACAACACCAGCATCTGATCTACTCAGTACATGTTGCGCAGAGTGAGACGGCGATTATTAGCAGGAGCTTTGTGTGCTTTAATAGCTGCCTTTCTCAGTAGTTAGTTCAAGGCATCTGTGGCTCAGTGAACCTGAGATGGCTGAATTATCTACCGCTTGACCCGAGTGACTCGCCCCAAATAACCATTCAACCGAACGTCTGACACCATGTACAAAGATATATCACACACAAGCACAATCTTTCAGTACATACGAAATTCACTTCACTGCAACATGCTTAGGTGTCGTTTTAGTTTAGCTAAAAAGCCCAAGAGTAATGGTTCAAACTGCTGCAGCCCTTTCCACCGAGTTAAGAAGAGTAGGAGAATGAAACCCAAGAATTGGATTCGATGACCCGTTTCGTGCAGCGATAACAAGTGAATCGTATACATCTTGAAATAACTGCCCCTGACTGTCAAAAAGATTTCAGTCGTTGAAATCTGCGCAGTTTCTAGCATTCTGCACCATTAGTTGATGGCATAACATCCACGCTTTCTTTGCTTTGGTCAATTCGAATTGGGGTTTTTTCTCCCTGCCTACCCAGGCATTTTGGACAGGTGAAATGTGCTTGATTACCTGATATGTGGTGATGTTTCCTGGCTCACGGTGGACGGAAGTTCTGGCCCAGATAATGGAATGTGAGATCACTGGCATTCTTGACTGTTGAAGCGATTTATCAAGGTGCTGTTTAATTCAATTTGTACATCACTTTATATGCATTTAATTGTTGGGGGTCCCGCCAACCGGAGGCTGTTAGTGCTATGCCTTTCTTCTCCTAACCACAGCTCTACTCACCTCAACTCCCGAAGACTTGTGCGTTAGTGATATTCGCCGACCACGGGAACAGTATCAAATAAGATCAGTGACCCACCATGTAGTATAGGCAAAGGGACTCAATCTATTGCAGGATAAATTTGGGCATCGTGGCGTGGCCATTGGCAAGCGGATGACTTGTATGGATCCGGACGCCATTCGGAATCGAGCTGGAGTATTTAACTGAACTGTTTACCACTGTGGAACTAATCATGGTCATGTTGTTTGACTTGAGGCTTCACAATCGCACAGCAATGTCGTTAGAGTGTTAAATTTAAAATATGACTCTCGGACGGGTAACAAAATGGCGCTAGCTCACCTCAAGAATTCTTAGACCTTTTTTTAACTCTAAACGCCTAGCCAGGCTACCTGAACAGAACGTCACTGACTTCGATGTTCCGCCGTGTCTTGCTTTTGCTCCAGCCAAGTGGAGGGAAAGCCATGGGAACCACAACCTAGAGGCTAGACCACACTAACGACACGCAAACCCTTCGTACACTCAAACCATTCTGCTCACTCACACACTGTCCACCTCACGGTCTGCACCCTTCTAATATAGATATGGAGGACGACAGCAGCCTTGACAGAGGATCATTCAGCGTGCGTATAACCTGACTGGTCCACCACAGAATTTGCTGATGCAAGGTTTCGTCAACCATCTGTTGCACAACCCAGTAGGCGTTTTTCATCACCTCGTCAATAATTCGCTGACACTATCCGATTTGCGTAACGCTGCTAAGACATCAGTGGTAAAAAAATGAGTGCATTTTAATCCGTCAACCCACGAAAGCCAAGCCTCACAACCCGAGTAGCACATCTTACACCGCAACTCGATACATATGACCCATGGGACCCCGAAACATGCGTCTTCCATATCACACTTGGCTGCATTTAGCTACCAAGATCTGAGCAGTCGAGCTTCACGTTCAACTTCAATAAACCAACCCCATCACGACCCCTGTACTTCTAGAAACGCAGGGGACATTTTCGCCGGTTAAAGGTTTTGAAGCTTGATGATGCAATTTGTGGGTGAAACGCGCATGCACGGATTCACGGATTGATACACAGGATCGAGGCTTTCGCCCAAGATTCCCGAGTCGGTTTTGTTCCTGTCATTCAGCGGCTGCCGTTCACCTGGAAGGCACAAGCGAAAAAGGGTGTAGCACTGCTCTTTAAGTTCTCAGCGCGGAGCAGTATGCCTGCCAGCGTGAGGACTCGCGTAAAAAAATGTATAGTAGTGGTTTGAACTGGGTCCTAAGCGGAGCGTGGACAAACGTCTAAAGAAGGTTATTCCACGCAGCAACTACCCGAAATGAGAAAAAAAATTGCCTCACGAAAGAGTGTGCCCTAAGCTTGAAAATCCTTTTACCATGCCCCCGCCATATGTTGGTAGGGTCAACGGTGAAAAACCTGTTGTCCAAACCTTGTTCAAACAGGGCATAAGTAAGAATTAAGTCCCCTCGGAGGCGACGATACTTGAGGGGAAAGAGGTCAGGCACCGCGAGGTGCGTTTCGTAGTCCACTGATTTAAGGCCGGCAACCATTTTCATAGCAGCTCATTGGGGGTTGCGTCCCTCGTGCGTCCTGAGTAGACAACATGGTTGGCATCTTCAAGAAGTGGTCTGACGTAGGCCAGACGTAGTTGGGTGTCCATGCGAGTAATACGCGGGAAAGTGCGCCGAATCATCCGTAGAACGGCGAATGCCTTTTGGGCCGATTTCTCATGGTGCAGTGAGAAGGACATGTTTGAGGGGAGCCAGATACCCAAATACTTTTTTGCATCTATCCTCGTGTTGTCTTCTGGTCAATTCTCACCATGCACGACATAGACGTTCACTGAGTTGCCTCCGAATGACGTATGAATGCACTTTTCGTCATTCAGAGGAAGGTGCCAGTCCAACGACTACTGTTTTGCAGCGTCTACATCCAGTTGGAGGGCACTGGCGTTTGAGCTTCAGGATTTCAAGTCGTCCGCAAAAAGTGGACATGGACTTGCAGGAATGTCTGGAAGGTAGTTGACGTATATCAGAAACAACAGTGGTCCTAAAACGGAGCCTTGAGGAACTCCAATGTAGACCGGCGCTGGAGAAGAGTAGGTCCAGCCTACTTCCACTCTGAATGTTCTGTCTGATAGGAACGCCTTGATCCAGAATAGGATCTTCCCTTGAACCCCGTAAGACTCGAGTTTGTGGAGCAGCGGGACTTGTGGGACTCGATCGAATGCTTTTGAGAAGTCGAAAAATATGGCATC